>JAVLVB010000677.1:187637-234864 GCA_032876305.1 Orestias chungarensis | reverse complement strand
TAAAATGTCCCTTTAAAATGTCAATTAATATGTCACTTGCACTCCGAATTTTGATTGCTGCTATGTCCGAAGTACTATATTGTAGATTCTGGATCAATATTGTATATTCTGTATATTCTGTGGAGTCAAATCACATTTCTCGTATAGTTCTTTATAATTTATAATGTATTATATATTTGCATTCCGATCCTCAATGCTGTTATGTCCGAAGTCCCATATTGTGTTATTCTGTGTCCATATTGTAGATTTTGTGTAGCTCAAATCCTATTTCTCGCATAGTTATTATATTCTTATATTTTATTACATTATTTAAAATTGCTATCAGGGTGTAAACTTGACCGGGGGATTAGAATTTCGTCCCACCTCATGTACCACATGTGATGTGATGACAAATAAAGATTCCTTGATTCCTTGAAAAGAATGTTAAATCCTTCATTAAATCATTAAAAATAATAAAGACTAATCAAACATTGATTGATTTTGATCCTAATGCTGTAGATAATTTATTAAACGATTGAAATCAAACAAGGTCAGCAGTAGTCCGGCGTTCATGTTTCTGCTTCATGTCACTCATCTGCTTCTGACCATCTCAACACTTTAAATTAACTACTTAATTTCATTTTCTTACGTTTTATTCCATGTATTTTTACGCATGTCTGTGTTCTTAACTCCTGCATTTGGGCTCTTCCTAATGTGGCTCTTTTAACGTTTTAAGAGAATTTAGTTGTGTGGAAAAGTACATGCTCCTTTGCAGAAAGAACAAAACTGGACAAATATGATTGATTGTATCGATTTTGAGACTAATACATTTCTTTTACTCATAATTCTCTTATCACTGATTAAGTTGACAACCCTGGGTCTGTACATGGGCTTTCACTAGGCCGTCGAACTGTCTGTTTCAGGTTTGGGATAATTTTCTCATTTTACCGGCTGACATTTATCTTTAGAGCAAAACCGTCTCATCTGCTTCGACCACACTGACCTCCTGTGGTGTAATTAGCCTTGTTTGCTCTGATGGGTTCATTTGAGCCAGCAGACTCTTTTGTTTGGCCGCTTTCACCGTCAGGATGCGGCAGCTTGTAATTTGTTTTGATTGCAGGTTGGCTGACATCCAGAGTGGACGAAACACAAGCTGACAGACACCCAGAAAAACATCCTGTTCTCTCTCTCGAGTCTGAAATCTTCCTTCCCTTTGTTACCTTAAGATACGGCCCGCGTTCTCCCCTCTTCCCTTAATTATGCACGAGAACAAAATGGCGTCCGACGCTCCTGGTTTGTAGACTGGCTACTTCTCGTAGGAAGAGAGTCGTATTCAGGAGTAGATAAAGATGTTTTCTTTTACCGATGTGAAACTACTTAATGTGGAGAAGAAGGAAATGAGTTTGTGGTTGTAAGAACAAGGAATGTTTGGATTTCTCACGAATGAAAACGGATCTGTGCGATGAATCGATTTGAAATTGAAATTGGATTTATTGATCAAGGAAACTCTTAAAGCTCGATTTTCCTCCAAAGTGTGCGCCTCTATCCTCCTCCCTTCGAGAAGCTACAAGAGCGCCGGCGCGCTCCCCAACCTCATCCCTCTCTAATTATGTCGCTGTTTGCTAATGGAAACTAAAAACGCAAAGGAAAGTAAGTCAGTTGTGTGGAACTGGTTCGCAGTTTCGGATTGAATAGCAAACCAAACCCGGCTGCAAAGTCTGCCTGAAGGCGGCATCTGTTAAAGACGGACAGGGCACATCGATAGCACGCCGTTAGAGGAGATAGCGGCTTCATTTACACGTGGTGTCCCGTAGAGCAAGACAAACGCAGAGTGGAAAAGGATTAAAGATGCAGTGAGGTTTCAAATAGAAAAAGTCCCAATATAGGAAGTGGAGAATGCTGACTTCTGACACAAATTCCCAAAAGTGAAACAAATAAAGATAAAATAGTTGAAATTTATTCCATTGTCTTTTGTAGCTTTATTTTATATAAATAAATAAATAAATCTGATTTTTTTTATTATTTATGAAACAAAAGCAAACAAACTAATAGAAAATTAGATGTTTTCTATCCTCCAGGAGAGAAAGCTACGATATTTCTTATATAACTGAAAACTGACGGCGACTGTAAAATAACAGCAGGGGTGTCCAAACTACGGCCCCCGTGCCAACTGCGGTCCGCGGTCCAGTTTCTATTGGCCCGCGGCAAATTCTGAAAATATAATTGAACATGGCCCCCACAAGAAGCTTGAGCTCAACTCTGCTGCACTTCTCGGTTTCAACACTAGATGGAGCCAGCAACACAAACAAAATTAAGAGAAGAAAAACTTTTACCCGGAGTCACCAGAAATGGCAGCACAGAAGAAATGCAAAATAGCAAGTGACTGTAGGGGTTTTCAAACACGGTGGGAAAATGAGTGTGTCTGTTTGATTTGCAATGATGATGTTGCTGTGATGAAAGAGTATCAGAGCTACACATTATACACTGGTGCCGAACGAACACAGAAAGTCAAGCAATTGCAAGTTTTTCCCCCCGTGTTAACAAAATACAGGAAAACGCCACAAAAGCAAGTTATGAAGTCACTAAACTTATTGCCCACCACGGCAAACCCCACAGGTGGTGATTTCATAAAGCAGTGCCTCATCGAAGTCACAGAAATAATGTGCCCAGACAAAGTGCCTGATTTCAACAATGTGAGCTTATCCAGAAATACAGCGGTGAGGAGAATAGACTTGTCAGCTAACTTGAAACTTCAGCTAAGAGACAAAGCTTCTGCTTTTGTGCGATGAGAGCACAGATGCCGCAGACACCGCGCAACTGTTAACGCGGGGAGTAGATGATAATTTTTGCTGTACGGAGGAGCTACTTGATACGATGAGCCTAAAAGGCACAACGACGGGAAAATATATTTTTGAAGCTGTGTCAGAGGCAGTTGAAAAGATGAGGCTTAAATGGGAAAAGCTCTGTGGAGTAACAACGGATGGAGCTCCGGCCACGACGAGCGCGCAAAGGAACGGCATCGCTGGTGTGTGCCAAGGTAAAAGAGAGCGGAGGTGAGGCTATTAACATGCAGGCATAATCCACCAAGAAGCACTGTGTGCCAAGACTGTCCAGCTGTGCTGCAGCGGTTTTATTCGCTGAGATCAGAAATCGACCAGTTTTTAAAAGAGAAGGGCCAACCTCTTCATGAACTAAGTGACCCTCTGTGGCTGGCAGATCTGCCATTTTTAGTTGATCTTACGCATCATCTGAATACACTGAACAAGAACCTACAAGGCAAAGAACAGCTGGTGCCACACCTGCATGTGTACATGAAAGCCTTCTGCGTAGAGCGCCGCCTTTTTTAGACACAACTACGAGGCTTTAATGCTGCACACTTCCCTTATGTACTGCCGGGTTCACACCAAACCCGTCTAACGCTTCACATTTTGTGCACTTTTAGTGTAGACGCTTCAAACGTTCTCGACGCGCGTCAAGCGTCCCGTCTTCTTTGGTCGGCCTTCCTGTCTCTTAGAAGGTCGATTTGTACAGTGGCCGACAAAATTGATAGAGCGGCTTTATTTAATTTAAAAAAACAAAACAAGAGGGCCTCGTTGGCGGCTGCCTCGGCGCCAGATCTGTAACTGCAGGAAACATCCAGCAGCGTTCAGAGTTTGGTGATTTTCTCCTCCGGTACCTTAACGCTGACGAGGGTCGATTTCAGCCCTAGTTTCACTGGAATTAGAGAAAACAGCCACAATCAATCTATCCGCCATCATCCCTTCAGAATCTTCCTCCCCGTTGGAAAGTTTGTCACTACGTCACATAGAAGAAGCTCTCTGATTGGTCGACGCTCATGAGTCTTTGCACGTAAACTGGACGCCCTTAAAGCTCCAGATGCTTGCGGTGTGAACGCAGTTTATTGGATCAGCAAAAATGAATGTCAAATTTTTCCTAATATAAAAATAAACTGGATCCAGAGCTCGTTTCCCGGCGGTGGGCAAATTCGACAACGCGCTAACAGCAGCGCTGTGCTTTAGCGTAGCCTGAATAAACATTTGCTTTTGAATCCAATGTTGAGGTTGTGAAGAATTTGCAGCCTTATCACCTCCAATCACAAAAAAAAGAGCTGAACCAGGATTTAAGGCGATGTCTGGACTTTATGGATGAACGCATTCAGACGAACCCCTAACACGCAATAAAACATCCATACTCCAGGTGTTTTAGCCGTTCTATTTTGTTTTGTAAGTGTTTGCTTTGGATTCATTTTGGCACAGCAGAATTCACTGAGGTGGTTTAGCATTTGAAATAGTTCTGCTTACAGATTCTCCTGTTTGATGTTTAAACTGCAAACACCTGAACTCGTTTAGATTTTGTTAAGAAATGTAATCAATATGAATTAGATGCCGTTAAACTTTTAAAGAGCTGTTTAGTTCCTAAGTTGAAAACTCCCCTTTCATAATATTCTTGTCTCTTCTCTTCTCGACTAAATATCTGAAAATGTTTAATTTTATTTGCATATTAAATGAAGTTCTTGAGAAAGCAAAATTTAGGGTGTTTTTCTTATATTTAGAAAGTAATTCACAGCTTTGTTAACACAGAAGCCATTTTGTTCTGGCTACTTTAATCAGCCGACCACTTCATTTTCTGCTTCGTTAACTGTACGGACTGCTCCTTTAGAGCACTCCTGATTAACCAGGACTTTAAATCAGAAGCTGAATAGTTAAAGGAAGTACCGCCAGCAGTGGTCCAAGCACAACTTCAACAAGAACCTGAAGAACCAAGCAGGACCGTTTAAACAATGAGCTTACATAAGCCGAGCATCCTCATCTGATAACCGCGCCTAGCATTGTTAACGGACGGGAGAGGAAGAGATCGTTATACCAAGGAAACTGATGCTGTGTCAGACGACGGATAAAACATGTTTATATTTATGCTGGTTTTTAGGCATTTATTCATCCAATAAAAGATTTACTATAACATAAATAAAGTCGAACATTAATTTACTAGTAAATTTGAAATATTATGTACTGACAAGCAAAAAAGGGGTTGCACTTAAAGTACAGTACCAGTCTTGGTTTTGCATGGTTGATAATGTTGATTATAACTGAATTTTAACTCAAACAATTGTAACAAAATCTAAAAGAATGACGTTACAGAGGGTAGAAGTAGCTCATTATTTGACGGAAAGTTTCCTGAGATGCAAAAAGTGAAACACAGTCGGCTGGAAGAAAACCGAGGCTTCAAGTCGAGGTTTTAAGGGAGATCCCAGGAAAGCTGGGGTTAAGGAGACTCGAGGTGGAGGAAATGTGCCGAGGAGAACACGCCCTTCTAAAAACACTCTAAACCTACGTGACTGACCCCGGGCGACCCCTATAAGAGGCTCATATCTGTTTCCGCCGCCGTCTTCTAAACATCCACGCGTGAAAAATGAGAAAACTCTAAAAAGGCAGAGAAGCTGGGGCCCCGTCTAGTTCACATTGTCCTTAATTATTACTTTATAGTCCAGTACTCAGAAAAAACACAAGAGTCAATTTTCTAGGTTTAAGGAATCAGATTCAAACTGAATCTTCATAAAAAACGTGACTTCAAAAACTGAAGGAAGGGTAAAAAAAGCAGAGGGAGGGATTGAATAGAAAAAATCTCTGTCGGTTTTGTGACTTTAATCATTTTTGTCCCAAGGTGAGATTTTCTGCCCTGGGAGTCTGAGCTGCTGGTTAGCTTAAAAAATTGATTTGCTGAACTCTTTAAAATGAATGCTAACATTTCTCTCCACTCAACTTTACCTGTTAGGCTGCTTTTGTTGCTATTCAACCCTTCACCTTCACCTTCACTTGTAAGTTATGTTCAGCACACAAAAGCTTTTAAGCACCATCAACTCTCTCCACAGAGGGCCTAAATAGTACATAAGGGGTAAACAAAAAAAAGCAGTAAAAACTTTCTCATGCGCTCATTTGATTTGTTTTTTGATGAATATGTTCTATGGTAGTACGCTAATGCTAATGAACAACATTTATATCCCCAACATATTCTACAGATATAGATGAGTAAGCTAGGCTAGTCAGACTAGCAGGTTTTAAAGATCCTCAGGAGAAAGCAGGATTTCTATCAAGTTTAACTTGTAAACACATGAATCTATTAAATGGGATAAAACTGTCCATTCACTAAGTTCAAGTTTAAAATGTTTCTTTAAAAGAAAAATGGCTTAAACGTAATAAAATAATTAGAAAACAAAAACAGCATAAAATTATTCTGAAGTCAAGGCACTACAAGAAATATAAAATATTAAATAATAATAATAATGTATACTTTATTGATCCAATAGGAAATTGTTTTGGGTGTAAACCACACCGAGGCAGCTGTTTTTCAGGCGCCAGGTTGGCAGTAGCGCAAAGGGTCTTGCCTAAGTGCTACAAACAAAAATGTTTTAATTTTCAGATTTCATTTTCAGATACATGTGACATATCCTCAGCAGCACGTACATAACCCAATACAATCGCAGGTTAGAGGTCACAGTACTCTAAACACACGGCGTATTGTTCTGAACGCTCATAAGGAGGGTTTCCCCCACCTAACCTTATGAAAGTGTGTAGGCATCTTCCTGTTTTCTAATTATTCTGTTCCCTAAAAGCAGCTGCTAGTCCCCAAACAAAAACTGTAAAAGGGATCTGAAAGGATCAAATTGATCAGCCTTTAACGGACTGATATTAAGGTTTTTCACAGCAGACGAAATAATCTACACCACTTATTCCTGCAAAGTTTGGACGACGGCAACAAAACAACAACAGAACAGGATTATTTGGAAGTCTTAAAGTAACAATTGTTCAGAGTCGTTTTTTCTGGGTTTACATTTTAGTGATGAGTCTCAGATTTTGTTTGTTGTTCATTTTTTTGAGCTTCATCTTTGGAAATTATTAAAGTTGTATTTCTCCCTCTAAGCAATTTCAGATAATTCCTGTTGATTGTTTTAAAAACACTATAAAGTCTATCTCTTCAATTCATCGTTTTCTCTCGTTATTTATGTTTTAGATAACGCCGCAACTGCTTTAGTCAGATTCAGAAAACAGTCCGGGGGGAAAATAAAACCACAAGATCGAATTATATTTATCTCAATTTAAAATTTGATTTTTGCAATTTTCTGCACACTCTCACCTCTCCTGCAGACCTGCTGCGGGTTTCATCCTGAAGGGGGAGGGGCAAGGCTTGAGCTCGTTACTGGCCTTCAGCGGCGAAGCGCTCATCGGCGGGGTGTGGCTGTCGGCGTTGATGATGGGCACGGGGGCGGGGCTAAAAAAAAACAAACACAAGAAACATTGAAAGCTTTAAGGTTCTAACCACATGTCCTGCCTCCACCAATTTGGACTTCATTCAGGTTATAAATTAAATATTGGAAAAACTCAGACCATGTGCTTTAACTACTCACCCCAAGAGGATATAAGTAATTGGTTCAAATTTATTTGGAAAACAAAGAACCATGAAATATTTAAGTGTTAATATTACTAAAAATTTAAGTAAAATATACAAAGCAAATTATGGTATTATGACTAATAATGTTAAAAATAACCTGGACAAATGAGCTCCCCTGATGCTTGATTTTTACAATTGGATAGAAACCATAAAAATGATCATTTTACCTCAATTGCTGTTCCTTTCTCAATCTTTACCAATAGAAATTCCTACCAAGCAGTTTAACGAGTGGAACCGGATCATCTCCAGGTTTATATGGCAGAACTAGAAACCAAGGGTACGCTATAAAACGTTCTATTTCATTCCTACTGACCGTCGGAGGCGGTGCTTCAAGCACTGAATGATCATTCCTGCATGCGCAGGTCGAGTACTAATGACAACAAAGTCACCTGTGACCTGCCGGGGACCCACGTGACTCTACATAGTCACATGTCACCCGGCGTTCAATCCCTTTGTTCTTCTGGCGCGCAGGAGTGTTGAGTGCGGGCGTGTGGTCGTCTGAAGCTGGTTGCTTCCGTGTGTACCACTGTTTTCCTGGCTGCTTGTTGCTGGTAGCGCCGTGACCGCGTTGGTCGGAGCTGAGTTTTTTCAGTTGTGTGTCTCTGTGGTTAATTGCCCGACTCGCCAGTGGCGTTTCCTGCTTGTGCTGAGTTCATAAGCCTGCAGGGTTTATTTCCTACGACGGAGTCACCAGTGGCGTTTTCTGCCCGTGTTGACTTCTTGGTGGTGGCGGACTAATTACGCCTTTCAGCAGTAGGATGCTGGATAATTTATGCTGCTCAACCTGTCTGGCTCCGCTTCAGCCCGACGACGGGCATGACTTGTGTCCCACCTGTCTCGGTGTGGAACATCTCCGGGAGGCGCTGTCGGATAACGCTTGTCCCAACTGTTGCATTATGCCCCGGTCGGTCAAGCTGGCTCGATTGGCTTCGCTGGAGCAGCCTACCGACTGGACCGGCGCTGCGCCGCTTAGTCCGTTGCCGCCGGGACAGGCGATGTGCAAACGGCATGCTGTGGCTGCGACTTCAGTGCCAGCGAAGCAAGCCAGACGGACCGATACGGGGGGTTTGTCGCCAAAAGTGGATCACCTCTCTGCTGAGCTGGCCCAAATGAGGGCCCTCCTCCGGTCCTTTCGGGCTGATGGTGATGACGCCGCGGCTCTCCCTCCCGAGCGGATGGGGAGGGCGATGCTACTTCGGTGGTGGCCTCTGTCACCCATTTCTGTGAGGACCTTCAGGAGCGGGGCTCCGGGGCTCAGGAGGATATGGGGGAGTCTGTGACAGGCGCCATTCGAGCGGCTCTTGCCCGTTTACAGATTGGTGTTCCTCAGGCCCAGCCTGCAGCTTCCAGCGCCTTCTTTAGGCGCACTAGGTCCGACACTGCTTTTATGGTTCCTTCCTCGGTATATACGTGAACTGCATGCTTGCTGGTCAGACACCAAGGCGCTTTCCCGTCTGACTACGGATGGCAGGGTGCTGGCGGCCATGCAGGAGGCGCCCAGGGTTGGCTTGGGGCAGATGCCGGCGGTGGAACCGGGCATCGCCTCTCTTATTGTTTCCCCTGATGAGGCGACGTGTCTGTGGCTAACGCGAGGATGTGTTAAGGAAACGCGACACTTGCAGCCTAGATGTCGGAATCATCCGTGTATGATTGTTCTCAGCCTCAGTGAACGCCGTCTCAAACTCAAACAGATTCCTCAAAAGATTTTCCCCGACAATCCTGTAAACGCTGTGGTTCATCTTGTTCCTGGTATACCTTTTATAACTGCACTTTTTCCTTCCACACAACCTTCTTTGAATATGCTTGGACACAGCCCTCTGTAGCGTCCTCTAATGACCGTCCTCTGGCCATCTGTCCAGCGAGCAGTCTTGTCCTTGAACATGTCGCACTGACCCAGATTTATCTTGTCTCAGTAATAATTTATACATGAGTTTCTAATATTTAACTCATTTAAAAGATTTTATAAAACTCTAAACACCTGTTTTTCAAATTCTGTAAAAAAAAGATAGAATGTTTAAATCTATGTTTGATGGTTTCAAAACTTTGGACGACTCACGTCGGCAGGGGAACGACAGGAGGAGCGAGGCGGCGGCAGGCTATGATTGGCTGCTGATGATGAGTGGGCGTGGCTAGAGCTGGCGGGAGCTCAGATTGGACCATACTTTCTGACGTCGCAGCCTGGAGAAAACGATCATCGTTATTGTTGTTCAAGCGTGAAACAAAAGCGAGCAGCAAATCTGAGGCTCCCCACCTTGGTGCCCTTTGACCTCTCGGGTTGCTCTGGGGGGATGGTCAGGCTCACGTGATGGTCGGGGGGCGGAGCTTTGAGATGCTTCTCAGTAACAGGAACCTTCTGCTTTATACGATACAGAACCTGGAAAAACATCAAACAGCCAATCAGAAGTTTCTCTAGACAACATTGTTTCACATTCATGGAGGAATTATCTTAAAAAAAAAAAAATTATCCAAAGAATGTTCACTTAAAAAAGTTATGAAAATACAAAAATAAAGAAAACTAAAACCCATAAAACTCTTTACGCACTAAAATATTGAAGCAATGTAGCAATGAAGCAAATTTTATGCTCAAGTAAAAGAAAAAAGAAATAAATCACAGATAATGTAGTTCAAGTAATAAACTGATCCAAAACGAGATCTGATTGGCTTTGTTTTCTTTTGGATTATGGGACATAATGAGCAGTCTTGAGGAAGAAAATTAAAATGCAAATAGGACGATTGATTACTGATGTGCATCCATTTCTGGAGATGCTTTTTCAATTTAAATATGGTAACGATTTGCTCCCATAGTTCCATACGATCCTATCAGAGCACTTCTCTCTTAGACTGAAGGTTTACTGGTGGGTCCTAGAACCTCTAAAAGCAAAATGGGAGACTAGCTTCTAGACTAGGCTCATGCTGTAGCTCTGCTGCTACAGGCTGAAGCTGCAGGAGGAAAAAACTTCTCCTCACTCTGATGCTTTGTTCTTCTACTACATTGCAATTTGCATTCGTCGTTGTAATTTCAACTTTTAACAGATAACGCTCCCAGAAACTCGAAACTCCTTTCTCTCCTTTCAACTTCTGCACTTTTGTTTACCATATAAAAGCTCCACTGGATCAGTTTTATATGCGCCTTTCCTGTCTTCTCAGTCTTCTCCTCATCCCAGATTGTTGCTCATACTGAGCCAGGTTCTGGCTCTGCATGCGGTTTCCTCTCCACTGTCGCTACATGCATGCTCATTATGAGGGATTGCTTGAGGAGGCCTGAATGCTTTAATTCAACAACTCCGTGAGATCTGCTGGGTTTCTTTAAACTGAAAACGTTTCAAACTGAATAATAATAAACAGAATGATTGGACTGAAATTTGTTCTCTTTTAAAGTGCCTTATGATGACATGTTGTGAACTGGCACCAAAAAAAAGAACCTAATGGAATCTGAATAAAATGTATTTTAACAGTATTTTGTGGGTAAATGGATTTTTCTTGAAGTTTGGCCTCAATTTTCCCTCTTGTTTATTTTATTGCACACATTTCTTTAAAAACACATTGGATTCAGTTGAAATCTTGATGGAGATTTCCAGAGAACAGTTTTTTGTGTTGGAGCGCCACCATGTGGCCAATGTGTGAAACTATAACAGGAAGAAACAAAAAGAATGAAAAAAGCTGATACACGCGTTTTAGTATTTATTTCTGACAGTAGAAAACAAAACAATACTGTTCAGAGAAAAGAAAAAGAAATCTGAATATATATTTTCCAAGTTTAACAGGAAGTTTTATTCTTAACTAGATTACCATCTAAATCCTTTTTAAAATACAAGTTTCTGTACGTCCTCCCATAATATTTTAAACAAGGTCTTTAAAATGTACGGTTGAATTATTCCAATCAAAATAAATTCAACATATATTAAGATTTTTAATAAACTGAAATAATCACTTGTTATTCCTCATTTTAATATCTTAATTGTATTCTTTTATTAGGTTTTTACACCCTTAACTAACAGATATATTTATTATAACTTATGAACATTTCCTCAAATAAATTACATTACCTTTATTTATTTTGGGGGTTAAGTCGATAATTTTGTTTTTTTTCTCTTCATTTTATTACAGTTTATCCAGCTAAATCAAGATAATTGGTAAATAAAATAATATTTTTTGGTCCTCAGGTACCTGATGAAGCACAAACTGAGTTTGTACAGATTTTTTTTTCTTATGTAAAATAAACGTCAGGTTTTTTTTTTTGTTTGCTGATGTTTAACATAATCACATTTGTTTAGTTTACTTGAATTTTGGCAAGATGTTACCAAAGCTTAGAAACAAGCAGGTTTGTTGAGTATAGAGCTGAAATAACCAATCGATTTAACGTAATAAAATCGATTATTAAAACAGTTGACAACTAATTTAGTCATTGATTAGTTGCTTTATAATCACGTTTCACCGTAAGCGTCTGTTTTTACCACAATCTGTTGTATCTGCAGTCAATATGTGGCAATAATGAGCTACTTAACGCTGTGATCTACCAGTGGAGCAGTAGAAGAAGAAATCAGCCAATCGTTAGCCTTGTTTTGCTAGCGCATGGCTCAGGCACACATTTGCCCTGCGTAAGATGGCGGAGCACGAAAATGTATGAAAGTCTTCTTTAAGTGAACATCTGAGACGTCGGACTTTAAGCGGATAAGAAAAAACCAGCGCGGTAAAATAACCGATAGCTAATAAGAAAATAATTGCACCAAGTACTTTAATGTATTCAGTTAATATTAATTTGTTGCATGTGTGCGCAGCGTTGTTACTTTTTGTGTGTACTAATTGTTTTTCTTCTGCAGAAGAAAACGAACATGTGAAACAAGACACCCCCCCCCGCCCCCCACACACTTATTAACTCTGTTCTAAACATGCTGGTAGAGACAAAAATGCATATTATTAGTAACAATAATGTCCAACTAAGTCAGCCTGCCTCTAAACATTCAGAATAAACATCAAATTAAATGTGAATTTAAAATTAGAGCATAATAAGGTCTGAGATTTTTGTTAATATGCTGTAAACTCTACTGGTTGTATGAAATTCAACCTCCTTTTTGTAATATTTTACACTATTGAGCTCCTCTGTTCCTTCAAATCAGGTTAAATAAATTGCAGTGAACAGCACAATTCTCTGATCTCTTCCTTTTTCTTCATGAAGATTCATTATAATAGCTTATATTGGCAAGTAAATGCTAAATAAATTAATAACAAAAAGCGATTAATCAACTCATCGTAAAAATAATTGACAGATTAATTACGAAAATAATCGTTAGTTGCAGCCCTAGTTGAGTTGATTCTCTCTTTTTTAAAATAGTTTACAAATGGATGTATTTTAAAGACGTGTTGTCGGCGTTTACCATCAGGCAGGTGACGATGATGAGGCAGAAGGTGAAGAAGAGGACAATGTTGTAGAGGCCGTCTCTGCTCCATCCGTGGTCCCTCTGCTCGTCCTGCAGGACATTTTTCTTCGGAGACGAAAGCAGAGTGTCTGGGATGTTTCTACAGCACTGGGAGGAAATAAAATGAAACAATAAACAGACTTCTTCTGTCGAGTCTCTGGTTTTATTGCCCTATTATGAAATTGGAGCACTTAACTCTGTTACCTCTGGTTTGACCTCTGTGATGCCAAAGTCGGCCAGATGGTGGTGCAGCACGCTGCGATTCAGAGACTGGACGACTTCCTTAGCCGGGCGGAGCTCGAAGACGTCACGCCTCTCAGAGGACACGAAGAGTTCAATGCCGTTTCTTGCCTGTCAAGAGTTGCTCTTCGGTCAGAAGACGGTCAATCGAGTCTCAAACGGGGGAGGAGGGCAACTGGGAGACTTACATTCAGCTTGTTGATGTGAACGTGTTGAGGAGCAACACCGAGCGCCGCCGCCACGCCGTCCCGAAACCACAGCAGGTGACTGATGTTCAGCCTCCTTACGCCCACAGCCAGGTACTGAAACACAGACAGAAGCCTCATTATATACGTTGTTGTTTGATCGCCTAGAGGCTGGAATCCATTAATAAACAAATCTTTACCAGATCTGCCATCAGTGATTGTTTCTAGGTTAGACTTATGAGAATCGTTTCCTTTCTGAGTGTCTGAGCCGATTAGGGGAGAGAGATCCGACTCACACTGAGACGATGGCTCAGCCACTTTATTTCCTTTTTCCTACGTGAAGCTGATGATCTTCAAAGATTTAAAAGAGCAGGACGCAAGGCTCAATTCAGATTTTTTTTTTTTTTAAATCTGATGTTTGTTTTTCTTTCCATATTCTGTCATACTAGTAACTAAACGCGAACGGCATCAGACTTCTGTGTGAAAGGTTTTCGAACGCGGAGAAGAACGTAGACGTCACCCAGGAACGCCGCTGCCTGTGGACGGAAGTTGAAGTTTTTTATCAATGGGGAGCCAACCGTGTTGTCCCAAATATAGAACAAGATGAAAGGGGCTGAGAAAAATGAAAGCTAAACTCGGCACCGCTTGCTTCGGACTTTGTTTACGTCCAGATTTACCACGTCTGGCTCTTTCTGCTGCACAGTTATGACACACTACTCACATTGATGATGTAAAAATATGGATAAAACGTATGGATAAAAAATTACGATTTCTGGGGGGTTTAAAGATCATATCTGGGTCGTTTACAAAGTGGAGAAGTACTGTGAAATGTGCCAAATATGGTAAAAATGTTAAATACTTGCTAACTTTCTGCACAAAATCAGTCATTGACCAAAAAATTGTCGGCTGCAGTTTCCTGGTAGATCAGAACTGATTTGGTGATCGGTATTGACTTCTTGACATCTGACCATGTGATAAAGTCGCTAATTAAATATTCAGATGGGAATCATTTTGGTATATGTCGGGATGATGAGATCAGGAGTGATCTCTGCCAAGTTTCTTCTTCTCTCTCTTCCTCAGCTGTGTGTCCAACAATCTGTGAGCTCTAGCGTTTCAGGCCTCGTCAGCGTCTGACTACCAAGAAACACTTGCGATAAAAACACCTGGAATATATAGATATTACCCACATTCCTAGTTCTGATCAATAAATTGATCCCAAATTAATGCTTTGCTTTGGAGCTTCATGAACAGATCACCTCCATTTTCATCATTTGTCCTGAACTTCACTACAAACAGACGAGGTTTCTGATGTTTATCGCCTCTTCTGAGTCAATAAAAGCATAAAAGGCTTGGAAAACATCGGACTGTTTCTTTAAACGAGATTAGAAGGAAAAAAACAAACAAGAAGTCCAACCTCAGCAGCTTTCTGTCCAGCAGCCTGAAGCCAAACGCTTCCTTGTGTTGAGTGCAAGAGCGGGTTCGCTGTTCGCTAACGGCTAAAACATGTTCTACTGCCCCTTAATTCAATTTGATGAACAGAACCTGCAGCTCAGAGCTGATGTTATCATCAGTGTGTGTGTCTGGTTACTACTCCTAACCCCGTTTCTCTTAGTCGCTAAAACAAAACCTTGACCCAGAGAAACAGTAACAAACAAAAATCAATGAATTTCTGCTTTTATCTCTTTAAAAATCTCACACCGTCTCTCTCAGACGAACCAAATAAAAGTCCTAGATTTAGTCTGTTTGTCTTCATTTCCAGGCGGCAATAATCCGGCGAATTCTGTGTAAGCAGATAAACATTTTATGTAACCTGTAACCAGTTAAGCTGTTCAGCAAACAGCCAAACAATGAATCTCCTTCACATAAAAACGACGAGAAGAGAGGAAACGACGGACCGAGACGAAGCGATGAACGAGCTTACCGAGCAGGCGTGGACACATCGTCGTCCGCTTGTGGCTTTTCTCTGAATGAAGGGAGGCCAGCCGCCTGTCAGTCAGCGACCGGGGACTTCTCGCTCCATTTCCTGATCTACTCACTCCCTGATCTCTGATTGGCTTAGAGCCTGACACAGCTCAACCTCTTGCCCCATTGGCCACCGCGTGGTTAATGCCATTATCCCGATGTGTTTCCTGTTGGGATGAGGTCCTATTTCTGTTCAACCCACGCACACTTTAGCGGCTACAGCCTGTAATTAGCTCACAGCCTGGGTTAGTGCGCGTGTGTGTGGGGTCGGGGGTCACGGTGAGATCAATCAGAGGCGGCTCTATTGATGAGGTTAAATCAATCTGAAAACACAATCCAAGATTAGTCTCAGCAATTAGTCGTCAGCAAATGATCAATAGTCATTTTATAAATGAACAAATATATTCAATAGCACTAAACAGAAAATCATCTTATTTTCAACCCCAAAAACAAGGATTTTTATCAGTTACTTTTAATTCATGATACTTTCTAAAGGGACAAGCAACCATCAATCCAAACCTACGTGCGTCAAGCGCAATAAAAGCGTAAACACGTCCGAGATATCTGTCATTTTTCATGATAACGACGACAATTCAATATTGGAAAAACATGGGAACCAATCAGATCATGGCCAGTGGGTTTAAAAATCCCAGATTTCCCCCCGAAACACACCAAGCAACAACTCCATGAGACAGTTTATAAGCAGAAGTTCATGCTACGTTTACATTCACGCATTTAGCGGATGTGACTTACATAAGAGGGCTAAACACTGAACTATGACACAAATGACCAACTATAAGTGACCTGCAGATACGATACCAGCAAGGAGGAAACTGGCGACAGATCCAGCGACTTTTTTCGTGAGTTATAGGAGATAAAAGCCTCTAAAGTAAATTGTCCTGTTATCAGAACGTCCTACATCGCTTGTAGTCCAATGCAGGCGTTCAGCTCATCTCCATGATGAACTGAAGGCTGCTAAGGCTAAGCTAACCATTGCTACTAAAGGAGAGCTTCTATCTCTTCTTGCTTAATATAAATCAATTCTCCCTTTACAACCTCACACAAAAGCTGGGGATAGTAAACAACCTCACAATTCAATTCAAAATCCGTTATTTGGGTCAACATTCAATTTGAATTTCATTCGATATAGTTTTAAATACTTTATCCTTGGATATTTCAGTTACAGTAATAACTAGAATAATTCATGGGAGTATCTATTAATAGTTTTTTATATTACCTGTATAATAATTTTTTTCTGTATTATTACTTTAACATTGTAAACATATTATTTTTGAGCAATAAGAAAGAAAAGCAGGACGATAATACTACGTTTATGTAAGCTATTATTTTATTTTTTTGGAAAACTGAGATAATTCATATACTTTTTGATCATATTTTAACAATATTGCCATTTAGACAAACTCCTCACCAGTAGGGGAAACAAAACATCTGCATTTCAACCACAGTTATAATCAAGAAGAAAAAGACAGTTTTATTAATTAAACTAAATTAAAACTAATTAAAATAACTAAACAAGCTGAATGGGTGAATTTAAAGCTTTTTCAGACTTCTCCACCAAAGACAGAAAGCGACTGGCAACAAATCGAGCGTCTTTTTTAGTGAGTTATTGGAGAAAAATGTGACTATACATTCGCACACGTGGTACATTCAAGGGACGTCAGAAAAACTACAATCAGTTCAATAACGTTGGATTTTTTAAGCTTACGATTAAAACAGAATCATAACACAGCAGACTATAAAGTGAGCATAAACAGCATCCAATTCCTAGCATGCAGAAAATCCTTATGTTTAAGTTTAAAACATATGAAACCATCGGAAAATTATAAATTGGTAAATTTTTCTCATCCTTACTGTTAATTATTCTCCTGTTTCAATAATGCCTCCTAATCAAGCCTCAGCTATTGTTCCTGCTACCATTAGCAGCTAATGAAGTGAAAAAGAACACGGCCCGGTTTTTCACACATCGTTCATCTTCAGTTGATTTACATGTAATCACATTGAGCATCAATGTCCCAGCAGCAAATCTGTGGATTTTCGAATTTATGTTACATGACTATGCATAACCATATGCATAGTCAACGAGCTTCAACACAAACCTACAGTCACAACAATGTCGCCATGGCAACCGGGCATCAACCAGCTCCGTGCACGGCGAGAAGCTGCCAGAGGAGTAAAGGTCACATGGTCTCCTCGAGGCGTGTGACATAATGCGGCGACGGGAGGCGACTGGCTTACATAACGTCTCGTTTCTCTCGCTTGCACATCGTTGCATCTCGCTATTCCAGATTAGATTATATCAAGAGCAGGTTTAAATTAGGGCCGACCCAGAGCTGGCGGGTCAGATCATCTGGTCGCTCATTAAGGTTTATTATCACTGAACATCTTGTTCACCAACGAGACGCCCTGCTGAGCAAACGTGAGCGTTTCCCTCAGCCTGAGGCGTCTCGCTGAATCAGAGGACGGTTTTCAGCGACGCAGCCGTGCAGGGACAGCTCATGTGACCGCTCACGGGAATTCCCAGCCTCCGACCAGCTCGTCTGTTAAAAACTAGCTTTTATTTTGAGAATTGAATAAGAAAAGGATTTCAGCTACAGAGCCCAGATCCTGAATCAAGCAGACAAGGTGGTCTGTCAGCATCCCCCTCTGTCACCGAGACTCAACAGCAGGTTTCTGCAGATTGTCGCCGCTCCCACGATGCATCTATGGCAACAACAGCTCCAAGTACGGAGGCACAATATTGGATGAATTGGATAAAACCGACACTACAATCGTGAATGTTAATAAAATGATTAAAAAACCTATTGTGGTGCGATTTTAGCTACCATCTCTGGTTATTTCCTTCTTTCCCACCTTTTTCATCTGTGACATTTTTAAACAATGTCATTAGTGAATATAAAACCAGCTACCTATTACATTAAAAATTAAAAAATAACATTTCATAACACTCAATGTATTAGCCAATGATCGTTGGGCACCGTTTGAATGTGAACGATTCCAGTTCTGAGTTGGACTTTATCGTTTCAAATCCGTTTTCTGGCGATTTTTCCTTCCAACTTTATTTTAAATAAGGGGAAAATTCTCGACATGGATAAAATAGTCCAAACATCTCAATAATTGTTTGTTGTATGACCTTTTTAATAGGGCTGCAACTAATGATTGATTTCATAATCGATTAATCTGTTAATTGATTTATTTTACAATCAATCACTTTTTATAAATTTATTTAGCATTTACTATCCAATATAAGCTATTAAAAACACAATTTCATTAAGAAAAAGGAAACAGGACAATTGTGCCGTTCGCTGCAATTTATGTAACATTATTTAAAGGAACAAATTACCTTAACCGTGTAAAAATTATGTCGAATTTTCTACAACCTATTGTGTGTTCAGCATATTAACAAAAATCTCAGCTCTTATTATTCTCTACATTTAAATTCACATTTCATTTTGTCTTTATTATGAATGTTCAGCAGGAGGCTGACTTAGTTGGACATTATTGTTACAAATTATCTGAACTTGTGTCTCTACCAGCATGTTAAGAACAGAGTTAGTAAGTAGTTGACATTGATGGGGGTGAGCGTCTTGTTCCACATGTGTTCGTTTATTGTTGCTTGTTTTTTTTCTGCAAACCTGAAACACTAAATTAATATTAACTGACTTTGTTAACAGTATCTATCTCGTTCTTATTACTATTTCTTATTAGCTATCGGATATTTTACCGCGCTCACTCTTGCTCTACCGCTTCAACTCTGACATATTTTCGTCTCAGATGTTTACTTAGAGAAGTCTTTCGTACATTTTCGTGGTCCGCCATCTTGCTCAGGGCAAATGTGTTCAGGTAGCCTTAGCCATGTGCTAGCAAACAAAGCTACCTATTGACCACAGATATAACAGACTGTATTAAAAATAGAAACTTATATTAAAACATGATTATAAAGCAACTAATCAATGATTAAATTAGTCGTCAACTATTTTAAAAATCCATTTTAAACGATTAAATCGATTAGTTGGTTCAGCTCTACAGTATACCTTTTATATATTTTACTCTAAATTTTTCCACATGGCTGATCCTAAATAGTATAAATATAAAATGCATATTTTTCTGAATTTTATATGTTTAAGAAGCAGACGGAAAAATTTCCTCACATCAGAATCTGATGCTGCAGCTTTTTGAAACATGTTCTGGAGTTCCCACTGGCGCAAAAAAATAAATAAATAATAATGTTCAATGAATGTTAGCATTAAATTGGACGCAGCATTTCAGTTCCTGCCTCCTGTTTGGAGTTCAACACGCCATAAATGGTCAACGCAAAGCCCCTCATGAATGTCAGCGTTTATCGATTGATAACGGTAATTATTAGTAATTATGTTATGATTAACAAAGGAAACCGCGATAGAAAAACAGAGGAAGAAATTAATTAAATGCTGGTGATTGGACAGAATCGTATAGTTCAATTGAATTCCCAATCAAATTCATTGCAGTACTGATTATTAAATGTATGCGTGGGTATTTTTTTTACTTTAACCATGTATGCATCAACATTTTTGAGCATTAAAATACATCAATATAAAAACACTTTAGACAAGTTACAACGTTACAGAGAAGTAAACTAAATGTAAATCTAAAAAAGCTTCTTTCCTCATATAAACAGATTAATTCAATAGTTTTAAAGCCTTTATTATGAAAGAAAACCAAACTGTGGAATATATAAATACATAAAACTTAATGTGTTTCTATTTAGAGGAACTGATCACAGCAGCAGCATCTTCACACGTCTGAATAAAAAGTCAGTGAGACAAAAGCAGCCGAGTCTAGAACTAGAACATAGAGAACATCAGTTCTAGAGTCCTGAGACTGAAGCGCTGCAGCTCAGGACAGTCTTTAAATACCTTAGTTTATAAATCGCTGAACATCTTGGCACCAGAATACATGTTGATGCCGTATCAACCTTCCAGGTGACTCGGGTCCTCTGATTCTGGTCTATTCTGCATCCACTTAACCAAAACCTAATCTGGAGAAGCAGCTTTCAGCTCTTATGCTCCTCTAATCTGAATCTGCAAAACCGCCTGAATTAATAAGGACCGGAATATTGACAAATTTATTAACTATTTGATGATACTTCTTACGGATTTTATTGATGGTGAAATGAGATAAACTAATACACAGAAATTGCCCTCGTTATAAAACATCTCCAATGTTTTCGTCTAAAATTGCCGTCTGAATCTTTTCATAACTTGGTCCAGACGCAAAGCAAAACCAGATCCTGCGTAAAACCTTCTGGAAGCATACGAGCTGCATTCGGACAGAACCAGCGTGCCAAAGCCGGGACGCCGACAGGACAAACGCACCGTCTCCCAGACACGTCCCCCGTGTCTTTGTCTGTTTCTGAAGGTCACTGCTGCTTATCTGAGAGTTACACAACCACCCACTGTGGAGGGAAGTGGGTCTCTCAGCTCCCTCCCTCTCTCTCACACCCACCGACTCTTGTGATTAACGTTGCTATAACAACAGAGAGTGCAGCATCGCTCCTGCAGCATCTGATCAATCATCCTCCGTCCGATCCCTCTGGAAGCAGGTTTCTCTCTTTAAAACCATCCACACTAATAAGAAGGAAGCTGCGATTATTAATCGGTCAATTAATATTTTAACAGTTTAACAGACAAAAAACTAAATGCACTGGCGCTTAAATGTGTTTCATGAACATTTTGCTCACACACAAATCTAACTTTAGTGTTTTCTGTTTGATTTGGTTAAGAAACATCCACCCACTCCCATACGTGGAACTAATTAATTAAAGTGCCGGTGGTACGAACGGTCGTGAGACGTAAACGTGAGAACGGTGCAGCAGAAGAAGCCAGACGTGGCAAATCTGGACGTAAACGACGTCTGAAGCAAGCGGTGCCGAGTTAACCTTTCCTTCTTCTCAGCTTCCTTCATTTTGTTTGGATCTTTTCTACCATTGCTCAACATCTTTAACGTCCATCCACAGACGACGGCGTCTGTTGTTACTGACGTCTGTCGTATTTAGTTAGTATAAATAGTATATATCGACTCACCATAGTGATCACGTATTCACCAGGAACAACACGCCAGCTGAAGTGGTCCGGCTCCACGTCCTGATGCAGTTGCTCCAGGAGATCCAGGCTTCCCCTGGCGCCGAGCTCCTGCTGAAGCCGAGACTCGGGGCGGGCAGCGGCGGGACCCGAGTGCTGCTGGTGGTGGTGCTGATGCTGATGGTGGCGGGAGCCTGACGCCGGCAACTCGTTCCCGTCTCTCCAGGAGCTCAGAGATGCTGCGGGGCGACCCGGATGGCGAGTCGGGAACAGACCGCCAGCAGAACACTCTGACAAAGAGAAGAACGACACTCCAATCAAATCAGACGTTTCCAGACAAAAGTTCATAATCTTTTTTATATTAGCCATTAATTATGGGAGTCCAAACAGACGCTAGTCAGTGATGTTGCTCGGTACACGTCCTGCATCCCTGACGCATTAAAATCCGAAAGGACGCAGTACATTAACCCTCCGTGTGTCCTAGGAACGCAACCCTTTTTTTCTCAGGGAAAACGATACATTTTGAACGTTAACTTGTGTTTAAACTCACAGTAACTAGCTAGAAGAAACCCGTCAGCGCACATGCTGAGCGCTGTGTCAACCCTTTTGAGCACCGTATCACAAGATGCTAGTTTAGCTGCTACAACAGGGGCGCCCAACGCATCGATTGCGGGTCAATTGCACGACATTAAAGGAAGCAGATGAGTGCATTTTTCCTTCAGTTTGTCTCTTATTCACATAGTGGGCGCTGGGCAGCTAACTGATACGCATTTAGGCACGCATGCGCACTCTACGTTAACTTTACGTTAGCCGCCAGAGCAAACTACAGTTTCGCGTAGCAAGTCTCTATTAGCAGAGGCTAAGCTAGAAGGGGGGCAGGGGGTGGCAGCGGAACCCTCTGAAGAAAAGTAATAATAAAAATTATATATTTCTATCTATCTATAATGAAAAGACAGGGGGAGAAGATATATAACTTTTTTCTCAGGACTTATCCATGTCTGCTTGTGCTTGGGGAAAACCACACAGAGTAGTTTAATGCTGTGTTATAGAATAAATAAAAATTTAATTTAAATATACTTCATCCTAAAAGCACAAAATATACAATAGTAATAATTTGAATAATATAAATTAAAAAGCCTTTTTATGTGGGTAGATCCCTTAGGAGTTGAGATCTTTTAGGTCACCGTAGCTCACACAGCTGGGAAAGTGTGGCCACCCTTGCGCTACAACTACTAGTCCGTAAACGCAGATTTGATTCCAACAATTAAAGATACGAACGTTTTCGTATTTGAATTCTGGTTTCAACTGCTCCATGTGTTCCTTGAGATCTTAACGTTCCTCCTAAAAAAGATTAACTTTCCTCAAGCAGTGGCTCACAACAAAACACTGGCTTTAGAGTTTATAACCACACTTTAAGAAATAGAAATAAATTATTGTTGTAAATTCATTGATCAACTGGATTACTCAGGGACCCACTCAAATCACCACCTGTGGTCCCGGGTACTCACTACAATGAAAACCTATCAACATCTTTACTAGTGATGTAAATATGGAGCAGTAATGATGTATTGGAGCTTTATTGTGCATCCCTAGTTACTAAATATGATTTTATAAGGAAGTTCTGTTATTGTCCCATTTAAACCCAGTAACTGCAGACAGTGGAGACCGGAGGATGAAGCTTGCTACTTTGTCAGTTCAGTAAAGGACATCCCTGAAACCAACCACGATGAACATGAAGCCTGAATAATTCATTAACAAGCTTTATTTATCCGGACCGAGGAAGAGGAAACTCCACAAACATCAACTCGGGACAAATTACGTCACATTTCTCTGAGGTTCAAGGAAAAAATATAAAGACTTTTTGAGAGGAACTTGCTCCATTAATCAAACAATCTGATATTTGGACATTTGAAAGTGGGAGATATGAATTTTAGGCAGTGTCTGGTTTTCACTCCATTTGATGTTTTTGCTTTTTACAGCTCCCACAAATCAGTCATGAAGAACAACATTCGTCTTTTTGACAACCCGGCTTTTAACACGGATTCTGCGCACTGGACTTTGACTGGGCCAATCCAGCAACTTTCTTTGTTTCTGTGGAGCTCGATGTCTCGGGCCGTCTCGCTCCATCAGCTCTCTAGCAGATGGAAACTGATCGTTCTACAGGATTTACTGATTTTAGCTTTTGAGTTTAAACGTTTAAGGGAGAGAAAAAAAAAAGCTAAACTCGGCACTGCTTGCTTCAGCCATTGTTTATGTGCAGATTTACCACGTCTGGCTTCTTCTGCTGCTGATTGGTATTATTATTTTTTTTATTATTATGTCTCAAATCAATTATGCAGAAATCAGATAAACCACAACATGACTGTTCAGACAGCCGATCTAATTATTATTACATTTCAAAGTTGCAAAACCATTTTTTCAGGTGTTAAAAAGATGAAAACGTGAAGAAGTTGCATGAGGGTCACATTAATGCTGCTGTCTAAACTTAGCTACAACAAAGATCAACCACTTTAAAGAGGGTAAAAATTTATATAATCACTCATTTTGTCTTAGTTATATTTGTCATTATTATGTTTTTTTGTATTTGTCCAAAATGGCAAATTTAGTTCCTCCGATTTGCTTTGTGAAAGCAATAAAAAGGGGTAAAATATGCAGACACTCAGCCCCTCCCGTCCCTGCTGCTGCTGCAAGTAATAAATTGTTCAAATGTGGAGTGGACAGAATAAAAAAATGCTGCAGAAAAGTTACTCATGGCATCATCCACACAGAGTAAGCAACAGCACTTTAAGCATGCATTTTAAATAATAACATATAAATTTTTATGTTTTTATTTGATTTAAAAAACCAAATAATAAACACTAAAGCAGGTTCCAATCTTTAATTCAAATTAAAATGAACAGGTCTGTCCAAACAGAGCCTGAACCCCAACAATGAATGCAACTACCAACGTTGCTCAAAATCCTAAAAAGTGCGTCGTTTCATATAGTAAAATTAGTTAGAGGATTGGAAGACATTTGTAATGTCAGTTTATTCCCAATAAACCAATAAATTCAGAACATGTTATCCTTTGAAAAAAAAAAAAAAAGCTCAAATCCTCAGCAACTCTATGATATGCTATGAATCCGACTCAGCTTCCTCCCCGTTTATGTTCGCTCTAACAACAACGTCCTGGTTGCCATGCAGGATGCTGAGCTGAGCTGTGATTGGACAGGAACGATAGTCCCTCTGTGGACGCTGGCAGCAAATTTCAAAGACAAATAAAAGCAAGGACGAACTCCTTTATGAGAACGGTTCGTTTGCACCGTTTAAGCTTTTACAAGTTTTGTGTTTGAGATGAAGGGAGGCTTCTGCTTTCCTTCAAGATTACTTACTTGATTTGTTTTTTAATGCCACACGGCTGACATAAATAAACGCAGAGACAAAGCAAACTGGTCCTGTGTCTGAAAATAAAGCTGGGAGTGTTTTGTGTGGAAGATGCTGGAAGCTCGGTCTGCTCCTCAACTGGAATCAGCATCACAGCTGCTCCCTCTGAGCTGAATCATCAATCACAGCAACCATAATTTGGCTCCCGGTCTCGCTGTCAGAGCGACCTGCCGACCACAGCAGCCTAATCAAATGTTCTCCATCTAATCATCCGAGTCGCTCCGGAAGCATGACATTTACTAACAAACATCGGTTATTTGATCGTATCGTCATGGTTATATTAACTAATTAAATCTTGAGCTGATTTGATGCAACTTTTGTAGATTATTCAGTTTCTAACGTTTAAGTTAATTTAATTTACCGTGAAACAATTTTGTTTTCACGATTTTTGCATCAAATGAGTTTTGATTGTTGTAAATATATCTTAACTTCAGCAAACAATAATAAATCTACCCATCTGTCAATCTTAAGAAGGTCCCAATTATCAGGATGTCTTTTATTTCTGTTAAGAATCGTCCTTGTCGGCCATGTTTGTTTACTCTGAACTTATGTTTGATCTTGAGGAGTTTTTCAATAAGGTTTACGGGTGAAATCACTTAATTTGTGGCTGCACAATATATCATCATCGCAAAAGATTTTTGGGATTTTCTCCCAAAACAGTTAAAAAGCGCTTTTGTTTTAGATTAGTTAATATTCAGCCAGTCGGACGGAGTTTCACAGCAGAAACGAATTATCTGCAAGCATAATAATAATAATAATAGGAATAAATTCATTAATTATTCATAAGATTGTGGGAAAACAGCAAAACTAAGATGATTTTAAAGTTATCTGTTAAAAATCATTTGTTTTTGTTTTTTAAATCACTATATATATTGCAGCGTTAGAAAACTGCATGACCACCTGTTAAGCAGATTTTAGCTCTTTTAACAGTAAAAAAACCCAACAACAACATATAACTGAGCAATAATTTCCTTTAAACACTGACTTTGGTTTTAAAAATGTTCCAAACCTTTATAACTGTAAATTAATTCTAAATACTTGTCCTGAACCTGCAGCCTTTTACATAAATCATTTTTGTATAACCTTGAATTCAAGAGATTGATGCAGTTTGATTGTAATGCAGGATTTTAGAAATTAGGTAACATGAACAACACAAGAAGGCCAGGTAGTCATTTTAATATTCTTTACACTGCAGGCTCACGTGAGGATTAGTGAATTGCACCACCATCTAAAAACTCTAGGAACGACCGTTCCCCCAGGTTTAAGCACCTTAACTAAAAAGCAAAATTATCTCAGTTTTTTTGGCCCTGCATTAACACAACCTTTGAGATTTACGTCTCATCATTTAACTCAAGACTGTCTGCCAGGGTCTGGGTCTTAGAAAGGACTCAAAGTGAAGCTCTAATTTGACCTATATTCGGTTTTAAGGCGTTCAAACAGGAACTGCATCACTGAGCAGCCCCTGAAGACGCAGTGGGGATGCTGGCATCTTCTGCAGCCGACTCAAATATATCTGCAGCTAAAAATACTTCTTTCGTAAAGCTGTGCTTTTACTGGCATATCTTGTGTGGATTAATAAAACAAAAATAAAATGTTTTAGCTTTAAAGGTGGAAAAAATATAATGCTTTCAGTACAATACTAATTTATAGTCATTGCATTAAAACAATTTGAGGTATTTTATTAAGAACTGTCTTGCTCTACAAGAACGGTAATCATTTACATTCAACCACAGACAACATAAATTATCTCCATTTACAAAAATGAAATAAATGTCCTTCATCAAACACATTTTCAGCACGCTTCGTAGAGAAATCATTGATTTAGTATCAGATGCACTAAAAGCAGGAGCAGCATGTTAGATCATTATTAATGTCTTAGTTTATTGTGGAAAACGTTGAGATTTATTCTGTCAGTCAGCAGATGCTTACCTGGGATCAGCAGCTGTGTCCAAATTAAGCACAGCGAGAAAAACATGGTGAAGAAGCCTCCTGCTCTTCCTCCTCTGCGGCGGTGCATGCTGCCTCTCTGCGGCTCGGATTCTCTGGGTCTGGCAGCTGCCACTGCACCGCACCACCACCGCCTGGATCCTCCCGCTCGTTCCCCGCCTGGCAGTGTCCTGCAGCCGGCTTAGTGCTGGAGACACAGCCGGGCTCGGAGGAGGTGCTGCTGGGACTCACTGAGACTGGGAGAGAAAAACGGGGAGAGATGACGGTCAGGTGGAGGCTGGATGGGAGAGAGGAGGAAGGGGGAGGAGAAATCCTCCCGATATTAAAGTAATAGAAACATTTTTGCTGTCAGAAATGAGTGGACAGATTTTTAACAAACAAAATCGATTAAAGATTTATTTTGACTGAAGTAACTTGATTCCCACTAGCAAATTATAAGGCAGATAAAATATACTAGCTTTAAAAATAAAAACACCAGAACAGACGAACCAGTAGCTAACCAATCAATACAAACATATTGTCATAAAATTTAAATTAAAGATATATAATAAACTAATTTCAATTTTAATGATTCCAACTCACCGACGTTCGTGTTTGGCTGCTAGCTAAGGCTAATGCTAAATGGCTTCCATAGCCTTTGTGCTACTTCTCGGGAATTCTTTTTAAAAAAAAAGCTATTTTTAAGTCTTTATATTTTAGCAAATGTGAATTATTGTTTGATAAAACGTGTAAGATTTTAGTTTTATTATAAAACTTCCAAGATAACCTTGTTTACTTTTCCGTTGTCGTCGAAATGTGGAAAAACAAAATGGCCGCCGTTGTAACGCAGAAAACCGTTAGCCCTAAAATTTGTCTGTCAGATGAAGGTGATCAAGAAGATTAGTTTAAAATGTATGTGTGTATTTATTGTTTTACTTATAAATAAAGGTTATTTATACTAGAGAAATGTTTACAATGAAAGTATTATCCTTAAATATTACAAACATGTATGTATTTATATGCTAAAGCTACATATTTATAAAAGAAACTTTATCATGGTTAGTGGAGAAAAACTACAAAACTCAACCGTTTTTGCTGCTTACCTGTTTTATTTTTTCAGTTTTACAAATTCGCACAGAGTGAAAGGGAACATATACACGGACCAATATTCAAATGGAAAACAAGTAAACAAACAAACAATAACACAAACAAACAAAACAAAGGAACCAATAAACTAGCTGCTACTAGATCACTCCAGAAGCATCCTTGGGGAACTGCGAAATGGCAATGGATCATACCTGTGGAGATATAATTAGCAGAAAGCAGAGCAAAGACATCAATGTATGCAGCACATAACATAACACATAAATCAATATGAGGCAAAATTGGTGTTATCAATAAGCAGATCGGCACAGTTAAAGTGTTGTGATGTCTATAGTGTGTGATTGAGCGTGAGGTATGCAGAAATTGGGATGCAGGTTTTACATGAATTATGCTCAGCCATGGGTACAGGGGGCCACTGCCACCCCCCTGCCAGAGCCCAGACCGAGTAGAGGAAACACAAGGTCCAGGACACCGGGGCCACGCAACAGCACAGAAATCAGACAGCCCACCGCAGGGACACCACACACCCGCCCAGAGGACCGCAGAGGGGGTCCGGGGTAGAGCTCCCAAGGTACCAGGAGCAGCACCCTACCCGTCCCGCCAGGTCCCGGCCCCCCAGGCACGGGCCAGGGCCGGGGCCAAAACGCCCAAGCACCCCCAGCGCCCAGCAGAGGGCCGCCCTACACCTGAGAGGGACAGGCGACCCCAGACAGCCAGCCGGGGCAGGTCGATAAAAGCCCCCGTGCCCTCAGCACTGCCCCCCATGGCCCAGTCAGTCCGCAGGTGAGTGCAGCAGCAAGCAGTGAGGAAGGGAGAGGAGGAGGCAGGGCACCACCCACCCCACACGGGAATAGCATGGGGAGGCAGAAGACACCAAGGCATAGACCCAGCCCCACCCACATTCATACACAATCACACATACTCACTCACTCACTCACTCACTCACTCACTCACTCACACAGTCACTCAAGGTGTGGATGGGGTTGGTGATTGGGGGGGACCAGCCTCTGGTGCAGCCCAGTGGGCGGCCCCCAGGACAAGAAGCGCTCCCACCGACGCCGTCCCGACTGCCCTGAGCCCGCAGACCAATCTCCCCCACCCCGGATAGCACCCAGGAAACAGGGGCGCGGGAAGACCCTGCCCCTCCCCCCTCTGGCCCAAAATGTTGATGACTAGGATGTAATTAAAATAGTAGGGAAGGGGATGTGGAGGGAAGCATGCCACAGTTTGCAGACAGTGGAGTCCCCCCCCCCAGGCCCGCCCCAACCACAGGCCCTCAGTGTCAAGACATGCAAGGAGCCAGGAGCCACGCAGAACCGGAAACGTGATCACCGCTCTCCAGCTGCAGCACAGCGCCGACCCCCAACCGCACTGTGTGTGATTCAGTGGTATGTAATAGTGACTAATGTGCATTTAAGAATGAGGGAGCGGGGTTTGTGGAGTGCGGCAAAGGACTACTTCACCCCACTCCAGAAGCCACACCTCTCCCCCAAAGACCCTAAGTGTGTGGGTGAGTGTTGTGGACTTGAGCCAGAGAGGAGAGGGCAGTAAGGTGTGTAAGACCGGGACCACAGCCGCTACCCCTGGATGATGGGACCAGATGGTCAGAAAAAGCGCCCCCGTCTCCCAGTCGTCACCAGGGGACAGTAGGGGCCAAAGTCCGCCGGACCCACAGCAACCGTGACTGCGCCCCGAAAGCGACGACCAGCCCAGGAGACCATCTTCTGGTCGACCAAGAGGTGGCTGGGGAGAAAGGAAGATGGGGAAGTGGGGGGGTACTCAGTGCATTCACGTGGGAACATGGGCCCAGGACCACGCACCTCCAGCCCCATCAATACCATCCCGCAAGGAAGAAATGCACACACACCCTCATCCCACCCACCCACACACTCTTTTGTGGAATCCTGCAGACCCAATAGAGACCCCAGGCTGGGGCCGACAGAGACCCACCACCATGCCAACACGTCCAAGGCCGCCCAAACCCCCCGGGCACAGGCGAACCCTACAACCAGGCGCAGGAGACCCCAGGCGCCAGAGCCCAAGCCCCACCCCCCAACTCCCACCCGGGCAACTCCGCGACCCAGCAACAGAGAGCTGCCTCCCCAGTTCCCACAAAGCCCCCATCCACCGGCGTGCAGCAGCACCACCCACGGGTCACCAATGCAGACCTCCGGACCAGATACACAGCGCACCAACCGGGAGCTATCCAACCCCCGAACCCAGATGCGCACCCGCCACCAAGATCCTCCCACAGCTGACTCAAGTGCAACCTAGAGCGGTGAGACAATGACCCACCAACCCCGCTAAGTGATGGAGCTAATTAGAGAAGACCAGAGATTGCAGGTATCAGTCAGATGATGTTTTGAAGAGGCAGACATTGTTTCACTACTGAAATGATCTAGTAGAAGGTTCCTAAACTGATTAATAGATAAATTCTTTTCCAGTTTTCCAGTTCAGGAGAATTGTTCACTCAATATTTATGAATTTCCAATTGTTCGCTTTAATTCTTAATTCCTGTAAGCTATCAGTGACGTTCTATTAGCAGGTTAGCATGCCTGATATTGTTTTCAGTCAGTGATACACGTTTAAATGAATAATAATAAGGATTTTGTGGCCATAAAAGAGATAATTAGATGAGAAAGAACATAAAGCTCATCTGTTTTATTAGTGAGACTTAAAAGATATATCTGAATCAGTCTGTAATGCATAAACATTTAGATGTATGCTGATTACGTAGTTTCTATACAAAAAAGAGAATAGCGACCCCTGGAACTTTGCTTTTATAGTATTTAGTGGCTCTAGATTCACTCTAGATTTCTTTTTATTATCCATATTATGTAGTGCAAACATAACAAACAAGTCATTTATTTTATTAGGAGACCATCCTAAATATAAAATTCTGTATTGTTCTGTATTCTGTATTAATAATGTTCTCTCATCAAGTTCCATGTAATGATTCATGAATCACGTTTATCCTTATCTATAGAATAATGTTTATAAGGATTTTACTTAATTTCCTCCCTTAACAGTCTAAGAGACTGTAATAAATAACATTTCCTGACATTTATCTGTAAGTTTAAGTTAAATTTAGATAATAAACCAAATTATTGAATTTCAATGATCACAAATCTAATAACCAGATGACTGGTTTGTTCATATTAACCAGTTTTTATAAAAGAACTACCTCACTTGCATATACTATGAAAAATAGAAAATATGAGTCAACAGTAAACTTTAGGTGAAGCCTTGTCATTTAACATACTTCTGGACTTTCTATAGTTTTTCCAATAATTTCCTTTATATATTTAATATGTTTATTGAAGACCAAGAACAAACCCTAAAAACAAATGAGTCCCTCATTCAAACCCATATTTTTAACAACATACGAAGCACAATTAATTCATTTTATCAGACAAACTATTTTTTTATGGACGTTTCATGGCTATGTTGAATTAATGAATCATGTTTTTATTTTAATGTTTCATGGAATGGCATTCTTTGGCACTTTGAAGGTCGTCTAGCAGAGCTGGTTTCTGCAGATGAAGAGCAATCAGTTCTCAAAGTTTGTCTCTGTAATATTTGTGCGCCTCCTATACTATAACTATAACTATAAAAGACACGGACTAACTCTGTGGGTCAGGATATTGTCAGTGTTACTGTCTTTGCATTTACCCAATACGATATGCTTTAATTAACTTCAGTGCTTTTCACCTTCATCTTCTTTAGGTTTATGCTGTTATATCAGTGGTCCCCAAACTACTGCCAGCGGCCCGCATCCGGCCTCCATCCACATTTGGTCCGGCCCCGTGAACCATACCAGAGAGTATTTTCATTTATGTGTATTTGTATTTGATAATAAAGTTGGACTTTTGCATTAAAAGTGCATCTGTTCGGGCCAGCTTTTGGGTTGCTCAACTGAGAGTTTGTCAAGAAATGTATGAAAGCTGAAGCGGAGGAGGGGTGTCCCGAGAAGATATCGTCACACTTTTTCTGTTACAAACTGACCCCGGCCCCCCATCAGAGAAGGGAAAAGTTATGTGGCCCTCACAGAAAAAGGTTTTTGGACCCCTGTGTTCTATGAAAACACATTTACAAGCAAAAATTAAATGATGGATCTCAGAATTATGACATTTAACCATTTTTATCTTTTAAATACCTTTGAGCATTTATAAACAACATTTGAACGTTTGTCAGTAAGACTCGTGTTTTGTTAATTAAAGGACTCAAACTCTTACCAGACGTTCCTATGAGACGATTACAACTACTGTCCACTAGATGGCAACACTTTAGCAAAACTCCTCAGAGCAGATCTAAAATGTTTTGTATGTCATTTTGCAGGAACAACTCATTCTTGGGTTAAAGACATAAACCCAGATTTGCTAATTAAACCAAAACCAGATATTGAAAGATAAAATTCTTCTTAAATGATTACATTCTTTATAAAATATAGCATCAGAATTCATCAATATACAGATAGAATGAAAATAAGTTTAAAAAAAGTTCCTCCCAAAAAAGGGAAAGTAAATATTGGAAGAGTAGGTGATGTCCTGGGCAAGAAGAAACTCCAGTAGCAGTCAGTTTTGCGATGAATATTGGAAGCCACTGACTGAGTACCGTTGCTGTGTGAGAAAGTAATTATTGGTCATCAGTTGCCAACAACTCAATATCCAGGAAGCACAAACTGGATCTCCCTCCATAGTTTGCAATTTGGAGTTTTACTAACGCAGACTTTGGGTTCCAATACGGCCGCTCCAAACATCAATAGTTAGATGTGGTGGAAAAACAACTGATCCCTTCCCCTAATTAGAGATACTGTACTTTAAAGCTTCATATTGATGGAAGATGTCGTCGGTTTTCCCACAGCTGTTCCTTTGGTCGCCATATTGGAAGATTGTTGACTTTAGCGCAACATTATTCACAGTTTTGAGCTCTGATGTCCACAGTGAATGGATAAACTGTGGGCCCACCTTCCTAAACACCTTTACATCTCTTCCTCGTACAGTAAAAACCAGACATCGTTTAATTTGCCCCATTATTTTATTTAAGCTCAAGTAAAAATCAGCTCCCTTAGAAAATGAATAACAATCATAAGCAAACTAGCCTTCTAGTAGAAAACATTTCAACATTCAATATCGCTTTTGAAGCTCTTATATTGTGAATTTTTTGTTTTCTAAATCAGTGATTATACTGGACAACCCTTTAGTGAGTTTAAGGTGTGCAAAATGTTGGTTTTGGTTAAACCACCCAACAAAAGGCTGCATATAGAGAAGTTAACTGAACACTAACTCAGGGAAATAACCGGTAGAACAACTTCTGTCATGGCTTCCTGCTTCTGCCGTTTATGTTTTGTAACAATCGGAAGCCACAATCAGATTTAAGCAAACATCTCCGCTCTTAAAAAAGTAAAACCTCGTGACTTTTCAGCTCTTCTTGTTTTTCTTTAAAGCTGCTGGCGGATTAAAACCAGACATTAGAAAATGTAAAACAGGTTATAAAAATAGACTTAAGGCTGGACCAGAGGAGCCTCTGGAGGGTTTCACACTTGTTATAAATCAAACCCGCGGGTTCGGAGCAGGAGTGAAACGCACTTTCAGGAAGAAAAAAATAAAATAGAAATAGCACAGAAGGGTGGCACTGTCCCTTTAGTAAGGCGGGGGCTTGTTGTACAGCTCCTGGTACTTCGGTGGTCCAGGAGTGAAGATGGCGGGAATGATGTGGTGGTTGGAGCCGCCGCTGGGTCGACGCAGCTGGTGGATCACAATGGAGGAGAGAACCATGGCGAGAACCTGAGGAGGAGGAAGACCCGGATTCAGACTGGGACATCATCAAGCAAGAAGGTTTAATAAAGAACATCTTTTTGTTAGCACTGAGCTAAGCCGACAAAAATGTTTCACTAACATACATAAAAAGCTTCGACCTGAATGATTTACTGATATTTTTTAACCATCTACAAAGCCAGCAGTCTGAAACTGCTCAGTCCCTTTAGCCTGAACTGTTTAGCAACATTGCTGTAGTGGCTCTAAAGGTCTGTTTAGATGGTGTTCTTTTTTTTAACAAGAGTCGGTTGATATAGTTGTAAAACGAACAGTCATGGTGGAGCAAATCGAGAAAAGGAAAGTGAAACTATTCAAAACGAATGCAAATGTAAGAGAAAAAAGAGACATGAAGCCAGTAAACAACGGCTGACGATGAGGATTTAGTGACTGTATGCATGTCCTGAACCCCATTTTTGTAGTTTTACTATATTTTCAAGAACCACAACCAATTTAGAGATGCTTCAACCAGTGTTGTTACTCTCATCCCCGAATCTTAGATTGCCATGACAACAGAGAGCAGGTTTTCATCATAAATACAATAAAATAAAATTAAAAACTCAGCATATTATAAAAATGTAGCCCTTCATGTTGTGGAACGATAAGATTAATTAATGTAGTCTGTTTTAAAAGTGACAAAAAAAAGGACGTTATAATAAAGGAGGACCAAGGAACTCACAGCTATGGCCGCCAGCGTGAAGACGACCCCAAGCGAGATGTCCTGCAGCAGATTGATATAGTACAGGAGGACGGGGAAGCAGGGCTGCAGGAGCGAAGACAAACACGCCTTTACTTCATGGGATCACATGATGCGACGCTACTGGTTGGTAAAAATTGGGTCGTTTACTGACCTTGCTGTAGATGAACTTGCTTTTCATGGTAGTCTGGAATAGACGTAAACACGACAATGTCAGGAGTGTCCCTGAATGATTCTAGGAGAAAAACACATCGAGGCAGAGAGCACGGACACTCACAGGGTAGCTGACCGGCCGGCAGTCCTCCTCCAGGTCTGGGAAGCAGCGGCAGGAGGCGGGAATGTCGTCGTTCCAGTCCTGGTAGTTAAACAACCCGCAGCAGTGCAACTAAAACCACAGAAGAAGCAGAGCGACAAACCCTCAGCGCTCTGATGGTCTCTGGAGATGACGCCGATTTAAGAAACGTACAGAAAACCCAGACAACGATGTTCACAAGAGGTTCAGTCAGAGGCCTCAATAAACCAACTGTAATACAGACGGTTAACTTTTAGCATCAGCAACTTCATCAGAGATTTAATATGTTTTTGTTGAATCGATTGACACAGATGTGGGCTGAGACTCAGAGGAAGCGTCCAACAGTGAAACCCTCCAGATGTGGTTCGCCTCAAAGCATCATTGTAGGTCAAACTGTGGCGTTTCCAGCTCTAGTATTTATTTTTAAAAGGTCAAACATCTTTGCACGCTTGAAATAAGACAAAACTAACCTACAGGTGACTGTTCAGAAAGGTATAAAAACATTAAAAACATGTCTTAAATTAATATTTCTACCAGTTCCATCGTCACATTTGTTCTCTTTTTGTACTTTATTTTATTAAGAAAATCTGAAAATGTTAATATTGCATGTATTATTGGTTTAGAACAAGCTCCTTTATCTGTCTGAAAACTTACTTACAGGTTTTTTTGTCTTGTTTTAAGTGAACTAAGATGTTTGCAACAGAAACTAGATGCTGCGTCTCCAATAACACAGAAAAATTAAAATCCAAGAAAACTGGTGGGCCGGCAACCGGGACAAAAAATAAACTTTAGAGCAGGAATAAAGCATTTAATGTAGATTCTGGGCTGGTTTAACTTTCTCTGGCCAAATTGGGGTTAAAAACAAAATATTTTGCATGAATTTTTTGGTTTTTCTTACATTTCACAAGTATGTGGCACAACTGTAACTGAGAAAGAAGCTCGTCTGTCAGAGAGGAAGTGGTTTAGTAAGAGGAAATAAAACTGCAGCTGTGACGTCTCCTTACAGTAGCCGTGTGGCTTCCGGTGGTTTAAAGAAGCCCAGACATGAGTGGAAATGTTTAAACCACTCAGTAAATGTTTAAATTCATCATCCATTAGATCGGCCTTAGTTTTGTCCCACCTGAGTCTGCATGGTGTCGGCCAAATGCTTCACATGGAACGAGGCGGAGTTGAGAGGCAGGAACGACCTGAACTTTTCCTCCAGGATTCCCTCCACCTACAAAGCAGCCAGCAGAGAAACAACACAGAGAGATCAGCCAGGCGGCAACACGGCGACTGGAACATCAACTTCATTAAACTGCAAATAAATCATGAAAGGTTCCCGTTAAGTTGCCCGGCTGTTCCTCCGCTGCTGACCTTACCTGAGGACGTGCGATGGCTTGAGGGATTCCTGATCGGATCATCAGGCTCGCTCCAAACACCATGCAGACGAGGAACTGGAGAAAAGCAAACACGAAAAACCATCGATTTGGATCAGAATTACGCAACATCCGTTTGAGTTCTGTCCTCCTGGGCGACTGCAACCCTCACAGGTTTGTAGACACATCCAGGTGAGAAACGAGGACTGCTGCCTCTGTGTGTGGCGCACCTGCTCTCGTCCTGGTCATTTCTGACTCACCGTGACAAAAACCGTTCACACAAACGTAAAGAAAAAAAAAGAATCAGCGTGGTTGCCCGCCAGCTTAAAAACACACGTTCCACCACAGTTTCATGAAAGATGTCGCGGCAAACCAAAGTTAGGGTCAAGCTGAAATAGTATGTTAATTATTAATGTACAAAACTATTGAATGAAATAATAAATTCTATAAAAAAATATGGGAGCAATAGCATAAAAATCTAAGAAATGTTTCACACAAATATGTAAAATGATCTTTTTTACATAATTTTCACCAGATATTTACTTATTTATTTATTTGAGTTAGAAAATATAAACAAACTCCTGCTCGATCTTTAGTGTTAGATTAATGTTGCTGTTGGTGCTCCAAACTGGATTATGTTTTTACTGTAGTTTAGCAGAGGTGGATCCTAACTAGAGAAGTTCTAACCTTTGCCATAAAAAGACAAAATTTGTTCAGAAAATAAAGATTCCAGCTTGACGCAACATCTCAAATCGCTGGCGAATCCAAACTTGCGACATCCGGGTTGGGTGCGAAACTCCCCATGGTGCTACTCACCACAATCAGGGACACTTTGTGCTCCTTGTAGGCCCCGTAGGCTCCCAGCAGGCTGAGCAGGATGGTGGTGGATCCCACGATGTAGAGGAAGATGAGGCCGGTGGATCGACCCTCCATCTGTTTGAACCAGAGGTCACGGGGTCATTAGTTTACGCTCTCGAGATTAACGCTAGTTTTTCCGTGTCTTGAAACAAGTGTGGGCTCTTACACCATCCTCTGTGCTGGTGAGGACCTGACACACAACAGCAAGGCTGATGATGATTCCTCCGACGAGCTGCAAGAAGAAATCGGGTAGTTATATCTAGCCTGTTTAAAATACACTAAACTAGCTACATACGAGTTATCACAAACATATCATTGCCATACCAGCGTCTGTGCAACATTTATAATAGTTTGCAAACATATTTTAATATGTTCCAAGCTGCGAGTAAATGTCACATAAAACAGGAAGTGCATTAGACAGCATTCTAACTTAAATGTGCTTGAGGTAAAGCTGTGGTCACATGACTACGTTTTCTCTCAATAACTCTGGGTTATTAAAACATCTGCGTCAGCACAGCAAAGATAAACTCATAAAAGCTGAATGACATCCACATTATGAGGCTATCAACAAGATAAATAGGACTTTGTGCCCCGAGCTGATTATTGTTCATCACAGAACAGGGAACAGGTTAACCTGTGGGTGGGAACTGGCAGAGCTGTTTGGTGAGTTACACAAAGCTGATGGGTTTGCAGCAGATAAACAGAGAATACACAACAACAACAACAACAAGATCAATTAGGTGAGCCAAAACTCAACTGTCCTGTAGAGAAATGTATTATTCACAAAAAAAAGTGACACAAACTTGGGTCAAGTCTGATTTTAATCTGGTCAAACAGAAACAGAAATGAATTTATTTCATCAACAAGGACTTGAAATAATGAAAGAGTGAATTTTAAACAAAACATGTAACAAAATAATACATTTGGTCAAACTATCTAAATGTACAAAAATCTACAAAAACATGCAACGTCGTAATTAATACTAAACTAATATTGTTATTAAGCCTTAATAATGAAACCTAAAGAGTCTCGCGCTGACTGCGCACTCGTTAAAAATGAAACCGTCGGTTTGAGCGTCGCCATCTTTATAAACCGCCCAACTGACCGTGAACAACAGGTTGAACCAGATGAAGGTCGCCTTCAGGCAGCAGTTTATCCGGGCGGCCATGTCTGGGGCTGGAGACGGGACTCGAGGAAAACTTTGAAGACGTTGAAGTCCCGAGTCCGATAAGACACAAACCGAAACAACCGAGAGAAGCGAGCGACAGGATCCGGTACGAACAGGTTCCGCTCCGCTTTTATGGGACAGAGGGGGGCGGGGGATATGCTCACTTCCGGAAACTGCTCAGATCGACGTCACTTCCGGAAACTGCTCAGATGAAGGCAGTAAAGTTCAGGCCTGCAGAAATAACCTGGTCAAAGCGGCTGAAGAAGGTCAGCATGTGTAGCAGGTGCTTTACAAAAAATAAACTTGGAGAAAATAGTTACAAAAATTGACTCGCACTTTAAATTGGCAAAATAAACATGACTATATTTAAACCAACCTAATTTAACACCCAGCTACACGGACCTAAGCCTCCCTCTTTCCATGAACTACCATACTGGTCTACATAAATAGCTTCACGCCCTTCAAACACAATCAGTTCTGTTGGATTATTCCATTTTACAGGGATGTACCAAGATTATTAATCTACATACTTACCTGTTTCTAGCAAAAAAATGGGTTTACTGTTCTAAGTTGAAACAAAAATGTATCAAAACAGATCAAACTAAGGTTAACCTAATAATTTATCAATACTTTTCTTCTTTCCTCGTCATCTGGTCACTACTGAGAAATCACTTTCTCCAACCTAGTACTACAGGAAGTTACGCCACCGCCCCCATAGTTAGACTTGGGTGCCTCTCAGCTCCCTTAAACGTCCCTGGAGTTGAGTGGCATTCATCATCCGGTTTCTCAGGGCGTTGTTCACAATGTAGAGGTCATCAGCATGAGATGTGGCCAAAGGACGTCCACTTCTACGCCTTTCTGTAACTCTTCCAGTCTCTCTGTTAACCTGCTGATGACACTCTGAGCTCAGTGGCCACGTCCCTCTGAGAACGTCCTGTTTGAAGCATTGCAATGGCAAAGGTGTCGTCTTGGTCTCATGATGTCTCAATGTGAACAGCCTGATGAGGACGACTGTTTAAACACCAGCTGTAATTGAACCAGGACATTTATTGGTCGATTCGAGGATCAAACACCTGTTGTGACTTTTGACGTTAAGCTCCTCGTTAGAGAACAGCAACATGTACAAAAAGTACTGAAACATTTAACAGTTGGACAGATGCATTCAAAAGCTTAGAGAAGCTCACATTAAGTTCACCTGTTATGGTTTGAATGCATTTTGGGCTCATCCTGAAATTCAACTCGACAGCCAAAATATCCCTTATTTTTTGTGAGTATTGTATGTGTATGTATATATATATATATATACACACACACAGACTTTTTAAACCAGATTGTCCTGGCAGGAAGTTTTGTTTTTATTCTAAACTGGTAAAATAAATATATATAAAAATTAAAAAAAACCTGCAGTTCAGCGTCTCGAAACACAAAAAGAATAGAGACTTGAAAAGCTCTCCATCACTGTAAAATAACTTATTTTATTTTATTTAAAAGTGAGACAAACAAAGCTGTTTACAGGAATCAAACATGCACAGTTAATTGTTTCTGTTAAGGAAGTCAGAAAATCAGAAGTGCTAAAGAGGAGCAGAGCCGATCAGTAATAATGGCACATCATCCACATTTATTCCGTCAGAAATGCATTCTTGTTCATTTCCTCACTTATCTTTTTTCTTTCTGTTGATTTATGACAAATACCTATAAAATTGGGAGAAATAATTGATCTTTAGATGTAAAGCAGCTCTGATTTGATTTATTCTAGAACATTTTTAGGGTTTTATTGTGTGAACATTTAGCGACTTTCTTCTAAATAACCAAAGTTACACAAAATAAATCGGACATAAAACAAGAAAAATGTAAAACCGTTAGAGGTATAAATACATCACTCTTTGGTTTTACACCTTTCATTAAGAGTAATCAAAATTTACAACAACTGATCTGTTTGATTTTCAGGTCAAAATGTATTTTAAAGTTAAAGAAAAGAAAAAAAAGGACCCAAATGAGAGCAGAAATCAGATATATCAACTTACCAGGATGAATTTGACTAAAATTGATTTTTCACACAATTTACAACATTTAATTATAGATGAATTCAAGGCGTTGACGTTCCACAGATGAACCGGTTCACTTCATGTTTACAAGTGCAAGTTATTTAGAGGGAACTGGACCTATTTGCAAAAATATGTAGATTTAATAAGTGACCTGAGCACATTAAAGGGTTATAGAAACCCTGCTGCTTCATTTCTGAGCATGGTCAGTAGCTCCTTAACCTTCACCTCCTGGCTTTTTAGCTGTGAAGCTGCTAGAATAATGATTCTGGTATAGTTTCCTGCCAACAAAAAGGATTAAAAGTATAAAAGAAAAACTCTGAACTCTCCATGAGGATTTCTGTCACCTCCGTCCAGCAGCTGAAGCCGTGTGCCGGTTCGTAGGCCCTGACGAAGGTTAATAAAAGGTCGGGACAGCAGCTTCCTCCCTAAACAGCGTTAAAAAACCCACGGCAGCCACGTTTAATTTAATTTAAAGAAACACGATCCTTACGAATATCTTAGTGCTACAAGAGAACACTTGGATAAATCTGAAGGGCCTTTATTTCAGGTGAAACAAACTTAAAAACAATTTCCCATGATCCTCAGCAGCAGAGGCGGCGATAATTTTTAAGCGGACGAACTGGATGAGAGACAGATAAACGTGTGTATGTCTGCAGGCAGTGTGTATGTGTGTGTGTGTGTGTGTTAGCCGGATGAGCAACATCCTCCCGCAGGCGTGGCCTGTGGTTCGTCGTCGACGATCTGTACGCCCCGCCTACTCGATGCCGATTGGCTGGCTCCGTTGCCCTTAGCTCTGTCCTCCGCCTGAGCCGTCTCCATCATCCCTGATGGGAGAAAAGGGAATTAGAGTTTTACGCTTATTTAAACAAGCGGGATGTGAATAAAGAGGTTCAGATGGATGAAGTTCTCTAAAAACACCGAAAGGACAGAGTCAATAAGCTGAACACCTTCCTGAAGACGTGAGATGGAGCATCACTCTGAGCACGTTCAAATCCAGGGCTGAAAACAATTGTTTTGGTCATGAATTTCACAACTGAGAAGATTTCCTTTGCACTTCTAGCTGATCCTGTCAATGATTTCGTCCTATTTCTTTAACTTTATTTTGTTTCTACAGCTGCAGCTATAAAATCTCTTCTTTTCAGTTTCCTCTGCCTCTATTTTAGTTCTTTGAATTGTGTCAGAAATTAAATGTGCAACAGACATAAATCTGCTTTAACCAACCGGAGAAGAGAAATAAGAATAAGAATAAGAAGAAAAGTAGGAATCAACTAGGAGCTAAAGTCCTGATTAAAAACCCGGTAAACTATCTGAATTAGACCAAAACGTCACAGCAAAACAAAAACCAGAAGGCGGCCGTATGAGCTTACGTTTACACAGATCCAGGAACAGCTCCTCGATGCCTTTGTTTAGCTTGGCTGACGTGTGGTAGTGTTTGGCCCCCACCGACTCTGCATAACTGCAACAGAGGACCGACTCGTTAGCGCCCCCGCACGGGAGAGCGTATAGCATCGAAAAGTGCTGGCTGCTCACCTCTCTGCCTCCTCGACTGAGACGTGTCTGTCTTTGTCCATATCTATTTTATTACCTAGAGACACAAACGTTCCACATGTTAAAAGAAAAGTTTTATTTAGATCAATTTTTCAGGCGCTTTAAAAACTCACCTACTATACATAAACAAATCTCATTCCCCAACATTTTCCTCAGCTCTTTCACCCAGTTCTTCACCTGCGAAGAAAAAAACAGTGATGTGTTTCTTTAAAATATACTAAACATTAAATATTTGTCACAATACTTACTGAAAAATCAACCTGTTACTGAGGTTAGGTTCGTAGGTATTTGCAGCAAACAGGATGGTGTATCGGTCAGGATACAGGAAGGAGGACATGAGACCGAAACTTGAACTTAGACGTGAGCTGTTGCTAGCATTTTTCTGTCATCAACTTAACACTCGGAGCATCACTTCTCAGGACCATACTGGGAACGCAGTTTCACATGCTGAGAAAGCAGCAAACTGACCCGGAAGTATATGAAATTGCTCTTCCTAGGATAATCTCTACCAATATTACAAAATAAAATACAGAAATGTCAGCGCCTTTTATACACAACCCAATTTACTTCTAGTTTCCTTTTTTTATTTATTTAGAATATTTAAGGTTTTGTAAACCTGGCTTTTTTTTTTTTGTCTGATTCACAACCTATCCAGCAGATGGCGCTGTGATCAATTTGTTTACCATAATATGATAGGATGGAGTGGAACAGACTGATAACGTCACATAAACATTTTCTCTAAGACCAAAATATCTGTTATATCAAATATTCTTTCTAGATAATTTTTTATCTGCTTCTCTCATAATATTATTTTCAACACGGTCTTTAAAATGTACTGCTAAATTGTCACATTCAAAATAAATTCAACATTTAGAACTATTTTTAATAAACGAAAATACTAAATAAACACTTCTTATTCCTCATTTTAATAGATCTTAATTTTATTTTTTTATTCGTTTTTACCAATCAAATCCCTTAACTAACAGATATATTTATTATGAATTATGAACATTTTCTCTAATAAATTAGATTAGCTTTATTTTGGGGATTAAGTTGATACTTTTGATATTTTTTCCCCTTAATTTTATTACAGTTTATCCAGCTAAATCAACATAATTGGTAAATAAAATAATATTTTTTGGTCTTCGGGTACCTGATGAAGCAGAGACTGATACTGAGTTTGTACAGATTTTTTATTCTTATGTAAAATAAACCTCAGGCTCTTTTTAATTTTTATTAATTGACCTGTTTGTTGATGTTTAACACAATCGCATTTGTTTAGTTTACTTGCATTTTGGGAAGATGTTACCAAAGCTCTGTTAAACTGCCCGGACTTTAGAAACAAGCAGGTTTGTTTAGTGTAGAGCTGAAATAACTAATCGATTTAATCGTTTAAAATCAATTATTAAAGTAGTTGACGACTAATTTAGTCATTGATTAGTTGCTTTATAATCCCGTTTTACCATAAGCGTTTATTTTTAACACAATCTGTTATATCTGTGGTCAATAGGTGGCACTAATGAGCTACCTAACGCTGTGATCTTCCAGTGGAGCAGTAGAAGAAGAAATCAGCCAATCGTTAGCCTTGTTTTGCTAGCACATGGCTCAGGCGGCACAAACACATTTACCCTGAGCAAGATGGCGGAGCAGGAAAATGTAGGAAAGTCTTGCTTAAGTGAACATCTGAGACTAAAACATGTCGGAGTTGAAGCAGGAGAGGAAGACCCAGCGTGGTAAAATAAGCTAATAAGAAAATAAATTAGCTAAATACTGTTAATGAATTCAGTAGATATTAATTTAGAGTTGCAGGTGTCCAGATAACAGGCAACAATAAACGAACACATGTGGAACAAGACCCTCACCCCCTCAGCCTCGTGCTGATTATTCAGAATAAAGATAGATTTTATATTTTATGCCTAAAAATTTAATATTTTTAAACTGTTGAGCTCATTTGAACAAAGTTAAATTACTTACAGTGAACGGCATAATTCTCTTGTGTTTTCCTTTTTCTCAATGAAAACTTATACGTGAAAGTAAAGGCTAAATAAAAATTTATTTTAAAAATAATCGACAGATTAATCGATTATGAAAATAATCGTTAGTTGCAGCCCTAAAATAAACCAGTGTGCAAATTACGTTCCACCTCTGCACTGTATTGACCCTCAAACAACCAGAAGAGGGCGCTGTAGGTGAACAATGTGGAGTTTTGAAGGTTAAAGAAGATAAACTAGATTTCCAATCATTAAAATAATAAATTTGATTACGTAAAACATCTGGACTTAGCTAAACAACAACAAGAGCAAATGTACAACAAGCAGTTTAATGTTTTTGTTTTTCTTAATTTGCATTTTATTTGCCTCTCTACTCACAGGAAGTTATTCAGTCATTTTTAAGGTTCTGTGTTAACGTATAAAAAAAATAAATAAAAACTATGATTATAATGCGGTGCCAGTTTCTAAGATTCATGAAATAATTGTTTCCCCAAAGTTGAGCATCATCTCTCAGCCTTTCTTGTGACACGTCACTGTTTTCTGTTAATCAACATCATAAAATAAAGGTTTATTCAAAACAAAATGGCGTCTAGAGGCTTTTGGGAGTCACGATTTGTGATCGTTACCTTCTGAAAGGAGTCTTCGTCTGTGATGTCGTACACTAGAATGGCTCCGTTGGAGTCTCTGTAGTAGATGGGACCCAACGCGTGAAAACGCTCCTGGCCTGCCGTGTCCTGCAACACACAGAAGGCCGGGGTTTCGGTTTGGTTCTTGAACGCATCGCGTTGGTGGATGGAGCGCGGCGTCGGAGAACCGCCTTACCCAAATCGCCAGGTTTACCCTCTTTCCTGTGATGTTGAGCTTCTTTGTGAGGAAGGACGCCTGCAGAGGAAGAGGAGGCGACAATGAGTGGAACAGATGCAACAAGAGGAGCTACAACACTTCCCCTGCCTTTGAGCCAGGCATTCGAGAACATTTCTGGTTGCTTAATTTGACTGAAACCTGTTTGAGATCAGTTGGTCAAAATGCAGATAAACGTATCACAAACTCTGATCCAGTGTAAGATTCTCATCTAGTGACGAATCCAGAGCGATCTGGATCAAGTTTCTTTCTTTTTTAAACCTAAACCATGACACCACCTCCGCCGTGCTTCACACGTCTATGCAGACTTTCACTGTTAGGCCTCCATTTTTAAAGCTCCTCCACATAAACAATAACCTGAACGTCCGACCCGATAATGAGATGGCAACAAAGATGCAGCTACAAATAAAAAAACTAAATATTAAGAGAAAGTTTTTTGTTTTTTTTATTAGTTTAGAATCCCTGAAAGCCGTTCGTTTTAGTTTTCCTGGAACCAACAATGAGAAAATAAAAAAAACCCACAAGGTTTCTGATGGGAACCGTAAAGTTCATGTGGAGTTTTCGTCCTCCAGGTTCAGACGGATCAGAACCAGATCCCAACCTGCCAGATTACGGCCGAGTTGCTCAGAACTCGACCAGATTATTTCTCAGGACCAGCAGGCCGGAGCTCCGCTGACCTATTTACGGCGCTTTTAAATGTTTTCCTTGTTGCCTAGATGAAACTAAGCTCAGCAGCCGCTTTCATCGAGTCGGTTTATTGGCTCAATGAGCCGTTTTTTCACGCCGCGTTCTGACGCGACAGAAGCGGAGTCTCATGACCCGCCGTGAAGCTTCAAGACGTCTGGACTCGCGCTCGGAAACGCCCCAAATGTTCACGAGGAGAAGAAACCAGCGGCGCCTCGTTTAACGCTCACTTCCTGTCTGAGCAGCTGAGAATCAATCGTTTATCTGCATCCGCCGGCGATGCTGCTCACATGAGGCGCTGAGGCCTCCGGCGGTTCAAGGCTAGGCCTGTGTGACCGCTGCGATGCTCGGCCCTTCCCCCACCCGATGCTGGGAGGCAGACTAAATCTTGTAATGGTGATAATGTTGGTACATAATGTAATATTATTAGAATATCAGCTGCCTGGTTTAATCCTCAAACTTATTATTAATGCAGATGTCATTTTGTTCAGTTTAGGCGCTCAACTTCACAACGCTTAAAATTTATTTTTGCTTTTATTGCACGTCAAACAGACATTTGTGACATGATGACTGATGCTGAAATGACGATATATTAACAATATATTATGCAACCTTAATCGATATGTTTGAAAATTATTACACACATCATTAGAAACACAATGAAAATGCCATTGACTAATCAATTGTTATAAAAATGTCTAAAAGTAGAATCTGTAGACCTAGATTCATGCATACGTAGTAAAATTAATGACTAATAGATTTATTACGCGGTAAACTCAGACCTAAAGTGACTAATTACTACTAAATAACAGAGGTAATCCAGATATTGTGCATTGTTGATGATTACGTCTTTTTTGGAGAATCACAAGATAAGAAGGTATAAAGGCAGTAAAATACATCAAAACGTATTATTATTATTATTACAAAGAACGCCGCTAAACAAGCTTTAAGCTCAAAATTCACTTCAAACACCTGATAATATTTAGGCGATTCAATTAAGGCATAGAATTGAAAATTAAATGTTGCTGTAAATCAAAATATGACTCCAAGCATTTCCAAACACTCTATGGATGGCGAAACTGTCTGCAGTAGCAGTCAATCATGCATGAAATAAATGAGGCCTCTGACTGAAGACTTTGTTGCTAAGCAGAGCAGAGAGATGTTGGCGTAGGGGATAAGATCCTGGCCCGCGATGATGAACAGAAGAAACAGATTTTAACTTTCATCTCCCCACTGGATCCACAAAGCCTCCACTGAGATTTCGGGTCAGAGTTCAGCTTTTACAAGATGCTAATTGTCTGCTGGCGGTTATAAAAACCACGCCTTGGTGCCACGGTAACGACAGTCCGAAGGTCGCATTACATCATCTAACCTCAATCTATTTATTGGGATTTAATGTGAACGACTAACAGGAAGCAGAACTAGTCGCCTTTTATATCCCAGAGCCTGATGCTGCCACCGCCATGCTTGAAGTATCTGTTTCCATACTCACTAAACTAACTGACAAACTAAGCTTCTGCCCACGTATTTCCTCGCCGGTCTTCCAAGAAGCTCAGATGTCGGGAGTGTTTGTTCTGGGAGACGTTCAAACATGTCGACGTGCTTCACTCAGACCGAACGTTTTCTCTTTCGTTTTCCTCTGAAACCTTCTGAGGTTTTTAACACAGAACATTAAACATTTGAAGTTCCTTTCGAAGGAGAAATCATGATAAAAACTCTTGAATCAACATGAGAGGAAAAGGAAGAAGGAAAAAAAACCACAGAGCTCCACTGAGCAACAAGTTCAACAGGACGCGCTTTGCATGCAGAGAGAAAGAGGAGAGCGACAAGGAGGAGGTTTAAACCATTACTTCCATCATTCAACAACGTGGGACCGCTAGCTAACAAGCTGGACGAAGGATTCTTAACCGACCGTCTTCAGTCAGAGGGCTCTAAATGTGCAGTGACACAGACAACTGCAGTAGACACTTGTATAATACGAGCCGGAACCTGAAATGTCCCTTGGGTTCAATAAAGCACTTTTGAGCTAAATAAGACTTACATAGAAGTTATCTACGTTTGGGAAACTTCTAGGAAGGCTTTATTCGTGAGTGATCAAAGATAAGATAAGATAAGATAAGATAGACTTTAATGATCCCTGGGGACAGAGGAAA
>JAVLVB010000677.1:165085-185440 GCA_032876305.1 Orestias chungarensis | reverse complement strand
TGGATGGATGGATGGATGAGGATGGATGGATGAGTAACTGATAAAGACATATGAGTTAAGGATATAAAGTCATTTAAAATATGAGGTTTTGTGCGAAGTTTAAGTTTAACGTTGGAAAATAATTACAAATGAATACATCGACAAAAGTTACAGCGATAAAACAACCACCCTCATGTTTCATGAAATCGTTTCTGTATCAATTATTAGTTTTTAATATAAATTTTATAGAACTAAAAATGTCAGTAGTTCCAGTATGTTCACTTTACCTCCTCATGGCACAACATTTAATTAGAACCAGGTTACTTAATTGAATGTAACGTTTCAAAAGTAACTAGTTAGTACCCAACTCTATGGTTTTCTAGCTTTTATAAAACAAATCTAACATTCATTTGTGAGGTCGAGTTTAGCTCCGTAACGTTTATTGTGTCCAGAAGAGCGACATGGAAATATTTCACCCCACATTTTGTCACATTACAACAAACTTCACTGTATTTGCTTTAAATTCAATGCAATATTTTAACACAGCGTAATCAATTTATTTGTGAACTGAAAAATAAGTAATTATTATTTATGTCCAGACCCTTTACTCTCACATCTCTAAATAAATGTAGTTTATTAATTGGTCATTTTCTGTGTTATTGTCATTATCGATCTAGACGTGAAGGATTTACACATTTATAATAGAATATTCATGAACAAATATAAGCAGCTAACTGTCAGATGGCATCTCTGGAGTGGCTACAGAGGTCCGCCAGCTCAGGTGGAAAGATTTGTTGACAGCAATATTATCTTAGCGCTACTTAAATGTGATCTTTAATGTGAATAAGAATGAGAAAGTTGAGGCAAGGCAGGTTCATTTATATACACTATAACCTGTTTTGTGTAAAGTTTTACATAAAGATGAAAACAGCCTAATAAAAAGTAGGAGTTTAAAATAAATTTGTTTTGATTAGATTATACATTATTGATCCCTCATAGGGGGAATAACTTTACATTACATATCTTTTTCGTTCGGTTTCGTTTTGTTTTTAACTTTGCCCAATATTTTATGATTTAAAACATAAATAAAGACCTCACTAATAAGTCATCTTTCCATTATTAGAAAAGATTATGAGAAATAAAACTGTAACTGATTTAAGAAAATGTCCAGAGTGAGACATCGTACCTGTAAGGTAGCCTCTCTGCAATGTCACGTGACGGCGGCAGTCAGCTGCTGGAGTTGCTTCATAAAAACAAGTAGTAGGAAAACAAGAGATAATTGAAGGACAAATAAACCAAAGAATTTTTGCTTAAGATTATAAATTAGACCCTAAATAAATCACAGCAAATCCAAAAACATGCACAAACTTTACATGGGAATGAAAATATTAGTTTATATGTAGGAAATGGAGAAAAGGGGGGAACGAAATCCAATTATTCAAATGAAAAGAATAGATTATTGTGTCATCCTTTAAAAACCATTAAAACCTGATATAGAATGAGGACGTTTGCAAACATCTGACAGATCCAAAAAGGTAAATCAAGAGATAATTGGGGGACAAATAAACCAAAGTATTGTTGCTTAAGATTATAAATTAGACAGTAAAATTCTGCTTCCCCTATCAATAAACTTGCTGCACAAAACGTTGTTTACCTTCCCACCCTCGGATCAGATGAGACAGATTTATGTCCAGGAGAAACAAAAAACATCTTGTAATGTAGCTACTTTACCGCTAGATGTCAGTGTTTCGTCAAAAACATCAAAATCGGAAACCTACAGGTCTTTAGGTTATTAGTATAGTTAATATAGGAAGTTAGGAAAATGTTTTAAAATAAAGAAAAATCTAAGGATCTGTATTAAGACACCCTAATATTATTGGTAAAATTATTAGTTATTGAAATTCTTAGTTTCAACAATATAGATATAAAATAAAAAGCTTTGGTTCAGAGATGTTCACATGATAAATTGCAGAACGGCTTCTGAACAAACCCATCATAAAAAAAAAGTACTATCTCTGCTTGTCATTCATTCTGATGCGACACACTCCAAATCATCAGCCCTCCTCTACCGTGCTTGACAGTTGCCGTGTTTTTATTTCACCTTGGTTTCATATAGAATGGGAAACTTTGCTCTTTCTTTTTAAATTTCAACTGATTTTATTGCTCCTTTTCTAATCGGTTGAGTTTTTACTTCAATAAATGATTTTACAGCTCAGCTTTAGGACTCTACTTACGATCTTAAACAAGTTTGACACCCAAAAAGGAGATAGAAAATATATAATTATTTAAAAAATCAACAATTTTGGGTTAAAGTAAATCAAAACCTGAAAAGTGTGGTGTGCATGTATAATCAGTCACATTAAATAGGCCTACATGTTTTGTAGCTCGTTTTTGTCAATACCAGCCTTTAACTAGGCCATTCTAAACCATGGATCTGCTTTGATCTGGAACATCCTATAATCTCTCTGGCTGCTAGTTTAGGGTGGTCATTCGGCTGGGAGGTGGACCTCAAGTCTCCCCAGCCTGGATTTATCTCCACCCGTCTTCCTGTCAGCTCTGAGCAGCGTCTGTCCCACAGCATGGTGCTGCCAAACAAAGGCTAGACAATCTTCTTTTATATGTTTGCTGTTTATGGCTTGCGGGAGAAAAAGAGGAATGAAAATGGAGTAATACCAAAAGCGGACCAGACAGAGACTCCAGAAGAACCGAACCTGTCACATAAGTTTTTAAACAAACAAAATAAATGAAAATAGTCTTAATCTACACATTTAGACACAATAAAACCAGCAGGAATTATCTAGATTAATAATTTCTACTATATCCAGGAATTATGGGGATGTTAATCCTTACGGTCCTTAAATTTAGAAGATTTGAAAATATTCAGAAGAGCATAAGAATGCTCAAAACTTCATATTTATGTCTCAAACTATTCAGGTTTATAAAGTTACCTTTTAATCTTAAAAAAATGAAAGCATAAGATAAAATATTGGCAAAATTATGATTTACATAAACATTAAACGTTAAGAAAAATAGTAGAAAGAGATTAAAAGCTGTTACTGTGGAGTCTTTTAAGTGAATCTGTTATCCCTGTATTGTTATTTATTACTCCTTCATTATATGTTGTTGGGAGTTTCTGGACTTGTCAGTGTTTCCTGACCAATAGAAACTCATCCCTCCAAAGAAGCCCCGCCCCCAAAAACAGGAATAAATCTGCAAAACTAGATTTTAATACAATTTGTGATAAATAAATAAAAAAAGTGACCAAACATAAACAATAATTTAAACTTTTGCACAAACATAAATTTCTTTGAAAAGTTTTTTTATGGCAGTTTTTTCTGAACGTTTGTTTTTTGTCAAGACCAAATTGATCAGATTTGTAGAGTAAAAATTCTTAGATTGAAGCAACATTAATGTTTTAAATCATAAAAAAAGCGACTTTAATGACAAACATGTATAATAATTAGTTTATTAACTATGCAGGCTAATAATTAATCTCCAACTGAACTTTTTATTTATGAACTTTATTAGGAAAGTTAATTTTCCATCTAATCATTTAAATTATAGTACACAGTCCTTTTGAGCCTGAGGGAGCATTTGAAACCACGCAGAGATGCAGGGAAGCTCAGATGTGGTCTGTGGAGCTGCGTGGCTCCTGCGTGATCACGCAGCCCGTGTATATAAGTGGACGCGAAGCAGATCCACGCGTTCAACCTGCACACTTGAGCTCTCAGCCTGCAGCGGCTAGTGTGGGAGGGGGCAAACTGCAGCTCCTCTCCCTCCTTCACCTCACACTTCCAGCGGAGAAGCCGTGCGGGACATGCGGGGCTTTGCGGCGGTGCTGGCGGCGCTGGCGCTCCTGACGGCGGGGAGGTCCGTGGCTGCGGGCCGGTGTGGCTGCGAGGCGGACGGGCTGCGGAGGGCGGACTGCTCGGATCTGGGGCTCCGGGAGGTCCCGGGCAACTTGAGCGTGTTCACGTCTTACCTGTGAGTCAGCGCGCAGGGCGAAGCTCTGTTTGCATGTTGTGAGTGGAGCTCACCTGTCCTGCAGGGCTGGGAACCAGAGCACCTGTTTGACTGCGCATGGCACGTGGGGCTGGCGGCAAAAACACTGAAATGCTGCAGAAATGTTGCTTTAAAACCGAATTGATCAGCCGGAGAGTTCCTGATTTATCTCAAATGTGCTTTACTTTAACTTTGGCATGCAGGGATAAACAGCAATAGCTCAGTTATCTCTTATTAAAAGGTTCAGATGAATAACTTTTATTATCAAACATGTTTATAAGACTCACACAAGTTGTCTCTACATGTTTGGGTTTACTAACAATAACAATTTAAAAACATTTTAATCAATAAACTCTATAAGATACTAAGATTGTACTAAACTCATGAGTAAAAATGTGTAAACACATATAATATAACCTGCAAAATAAAGATGATATTCCTCTGGTTTAAAAGTTAAAAAGAGATCATTTGGGAGCAATTTACTAATAGATCATATCAGTCTTAAAATAGTGAAGTGGATTTTTAGATTAGATTCTGAACTTTTGATTATACTTTAAATAATATCAGATTTTCTGACTTTCTGAACTTTTTGAAACTAGAGCAAAACTTTTCTGTATCCCACTAAATATATGAAGTAAACAACGATACATAACTGCCACTCTAGATTTAGATTGGTTTTTTTTTTGTCTTAAAATTGATTATTACATGTAGAATGCTGTATATTGAACCCCCCCCCCCCAAAAAAAACTAATATATTATGAATTTAAAATTCTATGTTAATGGTCAATTATGAAAATGTAAAAGCTTGTTTTTCCTTGTTTTTGGCAGTAAAACTTGAAAACCTCTAAGTTTCTGTGTAAAAAGCTTTAAACCTGCTTTAGCACAATTAATCGTTTCAGCACGAGTCAGTAGAGGAGTTATAAATATAACAAACTTACTATCTAGAAAAGAGTTATAAAGTTAGTTTCTCAAAAAGAAAAGGAAATGAAAAAGAACAACAAAACAACAGGTTTAATCTTTTTCTCCTAGAAAGGAGAAAGTTTGTATGATTTGTAGTTAGCAGGACTGCAGCGAGTCTGTCAGGGTTTCTCTTTTGCTCTTTTGAACGTCTCACATCTAAGCTTAAGACACTTATTGTTGACAGAAACTGAAACGATTATAAAATAACAACAAAAAGCAGCTTCCTGTCTAGCCTGGAGGATGCTTGGTTGGTAAATGTTGGCGTGTAAGTTAAGGTTTATTTCGTCAGCCTCTATATGAAATGAACAAATGCAACTTCGCAACTAGCAATTATTATTATAATTTATTATCTTTATGTAATAGAAGCTAAGATAATGGTCGTTTGCCCAAACTAGCGTGCGTAAGTTTGCTGTTGTCTTACTTTTTTCAGAATTAGGTGGATATTAAGGTTTTGGGTCAAAGTTCATGCACATTTTGATCACATGTGAAATTCCCAGCGCCATCTACTACTTAAGCTTTTGGCCGTCTGGTCTAAACGCTGAACTTTTCCCTAAACAACATCTGAAAATATACAAATTCTGTCCAGAGAGTAGCTTTGTGTAACACAGCCTTTAAAACCCATTATATCTTAATGGTGAAGCCTGAAAAAAATCCAGTTATTCCTTTTCCTGAGAACCAAATGCTATCATGAATGGTTGATTATTAAGGTGTACTTGCAACAACAAAAAAACACTTTTAAAAGCAAACTTTATTATTTGTTATTACATGGCTTACACACTTTAAAATTTTCTTGATTATTTCTAGATGCATGGCCTTCATAAAGTGAGATGTTGGATGTTTTTTGAATGATGCATGAATGTTATTTTAAAGAGTCTGGACCAAATTTCTATATACTTAAATACCTTAGAACAATTTTAGTTATGTTCCAAGATGTCTTTTAAGAACCTGAATATTCTCAGTTACATTTTTTATTAGTTAGAGATGTCGAAAGCTTTTCTTGAGATGGTTTCAGATATTTTTTTAGTAGATTCAAAAGTCTTCTTTATAGATTTCTGGTTTCTTAGATACTAGATATGGGTAATTAAAATTAATTTTAATGCACTATATATCTTCATGATGGTTTTGGACATTCAGCACAACACAGGTTGTTAGAATATTAACAACCTGTGTTTATTTCCATCTTTGTTGGTGATAGAGATGCAGCGCAGGACCGGGGTGTGTTTAACTAAAACCGAGATAACATATAACTAGTTCTGGTCATTCTTTTACTGTTTGGAAAAGGTGGAAAATATTTCTCTCTATACACGTATGCATGTATGTAACATGGATGTTTTTAAATGTTGCTTATTGAGCACATTGGCATTGTTAATGTTTAAAACTGATTTTGGACAAACATTTTATTTAAGTTGTTGCTTCAACCTTTCAGTAAGTAAGTTTAGCAGTTGCAGGCTTGTAATTGTTTGTGACTATTTCAAGAGTTTTTGTAAGGTTTTAGTTTATTATAAATATCTGTTAGCTTAAATAAATTGTTAGGTTAATGAAGACCTACAGAAGGTAAATGGTTTCTGGCAGTTCAGTGTTGTTCTAGAATCGCTATTTCGGGGTGAATTCTTTAGATAGAAGGAGTTTGAGAGGAACTGGTTTTGTCTCCTGGGGTCCTGGAAAGTTTCCAGGGATCTTTTGAAGACCTCTGATTGTTGCCAACACTTTCTAAAAAGTTGTAGGCGTTAAATAAACGTTCTGTTGAGGGAAATTGAGAGGTGAATGGGGTTAAACTAGTGTAAATAAGTTTCGGCGGCTCTGAAAGCCTGAGTCTGTTTAAGTGTTGGGGTTAAGGTTTCCTGAAAGCGGTTTCAGAGGTGTCAGATGTCCGCATGGGATCTCCAGGGTTCTGAAAGAGCTTCCAGGTTCTCTGTGTGCTCGTTTTAACAAATCTAATGAACTTTTATTGTTTCTACTCGAGTGTAAATTCTTGCAAAAAGCAAGACAATAAAAATAATTCGGATGTACTTCGCCTCCCAGCAGGTGACTGGCTTTGATACAACACATGTCTCAGGTCCGGTGAAGCATTACGTCATTTGCTGGTTGTGTTTGTGTAGAATCGAACCTGCTTTTCTTGGCTGCAGCCTGAGAGCCGGACAATGTCTTGGATTTAAATTTCACTCTCATTAAAGAAAACTCACTACTATTCAGCGCAGCGGCTGTGTGTGTGTGTGTGTGTGTGTGTGTGTGTGTGTGTGTGTGTGTGTGTGTGTGTGTGTGTGTGTGTGTGTGTGTGTGCGTGCTCCACTGGGTTTGTCTATGGAGGGCAGATGGACGCACAAAAACACACACCGACAGTCGATCAAAGGCTTTCTGGGTCTTTATTAGAGCTGCAATCAGCAACTGAATGCAACAAAAACATCAAGGAGTTCCTTTGAGAGCGCAAAGCTCAATTTTTAAAGTATGCATTCCAGCCAGGCGTAATGTTGTCTCAGAGAAGAAGGAACGCCTGTTTTTACAGAATACATTAGACTTTTAAATCTACTTTTTAGTGGTTATGAGGAGAGTTTAAGCTAAGGCTTCAGCTGAAGGTTTGAAATCATAGTAAATACAATTTCTGATGTTCTCAATTTGTCTGCTTGTAAAGTTGCAACTAAAAGTACTGATGCAGTTAAGAGTTCCTGACAAAACGTACGAACTAACAGCTGTTGGCAATAAACAACTTGAATGGGAACAATTTAAACGATTCAAGTTGTTTCTTCAAATGAAATGCAAAATGTCACCTCTAAGGACGACTGCAGTCTCAAATTATTGAACCCCCTCCTGACAAGCATCCTTAAAACCTCGTACGGTCTCGTTTTATGGTCTTAAATGTGCTGCGGTGATCTGTAGTCAGAACCTCAGCCCAAAGTTAAAAACACTTGGTTTTGTAGTTTCAGGTGCGTGCAGTTTACGGACAGTAGATATATATAAAACTTAGAGGAAATGTTAATCTTTTATATAAAGAAAAGATAAGCTGTCAATGATTAAAACGTATAAGCTTGTTTTTCCTTGTTTTTGACAGTAAAACTTGAAAACCTCCCAGTATCTGCGTAAAAAGATTTGTTCCCCTTTTAGCACCATTACCGTTTTAGTGACTCTGTAGAGGAATTGCATATATAATAAACCTGCCATCTGATAAGAATGATAAAGTTAGTTTCTTAAAAAGGAAATGCAATGATAAAAGAAAAACAAAACAACAGGTTTCCATTTATAACCCATTTCTTTCTCCTAGAGAGAAGAGAGATTTTGTATGATTTATCTTTTTCTGTATTTTTTACCATTTCAAACAACAAAGAGCCAGAGTGGACTCTAAGTCCAGCTACAGCGTAATGAAGAAAGCTAATAACGCTGTTTTCAGCGACATGCTAGTAGGTAACAGGACTGCAGCGAGTCTGTCAGGGTTTCTCTTTTGCTCTTTTGAACATCTCACATGTAAGCTACAAACACTTATTGTTGACAGAAACTAAAAAAATGATAAATAACAATAAAAAGCAGTTAAGTCAGTCTCCCTCATCTGTATAAAATTAACAAATGCAACTCCTCAATTAGCAATTATTATTATTATTATTTTTAATCTTCGTGTAACTGAAAGCTTTAGCTAATCTTCGTTGGTCCAAATTAGCGTGCGTAAAAAGCTTCCTGTGACGCTGCTCTTATCCTTTTTCTGATTACTCTGCAGTGACTTGCTTGAGCAGTCAGCGCTCTGTGGCGCCACCTGAAAGCTGTCCAGTCTGTGTGAGATATGCAGAAATATTCAAATTCAAAAATACTTCATTGGTCACAATAGGATATAGCTTCTATTATCAAGTTTTTGTAGATGCTGTTGTCTGTGGCCAAGAAGAATCTCCTTCATGATATAGGATCTAGTTTTAAGGTACTAATATTAAATATAAATAAACAGTACAAGTTCCATAGTGAGATTTTTTTCACTTGAATGAAGTTGGGAACACGAGGAAAACAAGTGAAGTTACTGAAGTTACTTGTACGCCATTTTTGTCTTGTTTCATGTAAGTATTGGAAACTAGACCGAATTACTCGGTTAGGTTTTGTGTTTTTTACAGGGCATGAAACACATTTTCTGGTTCGTCCATCATTTCTGTAATTTTTGTCTTTTAAAGCAACACTAAAAAGTTTTCGTTTTGGTCGATTGTGGCGCCCCAGTGTGGACAACAGCGGTAGTGTTTTGCCTGAAGAAGACTGCATTTCCCATGAGCACCGGCGCATTGTGTGGTAAAATCCTGATCTCCTAGTCGCCTGCAGTTGGATTGAAGTACATTTCTGTTTCCAGTGTCTGTGTGACGGATGAATAGCGAGGAGGTGATGAATGTAATTGTGGCGAAACATTGTCATATGAAGATGCTGAAAGTATGAAACGTAAAGCAGTCAACACATTTGTAGTTGTTTTTTATGGCAGGGTCCTCAAAGTCGCTTAGTGCAGGTTGAAGCGAGACAGAACCCCTCGAGCCGTGACAGAGGTGTCATTCAATGAGCTGTAAGTTGACGTATGATCACAAAAATGATGAAAATACTTTATGAAGGTTGAAAGGTTACTTAGTGTTAGACCTGATGGGTTTGTTTGTAATTTGGTCCTGTTGTGTTCCGAGGTCGAGCTGAACCACAGTGTGATGGACTTTGATGGTCTGTCTTGCATTTTCTGGTACTTGTACTCAAACCAAGCCTTGGTGAATCTTGGCTTCTGATCATTGTCTGTGTTTATAAAATTCCTCAATCGCCTTGAAATGGATTTAGATTTAATCATTTGAATTTACTGTTTACTTGAGCACAAATTAATCCGACCAGAATCAGAATCAGAATCAGAATCAGGCTTTATTGGCCAAGTATGCTCACACATGTTTTTGGTTACACAGATGCTTGCAGTGCACGAAAAATACAGTAAAGAAACATTTGTAACATTTAGCATGTGCAATTTATATTTTTTTTAAAGTGCAGTTTTGTGCAGTATAAAAACTATAGAGGTTATAAAAACATATAAATAAATTGTTCAATTGTTCATGAGAATAATGGAAGTTGGAAAAAAGCTTCTCTGTAGCTGGTCGTACGGGTCTTCATGTGGCTGAAGCGTCGGCCTGATGGAAGGCACCGAAACAGGTGACGGCCAGGGTGAGACGGGTCGGTGAGGATTTTCTCTGCACGCTTCCTGGTTCTGGAGGCATGCAGGTTCAGCAGGACCATGACATTTCTTTCCATTAACCAGATTTTATTCACAGTTGAAGCTTCTCTGTGAAATTTCCAGTTGCAGAACATCTTCCGGCGATTACAAAACTGGCCACTAGAGGAGGAAATGCGGCTTTTTGACTTAGAACAGACATGTGTAGTTAATTCAGTTTGCCACAATCTGAACCACGTATTTACATGAACAACATTCAGATTATATATCCCGTTCTGATTACAATTTATTTCCGATCGAACTGAATTCAATAAAAATAATCCCATTTACATGTTTTTATTTTTATTCTGATTGGCCGTTTCCTCTCGTTACTCATGTCCATGTAAATATTCTTTGTTCCCCGTATGAAGGAATAATGGATCAGTTTTCTAGCAGACTATATAAAATTTTCTCTTATGGCCAAAAATCTGCAGCCCTCAAAAACCGTCTTTGAATTTCTTTTAATGATTCTGTGTTTGTGTAAAAACCAAGATTAAAGGGATTGGTTTAAAAATTACTTTTGCAAAACTGAATTAAATAGTTTGAAGCTGAATGTATTAGTTGCTTTAAAACTGTATTTTTCTGAAATGAAACTTCACTTTTACGCCTAAGATTCCGTTTCGATACCAGATTTCAGTTTTTGTGTTGCACATCCCTGAGAAAGTTAAGGTAATCACACAAGGATTACCAGATTTGTGTTTTCCATGGGTAAAAGTTTGCTTTAGACAAATGTTGCTGTGGGATTCAGTGTCCGTTGGCGAAAGAATAAATCAGAGAAAGGTAGACGTTTCCAGGTTGTTGTTTCCTAAATTACGGAACAAAATACAAATTCAAAGGACACAAATTCAGTTTCAAATTAATAATTTAAAAATTTAAAGCCTTAAGTTGAATTTTAAATCTTAAAATTCTATTTTAAATCAAGAATTTCAGTTTAAACCATTAAAGCTTAGTTTAGATTATTTTTTTCTTTTAAATTGTTTCTAAATCAATCCATTTTATTCCAGTTTGCGTTTTAATGACTCATCAAAGTTTTGAATTAATGGTAGGATCCTAAATTTCTGGGTATTTTAGTTGTTGTTTATTTCTTATTTAAGTGCTATCCTGGTTCAGTTGCTCTTTGGTCTCTGAAAACATCGAAGGTAGCATTTTTATTTACACATTAGCCAGTAGTTTTGGAGCTTTTCACCTTTGATAATTGAAATCATCGCTCTCTGTGTACAAGGCTGGAAGGAGCTGAGATTCTCTGTCTCAGCCCGAAGTTTTACAACCTTCTAAATAAAGAGTAACTGATATCAGACATCGCAAGTTAACGGCCTCCAGCCTTGTGCGTGTCTGACCGCCGTCGGTGTGAATGCTGCCATCTGTCAGCGCCTTCATGTGAGCTCTTGCTGCATGCCTAAGCAGCGGCGCCTGAAGCGTGAATGGGCCTGTAAGTCTCCTTTCTCCCTCTGACTGACAGGAATGCATTTAGCCTGGCTGTGATGAATGAACCCATGTGCATATGAAGTATACTGCTGCCACGCCCCCCTCTGGCATCCATATTGGACTTCCCGAGCTCGGACCATTCCTCCTGGTTCTTGCTTCTCCATGACTGAGCACGAAGATCCGTTAGGCTGTTTTGAATCCCACACACTCACACCGGTTTGCCCCAACATGACACCGCAGACAGGTAGATCCATCTTCATCAGAGGTCATGAGAGAGGTCAAGCAGACAACAATGAGAAGAGGTTTTAAGTGGGATGCTCTGAGGAAACTCTCCAGCGTGACAGAGAGTTTATCAGATTAGACATTTATGCTGCAAAAAACATAAAATCGTGCTTATTTGGTTTGTGAAGTTTCTTTGTACACTTAAAACATGACAAAACAAACTTTTCAGGATAATGTTGGGGCTTGTTTTAGGTCAGTAATCGCTGAATGTTGATTTAAAAAGTACTATATTCATTGACAAGCTGAAAAATGTGAAATACTCTGTCGGAGGAGCATCTGGGTTTACCAAGGTTTACATGATGGCGATATTTTGTTCATCCCAAACTAATTTTACCGCTGATTTCCGTCTGGTCGTGGATTTTCCTATGGAGCATTTCTTTCTTAAGAGCATACTTAAAACGGGAAGGTAACATCTGTGAGTAGGATGCGAGTCAACACGTCCCTGGCTGGTGTTTGCAAAAGCAGCTAATCTTGGAGCGCGGTTCATTTGCCTTGACCCTAATTGGGTGAATTTCCACGAGTAGCGATGAGGAAGCATTTCTAGGCAAAATCGTATCTATTTAGACAATTTAGCTTTTTGCTGGCGGTTGTGATCTCTAAATAATTTTAAGACTGGATGAAAATCAGGAAAAAACAATCTATTATTTTTGGTCACCAAGTCTTCTGAACTCTTGAAGATGTAAGTCAGAGGTCGCCCTAGGGTCAAACTATGCTTTCGTTTTTCTTGGTAGATCTGTTGAACAGATGGAGAGGTTCTTCTCTGGGTTTGTTGTCAGTTCCTTGTTTGGTCATCAGTAGCGTTAAAACAGCTCAGTTGAAAAGGTTTTACCTCCCCTATAGAACTCTCCCGTTCTCGCTGTTATGCTGTATGTCAAGGAATTGTATTAACAAACAGGTTTGTAAACAGACCTTGACGTAAAAATTAAACGCAACTGGTTGTGCCAAAGAAAGAAAGAAACCTGGTTTTGTTTCAGCATCAAAAACCTGTTTACGTTTATCCTACGGTGTCCAGAGTGTTAATAAAGCCAGAGTATGATTAGGTTTTGTTGTCTGCTCATCTCTAAGGGAAAACTCAGACAACCTAAACCCAAAGTTGTCTAAACAAATCCAGAGTGATCCATATTCTGTAATGTTGATCAAAATATATTCACAGAAAACCTAGACAAAAATAATCAATCAGAAACATTGTATGGATGCATTTTATGCTGGATGTTGTGTAAAGTTTTTACTTACAGATCCCCTTTCTATGTCATATTTCTGAACGCCATGGCAAAGTTCCTTAATAAAAATACTAAACCGATTTTAATAGCAATATATTTTTTACTTTTAAAATGAAGAAAACATTCAAGATTTTAATGAAATGAACAAAGTGTAATTGTACATTCAAAGAGCTTGTTATATATTAAGTTAAAGTTATACCGTTGTTATCAAAAAGAAAGTCTAGTACAACTTCTGGTTTGGACACTCGAGTCCTTGCAGTTGTTTTGCTTCTTACTTTCTCAGGATGTTTTTGTAATTTTAATTGCTGCATATGGATAAAAACCAAACGTAGCTGTTCTTTCAGTGCCACAACTTCATGATGGATTCATCAGAGAGTTGAATCGGTTCTAGTTGGGTTGCACCTCGTCACAATGATCAATGATGTTGAGGTCAGGGCGTTTGTGTCAGCTCTCTCTTGTCTGAAACTCTGGTCTGGATCTGGAAAATGTCTGATGATCCCTCCAGGATGTATTTGGATGTTTCCAAATGATCGATGGATAAAACAGCTGATAGATTTTCAGCCAAGGAGGTTTATCTGACCTAGATTTGGGTTTTCAAATGTGTGCATACTTTCAGCTTTTTGGACGGACTGTTTATCTTTTCTGGACTGGCAATGCAATAAGATTCCCCACAAAGGAGCTGGACAACGTTACTGGTTCTACATTAGGATCTTATAATGCCACAAACCTATGTCTGATAAGAATAGGTGGAGTACAGTGGCTAAATAGGTGTCCTTTTCATCAAGACTGACTTTCTTTAACGTCTAGGAATTGAATCCGTGCCCAAAAGAGTCAAACAAAATCTTAATGAATGCCCGAGGGCTAATTTGAAAAGTAACAGGAGATATTTGACATAAAAATGTAATGACTTTTTTAATAATTTTAGGGGTTTTTAATTGATACAGACAGTCTTCGGTGATATCCAGAGGTGGGTATTAATTTACTTTACTAACTTTAAGGTATAAAAATATTTCTAGTAGTAATTCTGTTGCGCTTTTTATCTTTACTTCAGTAGTATCATTATAATATATGACAACGACTGAATTCACCAAAGCCAAAAAAGCATGTTTTAATCAAAAATGCTCCAGACACGGAAACAAACCTACAGTTTATGTTAATGTAAGACCTCTTGTTTGTGGTTGTAATGTTATTTTGCGTTTGCTGAGCCATTTAGAGATCAATTAAGTATACAGGAAACGATATATATTGTATACTAACATTTATATACATCACTTATTTTGTTGGTGTTGTTTTTTCAGTGTAATTTGTAAAAACCAGAAACAAGAACGAGTTTTCTCCACTGCTTCACAGATCGGGGCTTCTTGCTGTTATTGTTGCTAAGCGACAGACAATCAGCTGTTCACCCTCATTGAGACTATATTGCCATCTGCAGTAACGTCAATGAAGTTTTAAATCTGTATATATTTAAATGGTTAATAGTAGCTACACCTATTTCTAAAAGTGTAAAAAGATCAAAGATCGGATGACATTCTGTTTCTGTCTCTTTGGTCCAAGTAAAATGGTCCAGAAGTGTCTTTGTCTACGTTCTCTGAGTTTGGCCTTCATGATACTTTTTCTCCATTAACCACTGAAGTTAAAGCAACATCAAATAAGTTTCAGTTTTGGTCGATTTTGGCGCCCCAGCGTGGACAAAGGCGGTAGTGTTATAGCCTTAAGGAAGACTGCATTTCCCATGAGCACCAGCGCATTGTGTGGTAAAATCCTAATCTTCCAGTCACTTGCAGTTGGATTGAAGTACAATTCTGTTTCCAGTGGCTGTTTGAAGAATGAATAGCGAGGAGCTGATGAATCTAATTGTGGTGGTGACGTGTCAGGGTCCCTGCCACCCTCCTCAAAGTTTCAAAGTTATAATCACAAAAGTTATGGAAATATTTTATAAAGGTCGAAAGGTTACTTGGTGTTGCTTTAAACTTGTTCTGTCATTTTCTGATTGCTTTGACCGAGTTTTTGTGTTAACAGCAAGAACCCACTTCAGGTCCCTTCACTACAATGGGATGTTGAAGACTTCTTTTCGCATCATGACGTCTGCTTTCTCTGTAACTACGTATTTTGCGTTGGCCAGACCGATCAGCTGCTACGATCTTTTCTTTAAGGCCTCATACGGATCTTTGGATCTTGAACCACTCTCACCTCAATAGTCAGGAACACCAAACCTAACGTCTGAGTTTTAAATGGTGTTCGTATCATGGGCGCCTGGTGAGAAACAGCTGTATAATGTCTCCAAAGATGATTTCCACACCAAGCGATAACGCCAAAATAAGCCATCAGGGCTGAGAAGTATTGAGGTTTACTTTAGGGAAACTGATCTGACAGAGCTGTTGTTTGTCTTCTGGTGTCTTTGTCTTCCTCGGGCTGATCGGACTAACCAGGGAATGAACAAATCCCCACATGTTTTGCTGCCTCGGGGGGCCCCCCGCTGACCCGCCTCCCAAAACACTGAAAGAAGAAACGAAAGAGGACAAAAACAGAGAGAGAGGCATCGCTGTCACACTACGCTCTCTTTCTGGCGAGTTGTCTTTCTGCTGCCTACCGACATTTGAATAATCGTTTGATATCCATCAGTTTGAGCCTGAGGAGGCGCAAAAAAGGACAACCCGCACCGAGCGGCCTCATAATCAAAAGGCACAAAAAAAAAAAAGACTAATGCATGCGTCTCGTCTTTCATCCGTCTCTCCTGCTTTTTCAAAACTCCTAATCCTCAAAAAAAATCTTATGGTCCAGAACTTGGAACTGTGACTCAAAATAAGATTTACAAGATAAAAAAAAAGTTAATAAAGGCCGGAGGATCCATGTGATATATAAACTTTTTAATCAGGGGGAGACCTTTAAATTAATCACCAGAACAACAAAAAGGCTTCATTTACTTGAAAGATAAGTTGTTTAAGTAAATAATTTAAACATTGTGTCTTTGCGGTGTAGCATTAATATTCAAATACAGGTTATATTTTTCATTTTAACCTGATCAAAATAGGGATCAAATTACAATCAAATTAGTTTTTTAATCTTTTCAAATGCATTCATGCATTTTTCAGTTTCCTCAAGTTCACTCTAGTGAATAAAATATAACGGTTAATATTAGCATTTTCTGGATATTATGAATTGTTAAGGAATTGAAAAGGATCTTCAATTTAATTGAGAAAGTTTTCCTATTATGTATTTATACATTATTTAGTACTTTAAGGTTTTCCCCCTACAATAAAAAAATTTGAAGAAAAAACAATAAAATGTACATATCTAAAAGTTTTTATGAATTTAATTATGTTAAACACACAAAAAGTTGTTTGCTCGTAACTCTCCTGGCTAATCATTAATTTACCCAGTAAATTTGTTCACATCAGTTCAGTCTATTAGAGCAATATTTATTGTGTTTGTCTGCTAAACTACTCCAAAACACAAATTTCATATGATAACCAAAATAAATACCAAGCAACCAACTTACCAACCAGGGTACCCAGGCAGTCGGCTGCTCGGTCAGCTCGATCTTCATATTTTTGTAGCTCACCCACTCTTATGTTCAGACAACACTATTAACATTCACTTAGAAGCTTCTTCTCCCTTCCTAAAGTTCTTTATCTCAGTAAGTCGTTACACTGTCGCATTTACAGCTGTTTACACTTCACACCCACTGGTGGTGATCTTAGGCGAGGGTTAAGGGATTTCTTTACCAAGGCCGCATATTTCTTCAATGTATTCAAAGTGTGTCTGCTCACGTTTTACTACGGTTAGACTCTTTTTTCCTACACCAGAAATTACCATAACAATAAGGACAGGCACGCATATGAGATGCGGTCTTTAAATTCGTCTTATTAATATAACACTTTGTGAACCCACTCAGAATAAACGAGTCTTGGAGCATTTAAGGTCATCTTTAACGTAGTATGAACAGAGTGGAAAAGTAAAAAATATGAACATTTCTAAGTTCTGAAATCCAGAATCTGTCTAAGAACAAAGCCAGTTGTAACTAACTTAAAGCTCCCTGTAGTAAGACGCTGTATCAACTTCAGTCCATTTGGTTTTATTAGTTTATGGGGCAGATCTGACACATCCAATATGGCCGACGCTGCTGGGACCTAAACATGTGTTTGTTATGGTGGCGCATGGAGGTGGTGACACCCCTATGGGACGCGCCTGACCTTTCACTTTTGACTAGTTTCAAAAGTAAGACAATAATCAATTATTTCAAATTTCTGCAGTAAAATCAAGCGAATCTTCATAATTCAACGATTGCTGCGCTTCAACGTTATTTATGCAGTAAATATGTGACTTTTTAAGAATTATGCGCACTCTCGCAGAATCACGTTTTTCTGGAGGGACTGCTTTGTACTTTGCTCTTGATGATGATAATTTAGATTTTGAGTCCATGACCATAAAGATATGTAAATGGCTATGGTGAATTCCCATATTATTTCCTTTTTTTAAGTTATTGTGACTTTACAATTTCATTATATAACTCAATGACTCCGTTTAATTGATCTGTTTAAGTGCTGGTACTCTACTTTGGTCATTAACACTAAATATTTTTTTAGCCCCATTTAATTTTTTGTAGGATTCTTCTTAACTCACAATTTTATGAATATTTGACTTTAGTAAAGTTGAGGCTAATTGGATTTAAGTCTAACTGTTGGCTTGGCCAGTCTAACACGTTAACAGGATTCTGAACGCAAAGATTTTGTTTTTCTGTCACAAACAGAATCAAAAAACCGAACCAGCAGTGAGATCTCATACATCTTGGTTTCCCAGAAAGTTGTGAAAATCAGAACAATCGTATCGCTGTTCTCCCTCCATATGAAGTCATACAACATAACTGTTTGTCCCAGCAGGGTAATCAGGTTATTCTTGTAAGCCACCACCATCGACGTCATTATTGCCGAAGGATTCTGTCCGTTTTAGACGCTCATGTCACTGAAGAGAATCAAAACATGTGAAACACTGTTGGTACTGTCTCCGCGGTGGAGATATTAGGAGCAGGTCAGTTCTCATCTGGATAGAAAAGTATCCGTATTATCGACACCTATACAGAGAATATACCTAGACTAAACAACGGTTTGTGATAACATTCCAATGTCTTAACACAGAATCTTCCTGAAACGTTAACTGAAATTAGTCTGAATCTGACTATCAAAGCAAAACACATGGGTGGATATCAGAAGTTTACCAGCTTAGTGAATTTTAGTTCTTCCACTGAGTGAATCAGACTTTTTTTTTTAGTTCAGCGCTTCTGGAATCTTATTAAAGCCAAACGTCTAACATGGCGTCATGCTAGAATGACAAGAAACATGATGCACTCCCCCAATCAACGGTGTTGTGTCCTGTGAACCTACAGTTGAAGTCGGCCCAGAAAGGCTGTTCTTTGGTTGGTTAAATGGCTGCCTTTTACAATCAATCGGTCAAATTAGTGAACGGAGCAGTTCTGACCTGTGCCATAGTGCTTTGTGATAATGACGTGAAGGTACCTTGAAGGAACGCCTTTATATTTCCTTTCATTGTACTAACTCAAGAAGACCATAAGAGAACAAGGTTGTCGTCTAGCTGTATCTACACCACGTTAAGACAATGCAGACTGTTTTCTTGTGTTGTCCCAAGATCGTGGAATGACCTACCAAGCACTGCAAGAACAGCAGCGTCCCTGTCTATCTTCAAGAAACTCTTGAAGACCCACCTCTTCTATTCATCTCCTATCCTAACTCTTACCCATACCTCTATACCCCCTCTACTCTCTAAACTTCTCTCCATCTCTTCACTGTCACCACTGACTCTGACTAGGGAGTTTCCTCTAGATAGTTTATGGTCAGATTCATAATAAGTGTAACATTATGTCTGCTTTGTAAGTCGTTTTGGATAAAAGCGTCTGGTAAATGCATAAACATAAACAACCAGACCATGTTTACAGTGTAAGGACTCTTACTGTTGGACTGGTTTGTTTCTTGTAGTCTTCAGTGAACTGCGGTGACCTCAGTTTCCACCCAGTTGGAAAACAAAGCAGGCGGCATCAACAGTCGCTGGTACAAAACGCTGTAGGAGCCATAGCAGTAAGATGGTTCCATAACAACATATAAGAATAAAACGTTAAAGTCAAAGTTGGATTCCATTTTTTTCTGATTCTGGAACTCCCAAAACTGAATTTGGGGGTTTCTACAAGACTCCACTTATAGAACCTAGTTGGAGTTTGTAGAGTTACTGTTGTTTTTTAGCTAGACGATGTTCCAGAAACGGTCTTTAGCTAATTTATTGACCCATACCTTTTTGACTGAACACCATACCAGTTTTTGCCCTTATGTGCCTAACAGACAATGAAGTCAGTGTCTTTATTCAGTTGACTGGCCGATGGGTGATTTAGTTAAACCACAGGTGGCGCTGTGGAGCCTCTCTCTGTATTTTCAACAGGTTTCTGAACCACAGTGGTGGAAAGTCCAACCAGGGATCATTACTGCCAAGATTTAGCTAATGATTTCGTTGACTTCGCTATCTCAAGGCTCCCTCCACCGCAGTTGTTCAGTTAACCCCCTAAATCCAACATAAATAGGTGAGGAGCAACTTTCCAGGTCCAATCAGGTGCCGACAGGCTCTTACCTTGTTTCCTAGGAACTCTTGCTTAGTCCAAGCTCTACTGAATGACCTGCTGCCATTTTTAGAATTTGAACGAAATAGGGGATGGATCAGTTTCGATGTTCCAAGATTTAAATAAGTGAAATATAAAAAAACAGGAGAGTGAGAACATTGATGATGCTGGCATCACTTTCTTGGTCCCCCGACCCGTGACTAGTCGTATTGAAAATGTTAAGAGTATAATAGTAGAAAGTAAATCCAAATTGTAGAGCAGTAGGAGAAGAACGCATCAGAGACTTCAACTCTTCATGGTGCGAGTTTACGTACACGTCCTTGTGTTTGTAGGTTAGCAAGTCTCCATGCTCTCTGCATGATTGATCAGAGCTGTGGATGATGCTCAGGGATTTGGGGATTTTGTTCTGGAAACAAGCGAAAAACTTCCAATGTAACTTATATTTTAGATAAATATTCATATGATATTGATGCTTTATCTTATTTCAAGTGGAGTCTGTTTATCTGCTGCAAAAGACAACTGGTCGCTCTTTATTTAATTTATTTAGGGGGTATCAGAGTGAAGGGTGGTGAGAGAAAGATAGATCCTTCCCTGTCAGGGTCGTCTAAATATATATATATATATATATATATATATATATATATATATATATATATATATATATATATATATATATA
>JAVLVB010000677.1:100976-161060 GCA_032876305.1 Orestias chungarensis | reverse complement strand
TGGATGGATGGATGGATGGATGGATGGATGGAAGGATGGATGGTTGGATGGATGGATGGGTGGAAGGATGATGGATGGATGGATGGATGGGTGGAAGGATGATGGATGGATGGATGGATGGATGGATTGATGGATGGATGGATGGATGGATGGATGGATGGATGGAGGGGAAAGTCAATAACAAACTAATAGTAACTCATGTTCTCTTGTGTTTCTCAGACGGTTGGCAGGAAACGATTTGTCCTTCATCCCCGGGGGCGCGTTCAACGGCCTCTACAACCTTAAAGTGCTGTAAGCGCTCAGATGTTTGCAGCTTTTTCACACTCTGACCGTTTAGCTTCCATGCTTTTGCTGACGTCTGTACCGTTCTGCTTTTCCAGGATGCTGCAGAACAACCAGCTGGAGTCTGTTCCCGCTGAAGCGTTCAACAACCTTCACAACCTTCATTCTCTGTAAATATGTGTTTGTTCGCTAATACAATGTAATGCTTAAGAACTGAATTTGCTGGGTGGGGTTCCTTGTTTGGGTCCGCATGTATGGGAAACCAAGAGGGTCAAAAATACACAAACCTTTATCTGTTTTTACAGGCAGTGGAAATTAATTCAACTTTAATTGTATGTGAATCAATGTCACCACCCGTCTGTTCACGACAATCAGAATATTGTCTTAATAATAGAAGAACCAGTACATACTACAATAGAATAGCATGGAAATATCATTTATTGGCCCACAATGGGAGAAAACAGTAGCAGTTACAGGAAAATATAATAATAATATAATACTATACAATAAGCGGCAAAATATCAAGGTAAAGACTGTGTTGCTGTGATGTCCAAATTATCAGCAGAGATGTAAACACTTATTGGGTTACTGGGAGAGGAAGGATCTGCGATAACGCTCTTTTGTGCATTCAGTGAATCAAAGTTTCAACACCAAAGTATTAAGATTAAATAAAAAAATCTAAACAAAACAGTCGGATTTTTAGAAAAACAATGTTCAGATCATCATCGCGGCTCTACAGACATTCCAAACGCGCCTGGAGCGTCCAAAAAGCGTCTCAATGCGTTTTGGACGTCAAGCGTCACCCACTTTCTGTCTCTTCAATGGTCTTTTTGTACAATGCTAGGTGAAAGTGGAAGAGCGGCTTGGATTTATTTAAAAAGAAAAGGCAAGAGGGCGTCGTTGTCTGTAATTATCGGAGAAATTCAGCAGTTCAGGGATTTTCCCTTGATTTCAGCGCTAGTTTCACTCCTATTAGCCAAAACAGCCACAATAAATCTATCCGCCATTATCACTTCAGAATCTTTTGCCCCGTTGGACAGTTTGTCACTACGTCATATAAAAGGCTCTCTCTGATTGGTCGACGCTCAAACGTTCAGCGGCGAAAGCTAAATTTTTCCCAATTAGAGCGCTTGGAGCATTTTGGCCGCTCAAACGCATCTGAGGCTCTAGACGGCCAAAACAATCCATTCTGGACACGCGTAACGCACCGTGAGACTTTTCGATGCTCTTAGACGCGCGTCTACATAGACTTTGCATGTAAACTGGATGCTCCAGAGTCTTTCGGTGTGAACACAGCATTAAGAGATACCGGTTGGTTATACTGGTTGGTTATACTGGTTGAGATACTGGTCGTTTCTCACCCTCAGCTTGTCAGTTTTTCTTGTATGAGCTCCAAAATGTGTGTTTTGTCCCTCGGACTGATGCGTCTGATGGACAAAACGACTGTTCCACACGATTCAGCTCATACACATTCATCCTTCAGTCTTGTTTTACTCCCTTGGAAAGCATTTCCCACACACACACAGGTACGATAACGACAGTGTGTTCCCTCAGCCTGATGATACACAGTAATTATACTGAAACTGTACCCGTGTGTCTTTTCAAATAAGCGTTTAAGAATGTCGATGTCTTCAGGACTAAGGTCTCCAATTTATCTGATGGATGATTACACTAAGTCCCATCCTTCTCCCGTGTTTGTGGCTGAACAGAGGAGCCATTGTTGGGACGGACACTCAAACAGACACAAAGCTCTCCACAGGCGTGTTTCTGCAGGACGGCCTCATGAAACCTTTGTTGTGTTTTATATTAATCTACGAGACAGAACCAGATTAAAAAAAGAAAGGCAACTGAAGCATTTATTCCTTCCTCAAAAATGGCTCCTTTCACTGACATCAGTTGTAAAAACTACACCTGGTGTGGCGTTCTGCTAGCTGTTTGTTTGAGGAGAGCTAAAACAGAGCGAGAAAATGAGCGTTATTATCAGCCCAAGAAGAAATTCTGCAGATTTTTGTTTAAAACATTAGCTAAAAAGCAAACAAATAAATACAAAATAAATGAGGATTCAAAGAAAGAAATCCTTAAGATTCTGGAGCACTTTGATCTTTTCTGTGATTGATGGCGCAAGAAAAGGGACATTGAAGCAAAATGTGTTTTGACTTTTTATTTTGTGTTTTTAGACATCTGTATTATTTTATTCACTTTTATTTTAGATTTATGTTCCAGCTGAGTGGATATGCTCCTTAAACACACCAGTGTGTGCTCATTAACAGGCCTTGGTCGGGCCTGAGAGGCAGCCGGCGGTGAAGAGGCTCTCGAGCCGCCTGCCGATCATTCCTCAGTCAAACACTTTCAGCCTAATTTTCCTCTTAAGCTTCTTCAGATTTACTCGTAATTTTATCTTGTGCTGTTAGCAAGTTCGGACCTCTTCAGCGAGGGCTTAAAAAGGTCGACGTTTTCTGTTTGTTTGTGCAAATGCTTTAAGTAGCGCCTCTTGTTTGACGTTGAACTTCCTGGAAAGAAACATTTACAGGTCAACAACAAGACTGATCACTAAGCAAATCTTAACCAAGCAGTTTCCTAATCTCTGTGTTTGGTGTTTCTTCCCAGCCGTCTGGACGCTAACCACATCTCCAGCGTTCCACCCGGCTCTTTCTCCGGGCTGCGTTCGCTTCGCCACCTCTGGCTGGACGATAACTCCCTGACGGAGGTCCCGGTTCATCCTCTCAGAGATCTGCCGACTCTGCAGGCCATGACGCTCGCCCTCAACCATATCACCCGCATCCCCGACCACGCGTTCAGCAAGCTGAGCCGCCTGGTGGTGCTGTACGTTCACCAAAAAGCCCAGAAAAACACAAAACACGACGATAACGGCTTAGATTTAAGGAAAGAGCTAGCTCTTAACGTCGTAGCTAACTCTGCCAACAATTAGCAGACTTTTAGATAAATAAGGTTCAAAATCTGTTAACATTTTATATTCATGCTCTTATTTTGAAGTTGGTGAACCTGTTGACCTTTAATCTCTTTTTTTTTTTTACATGGTGAGTATTATTGAATGTAGCGCTTTAGCATTAGCTTCCGCAAAATACCATATTGGGTTAGCATTAGCGGAACTGCTGTTTATGTTTGGTACTTCAAGGTTAGCGCATCTAGTCTTATAGTTGCCGTAGCTTACCACTCTTTTAAAGCTAGTCATTATTTCAGACTAACAAATAAAACCTAGTAATCTACAAGCTCAAATATGTCATTAAAGTTTCACTAACGACAGTAAAAGCGGCTTTGGTTGAGGCAGGTTTATGGTTACGGCTAATAAAGTGTTTTGTTTTTTTAAGCAGTTCTAAAGTTTTGCAAATTTTAAAATTAAATAAATGTTTTTAAACTTTAATGAAAAATGTGATATGCATAAAAACTCAGAGAACAGTCTGGGCTCCTTTTGCATGAATTACTGCATCAGGCATGGAGGAGATTAGCCTGAGGTTCTGCTGAGTTGTTCTTGAAGCCCAGAAAAATTTGATAGCTGCCTTTAACTCGCCTGTATTGATTGATCTATTTAAATTTCTGTTTCTGTTGCACTGATGCACAAATTTATGCCAAACAAAGATAAACAGTTAATGTAACTTACTAGATATTAATTAATCTTTATAATTCAGGAGTTTGGAACTGAATTAAGTAAGTGAGCTTTGTTTTAATCTAGTTGCCAAACTGCATATTGATTGAAATTAATCAGAGAGTTGGGATGTTGTCAGGTGTTCCCGCTGCAGCAGCGGCTATCCCTGTCTGTCAACATCGGCTCTCTAATAAGTCGCAAACACTTGTGTCCGTCCGTGTGATGGCATTCAGGGCGGCGTGATTGAAGTCCGCTGTCACCTCTTTTGTCCAATTGGCTTGAAGCTAATTTGCATGAAATTACCAGAAGAAAAGAAAACGTTCTTGAGAGGCCTCAGGGCCCCCTTCTGAAAAGACACTCGCACACTCTTTGTCCGCTTCATTAGTCCATCAGTTTCTCCCGCTGTCTCCGCAGGCATCTCAACAACAATAGGATTGTTTCCATGGGCACCAACTGCTTCCACGGAATCCACAGTCTGGAGACGCTGTGAGTTTCTCTCTGTGTGTGTGTTTCATTTCTGATGCAGTAAAGGGTTAAGTTGGGGTCATCGAGGCAGTTTTTGGTTCTGAAGCAACTTTTCCGCTGGACAAATGTAGATTGCTCTCACCTTTAAGAGTCTCCACCAGGTTCAGGTTCAAACAAGGGAGCCATGCTTGAGAAAGATTCACTAATACGTCTAAAGTTTTCAGTATATTTCGTCATAAAGAGTTGATTATATCAAAAATGTTCTCTAAGCTGAGGGTTTAGTTGTTATTTGCATTTTCATCTTGGTGGTGAAGGACTTGGGGTACGTTTTTAGCCTAAAATAATGAAAATTAAATGCGATCGTCGTCAGACCTCTGTGTAAACGAGCGAATGTCCCAAAGCTTGGCCATGTTTACGTCAGTAACAACGGACACCCCGGTCTGTGGATTTACGTTAATGTTATTGAGCAACGGGAGCCGACCGCCTCGTCAGAAGATCAGAATAAAATGAAGGAACTTAGGAAAAAACTAAGCTAAACTAGGCACTGCTTGCTTCAGACGTTTACCTCCAGATTTACCCCGTCTGACTTCTTCTAGTGGACAATTATGACGCACTTCTCACGTCACTGATGTAAAACTCATATAAAAAGCAACATGATCATTCAGACTGCATTGAAAACAACCAGGTTTGTATCTTTAGTTTCACAAATCAGATTTATTTTTAATTTTTTGGGGGGCAGTTTGTTTTAGGAGCGGATTTTTTGTTGTGAACGTAATCCTAGATTTTACCTGCTTTACAGCTCAGGATCCTGACAGCTGCAGCTAAACATATTTGCCCTTTGCAAAATGGCGGAGCGCAAAATTTTTTACGAAAGTCTTTAAGTGAACATCTGAGACTAAAGCAAGTCGGAGTTGAAGCATGAGAGCAAGAAGGAGGGCGGTAAAATAACCTAATAAGAAAATAAACGCGCTAAATACTGTTAATGAATTTAGTTAATATTAAATTAGCGTGCAGGTGTGTGTGCAGCTTCATTGCTTTTACTTATTACTGTCCTTATTTCGTCATTCTGTGTTCATTATGCAACAATTAACAAAAACATGTGGAACAAGACGCTTACAAACCCAATTACGAACTCTGTTCTAAACATACTGGGAGACACAGAAGTTCATATTATCAGTAGCAATTATGTCCATAATAATTAAAATAAAATGAATTTAAATGTAGGGCATAATAAGGGCTGAGATTTTGTTAATATGCTGAAAACTTAAATCAAGTTAAATAAATTGCAGTGACGCACATTTCTCTTGTCTTTTCCTTTTTCTTAATGAACATTTTTTGTTAATAGCTTATATGGGAAAGTAAATGCAAAATAAATTAATGATAAAAAGCGATTAATCGTAAAAATAATCGACAGATTAATCAACTATGAAAATATTAACGTTGTCTTTGAATAACTAATGGAGCAGCTGCTTTCTATTAACCTTTACTTGACTTCAGAAGACGTCTCAGATCTCTGCGTTTGAAAAAACAATAATAATGAAAAATATGCATTTATTTGTGATTCTATAGTACATGTTTGTGGGTTTTTTTTAGAGCTGCTTAAGAAGTATAATTAATGCAAAACTAAAGTTAAAAAAAAGAGATAAATACAAACAGAGAGGAGAGGAGAGGCTGTTCGATCATGCATCAAGAAAAATTGCAACTTAATCAATAAAAACCGCATGAAATATGGAATCTCGAAATTAACCAGCGCAATTAAACTCTTAGATTTTGTCTGCTTGGAGAGTGTATGTTCTCCCTGTACATGCATGAGCTCTTTACAGGTACCCCAGGTTCCTCCTACAGTTGATTGCATGCTTGTTTGTCCTGTGATAAACTCTAATATAGTCTATAATAAAAATGGCTAAAATCTATTTGATTACCAGGGAATTATGTGATGGAGTCAGAATATATTTCCAAATAAATTTGGAATGTCTAAAACAGTATATTAACCTTATTGTAAAGAGAGGACTATAATTTAATTTATAGGGAAAACAAAAGATCAAGCCTCAGCAATTAGTAAGAAAGAACAGGTTTTTCTCTATTTATGCAGACTTCTCTGCTGTAAAACTGAATTTATAGCCTGGTTGGCTTCTTGTTTTCATCAAGCGTAGAACAGCGACAGGTTTGCTGATGAAAAAGAAAGAAAATAAATCAGCAAATTAATATCATCACCCATGTTTTCCTTTCCCAAATCACATAATTATTTATTGTGGGGACTGTAACAACTGGGGAGCTGATATGTAAACCGCCGTGATTTAGTGTATTTATGTGTGTCGTCTGAGGAATGCGCGTGCGCTCAGAAATGTTTCTGTTTTGTTAGTCAAGCCGGGCGGAGCGGGTTTAAACACTCATTTGGAAATACTTGAGCAGAAATGCGCGCTGAGCTGACGCCGTGTGTGGCCCGGCCTCTATGCTAATCTCAATTATGCACACACGGCCCACATGTGTTTGTTGAGTCGGGAGGCTTGTGTACCTGTTCAATCAGCAATAATAAACCGCAGCCCGAAACTACAACTACAAACACAAACGGAGAGGAGAGACGAATTGATGCAAATGTCTCGATTTAGCTCTGTTTTAACCCTCTGGTTTCACCCAAAAGCAGACATTTCTCATGTAGATTTCCAGCAGAAAGTCCAGAGTGAAATAAAATTTCCTTCAACGGACGTGGAAGGGAAACGAGGCTCTGTTGTATTAATAATCTGAAAGGCGTGTATTTGTATTCAGACGCCTTTATTCTGATGCTCCTGCAGAAAACCAATCGTTTTTAAAGTCACCTCATACAGTAGAAAACCGGGTCAACGCTTCTGTGTGATTTACAGTAAATAAACGCAAAATGAGTGTGTGTTGCACACAAAAAGCCTAAATTGAGGTTAGGGGTTAAAATTTTAGTTTAAACTTATTTAAATATGCATGTCCTGCTCCCTGTGTGTGGAACTGCAATTAAATTCAGTTATAAAACAATCTCACTCACCACGTCGTTTAGCTCAGTTTCAACATGTGAAATTTACCCAGCTTCCACTTCTACTCAGATTTGACCCATATCTCATTTTTTTTGGACGTTATTTTTTTAAATGGAAATCTGAAAGGCCAACTTGTCAAAAAAAACACAGAATTGCGCCACATCCTTATTTGGTAATAATTTAGACATATAAGAAATGGTTTTCAAAGACATGCATCATAATAATGCAGAATAAGCCATACAGTGCTGAGTTTAGCTTTCTTTTTTGCTCAGCTTCCTTCGTCTTGTTTTGATCTTGTGACGATACGCTCTTCTCCCGTTGCTCAACAACTTTAACGTCCATCCACAGACGGCCGTGTCCGTTGTTATTGACTTAAACACGGCGCTGCTGTGGGACGTCGACGTTCTTCCGCGCATGCAGGTTGCTTTGGGATCGTAAACCGTTTACACTGACGTCTGATTGCAGTCAAATTCCAAAGATCATAAGATCGTGAGCGGAGAAAATAAGAAAGCTAAACTCGGCACTGCTTGCTTCAGACGTTGTTTACGTCCCAATTTGGCACGTCTGGCTTCCTCTGCTGCACAATTATAACGCACGTCTCACGTTAATCGATTTGGTGTCATAAAACCGATCACACAAAAATCTGACGGCGGTTTCATTTAATTAGCATCATAAACAACGACGCAAAATAAGTCGGATTTCTTGCCGAAAATCTGACTTGCGCATCAAGACCTGCTGTGTAAACGCAGCCTTAACTTTTTTGGCCTGTTTACTAAATTTGTCGGCAGTGTTGTTAAGCTTTTAATTACAAATGCTGATGTGAAATAAGAATGAAATTACAAATTTTCACTTTAACATGAACTGTAGGTGCAACTGAGTCTCTGCTACCAGTTCTCCAGTTCAAATAAACACTCCGGTGGGAGAATGAGGCGTTTTTTAAAACAATTACTGTCATTAAGGGGAACTAAATGGGATTCTTACCTTCCCACCTGCACCTGATTCGTTTTTATTTCAGTTTAATCAACTTACTATAACGCATGATGAAACCTACAGCAGGACCTCTAAGCTGTCACAGACCTCGAAGCTGCATAAAAATCTCCTTTGAAAGAACGCGGTCCTGCTATTGTTGTTAGCAGTGATCCTCTGAACACACACGGACTCACATGCCCAGGACCAGACTGAAACAATTTCAATTTAATGGTATTTTCACAACGTGGGAGCTTGTGAGTCGTCGTGTGCGTCTGTGGAGCAGCCACCTGCGTCCCAGAGATGGATGAGAGGAGCTAAACGGAGCCACATGTGGACGCGAGGAATGCTCTAGTCTCTACTGGTGATGAAAGAGAAGGAGGGACGGTTAAATGTTTCTTTAATAAAGCCGAAAACCCAAAAGAAGAAGGAAGATTGAAGCGAAACACGGATCTGGAAAGCCAAACATTCACAGAAGAACGCTTGAAATCCCACGACTTTGAGACAATCGTCTTCATTTAGTGCAGAGAAAACCTAAATCTCCCAGTTTAAATTGGATCGTAACAGTATCTATATGGTCTTTGGGGCTCCAATCGCACATGAAAGAAGATGTTCAGAGAAATAAAAAATGCATCGATTCAATTACAGGTAACGTCGACTAAAACATCTTAGTCACGTCCAGATCTAAAGAAATCTTGAAGCAAAATCCCTTTTTCTGGTAAGAGATAGCGAAATCCATCCTTTAAAAAGAAACCCTGAACAGTGGGGGGTTCCAGGATTATCAGGATTTACTAAAATGAATCTAGGAGATCACTGATGACTAACTCAGACCAGTTAGGCTACTTCAGTTCTCATTTTTGACTGCGTGTAGCTAATAAGTATATTCACTTCGCACTGAATTCAGTTATGGACACGTACCATCTGTGTGCATCTAAAAGGTATTACTGGTACATTTAGTTTCCATTTTTATCATGAAAATGTTTAATACATTTCCTTAAAAAATATAAAAAACAGCTAGAATCCGCATAAAATCAATCAAGATGTTGAATGTTCACAGTTCGCTTCAATCTTATTGGTGATTAAGCCGCTCCTTAAGTCGCACATACTGGCCTAATTTACCTCTGTTCAAAAAACAAAAAGCTCCAATAAGTTTCAATGCGCATTCATAGTTGCTTTAGAGGTCAACAGCTTACAACCCTCTTGGAGATCTGGCAGGACCGGCGTGCAGCAGATAATTCCCCGCGCAGCGGCAATAAAACAAGACAATGACAAGATGAGATAAGATAAGATCGTCCTTTATTGACTCTCTAAGGAGAATCAGACTCTTGTTGTAGCAGAACATAAACAAGGATTTACAAGGCCAAGAGTACCAAGAATGTATCACGGGATTACCCAATCGCTGAACCCAGAGATCCCAAACCCACATTTACACATTTAATTTCACTGGTAGTCCGTTTGACTGAGATTCTGAGTTTTGTAAATGTGTAAATCAATTTTGTTTATTTATAAAACACTAATTCACAACACATCTTCTGAAGGTTATTTGCAGGAAAAGTAATTTCAGTCCGGTCCCAATTATCAGTCAGAGCAATAAGTTGAATTTATTATTTAAATTCGTTTAAAAAAACTTTTAATCTTAAGAAATCCCAGGAGGTTACAGCATTCAGAGACAGGATAGGACTTCACAGCAATCCCTTATACTGAGCATGCATGTGGGGACAGTGGAGAGGAAAAACTCCCCTTTAACAGAAGAAAGTTACCAGTAGAACCAGAACCTGGCTCAGTATGAGCGGCTATCTGCAAGAAAACAACCTGTTTGGATTGAATCTTAAAGAGTCCACATTAGTGATCCCGCTCACAATCTTTTTATTATGGCCTGGGACGGAGAATTGAACCCATGACCACTGCATCAGGGACTTGTGAAAGACATGTTTTGGGCACAAATTGTTTCATGAAAACTTGACTAGTTTGATGCTAATCATGTAAGAAATTCAATAAAGAAAAACTTTCAGAACATTAGAGAAGAGTATTAAAGCAAAGATTCGACCAAGCGGCTTGAACCAGAAGTGCCCAATACGGCGTGTCGATCGCACGGCATTAAAAGAAGTAGATGATCGCATCCATGCATCCGTTTGTCTTTGGATTTACATACCGGGTGGCTCACTGATGCACATTTAAGCACGTAAACTTAGCAAATTATCCTGTGGCGTAGCGAATCTCCCAGTCTCCGCTTAGCAGAGGCGGAGCTAGAGGAGCTAGAGGCCAGGGCAGCACCAAACCCCACCTAAAATCTACATATACTGTATATATGTACCCACATGCCACAGTGGGTTAATGCAGTTATGCAAGACAAAATCACATGTGTTCTAGATTAAATTTAAGTTAAATTAAAAATATACTTCATCCTGAACGGACAAAATATACAATAAAAATGATTTAAATAATAAAAAATAAATAACTTTTACTCTTCGTCCAAAACTAGCGGGTTTTGGAGGTTTTTTGTCTTTACAAGGGAAAAACTGTCACAGTCCACAACAAGTTATGCTTTAAATTCATGTGTCAGACCGTTGTTGTTGTTTATGGAGCAGACAGTACTGCTATGAGAGAGGAGCGGGTTTCTCACGTCATAACAGGAAGTCATGGTTGTTTTCAAGGATTCTGATCGGCTGATAGGTTTTACTTTTGCGCTACGCTTGTTTGGCATGTTTAACACACTCTCCGTAGATAAGGCCTCAGATGTGTCTCTCCGCTTCAACATTAATGATTCAAATAATTAGGTCGTTATCTGCTTTTTTAGAGAACTTCACTGCAAACCGAGGAAAGTGATTGTGCTAATTTGTTGGAGCAGGGACACATCTAAAGGTCACAACAAACCAGACCTATAAGATTTATATCTCAGATTTATTTATTTTTTTATTAATCAGGGATTTAAACTACAACAACCTGGCTGAGTTTCCTACGGCCATCCGCTCCCTCAGCAACCTCAAAGAACTGTGAGTCCGACCTCTCTGGATTAAAAAATCTCATGCAATCTTAAGCAAATAATCTCTACAGGCATAAATTGATCATTTAAAAAAAAAAAAAAATTTCCAGGGGTTTTCACAGCAACAACATCCGGTCCATTCCAGAGCATGCCTTCACTGGGAACCCTTCACTGATCTCCTTGTGAGTACCAGTGACCTAGAAAGGTTGCAATAATAATATTATATATATAATGAACAATATATCTGCATAAACGTGAGTATTGTCTACTAAAAAAATAACTCTTTTTTTTTGTTTGACAGATTGTTTTATGACAATCCGATTCAGTCTGTGGGCCGGTCGGCTTTCCAGAACCTGCCCGAGCTTCGGACTCTGTAAGGATAAAAACACAATCACACAAATCTGTTTTAGATTAAAGAATGACTGAAGGACTTTTAGCTATTTTTTCTAATGTTCGATGCCTCTCTGTGCTTCTTCAAGTATAAAATTAAACCTACCGAAAATAAAGCAAACAAAAAAAGGTGTTCTAACCAACAAAATAAGGTTATAACTTTGTTTTAGTCCAGTAGTCATAGTAGTCCACATTTACAGGAAACGCTAAATGTAGTTAGCCTCGCTAGTGACCAAAATAACCTACAACTGGTGCAACCTTAAGTTGGTTAAGAGATAATTCCCAGATCTGACCTCCAAAGAACGACAATTAAAAGAGAAAAATATCCAGGCTGTCCAAATTCAGCTGGATTAGCTCAATATTAGCGCTGTGGGACTAGGAGCTAGTTTATATATGGAGTTGATAATCTGAGGCTTTATATAAAGTCTTATTTCAGTTTTAAAAACAAAACCTTCTGCATAACATTTGGGAAAGTTTTCAAATTGTCCCAGAGCTCTGAATTTGATTGTGTATATTATATCTCCCACACAGAGAAAGTTGAACACCTAGAGTTTCCACCTTGTATAATTGGATTGCCATATTGGATTTATCTTTAAATTGATCTGGTTTGAAGCTGTTTGAGTGAAAAATATCTAAACCTGTTTTCCTTTTTCTGTGGAGATCAGAACTCTGTTGCAAGACTAAATGACGCTAATACGTTCTCCAGTTGTTATCTGTCTGTAATAAACGACAACGCGGCTAACTACTGTTAGTAATTTTGGCTAACAATGTCCTTTTCATGCAATAAGATGTTAAAGAGTTGAGTTGTGGTGCAATACCGAGTATATTTAACATTACTTACTGACTGCCGCCATATTTGATTTGTGACTTTTGTCTTTTATGAATCAAATCTTTGACTTATTTTAGTCCAAGCTATGCTTAGTCTCAGCAAATAAGGAATTGCATCAACAAAAGAGCATTGTTTGAGTAGATAAGACATAAACGTAGAAGGATAATCTAATTAGATTCATTGGTCGTAAACACAGTGATAAGCTAAATTGCTATTGGTTGAGCACTAGTTGCCCCTTAGGGGCCATAAAATAGAAACCATGTTGATGATCGTTGTTTTGATTTCAAGTATTTTGGTCCTTTAAAGTGTAGGTTGCATTAACGGTACAATTCCTCTCTGGGCTGCCAGATTATCAATTGATCGGAGCTTGATTTCATTCACAGAAGGAACGTAAAGGTCAGCTTAGTGTGACCTGGTATTTAGCTTAAGCCTAATTAAATCAGGTGCTAATTAACAAAGAATGTGAGTCACAGACTGATTTGAATTTTCTGTAACGTAAATCCGCTTCTGTCGGCTTGAACCCGCCGCTCGGTTTTTCCATCAGATCTCTGAACGGAGCGGCAGAACTCACAGAGTTTCCAGAATTGTCGGGAACCAGGAGTCTGGAGAGCCTGTAAGATGCGCACACACCCACACACAGGAATGTTTTGTGTCTGTTCGCTGTTGTACGCTGAACCCCCGAATCAAACGGTGGCTGTTAAACGCCGCAGGTATTACGCCCGTCTGGCAGGACGCATCTTTATTTTTCTGAAATTTAAAAGCCCCTTTTTACGTCTCCCTGCAGCGAGCCAAATATCCATGTCATTATAAACATGCTTAGTGCTTATTTTCTAGTATGTTTTCCATCTGAACTCATCTCTGAAAGTCGTACGTGTCCGACTGTAACAAGTAGGAGGAAAAACAAACTGCAGCCAAACAAACAAATCCCAACATTTTTCCATTAACTGCCTTCAATATAACCTTTCCCTATGTTTCAGCTTCCAATCTGTCAAAGTTTCTCAAAAGATTTCAGGTCAGGAATTTTATTTACTGGAAAAGATTAACCTGAGCTCAAAGTAGAAAAAGAACAAAAAACAAGAAACAATAGACAGGTGGAGAACCCTCCCAGTATAGTCAGGCAAAATTACTGCAAACGCTCATGAACGGTTCCAAGCAGGAGTTGTAAATCGACCCCGGAACATCGTCAGCTTTGCAGGCCAGCCTCCTTTGGTTCTGCACCAGAGAAATGACAAAATCTAGTCAAAGTCTGGACTTTTATCTGCTTCAGATACTTAAGTGTGAGCTTAAACACATCATGCATGATAGGAAACTTTCCAACGTGTCTGAAGAAAACATTTCTTCACAGAAGAAAGGGTCAAACTCCCTCACTGGTAATTACCCAGCTTAGGTTGGATAATTTACCCACTTAACGAACAAAATAATCATGTATAAACTGATTTTTCTGTTTGCTCAGAGACTCTTTTACCAGTATTTATTTGTTTTTGTTATGTTTAAACATTTCTATTTGGAAAATATGCAAAAACAGCTCGCATTTAAATAAAGCACCTGTTTAAACCTGTCATGTAAAACCTGCCAGCTGCATAATTGCTTTTTTATTGATTTATAACGGATTATTTGAATTTAACTCTTCCAAAGGTGTAACTTTAACCGTCGACTGTTTTACCTGTGCAATATAATAGACATTTATGCACGCCATCTAAATGGTAAGTAATCTCCTCAGAGTAGTTTGTTAAACTATTGGCCCCAAAACAGCATCTGGCCCAGGGACCCCGCTAAGCCAGAAACGGCCCTGGACAAATTGGTGTTAAATATCTTTTTGTGAGTGCCCACCATCCAATGAAAGCCTTCTAAACTTTTAAACATATCTATTAACACTGCAAAAGTGTAGTCCAGCCTGCAACCCAGTATCCATAGACACTTACATTTGTTTTAATCTGAGGTGGACGATGGTAAATTGTGACATCGGGATTTGTAAGCTAGGTCTAAGGGAAAGTCGATATGAACAGATACGTCTTTTTTGTCCGCCTGGGTTTCAGGACCGTCACTGGAGCTCAGTTCACGTCTCTTCCAAGTTCGATGTGCGAGCAGCTTCCAAGCCTGCAGCTGCTGTGAGTGTCCTCGCCGCCTCCATAGCTTTGTAGCGCCAAACTCAGAGCGACCCAGGCTCATCCGCTTTGATCGACGCGTTCAGGGTGCTTTATAAAACCCGTGTTTTGTGTGTGTCTGCAGCGATCTCTCGTATAACAAGATCCAGACTCTTCCGAGCTTCTCCGGCTGCGAGAGCATCCAGAAGATGTGAGTCTTATCTTAAATTTCAGTTAACGCAGGATGTTCTGTGTCTTTTATCTGGGCTAGGAGAAACTTTAGTAAACCGCTGAAGCCCGTAAAGCAACGTCAGGTCTTCGGTTACCAAAGCAACCGGTAAAATGCATCCATCTGTGCATCATGGGAGTAATTAGCAGCGGTGTTGTCTGTTTGAGACCAATGCCGAAGAAAAAGTGATGCAGTGGAAATAGTTTGGCTGATCTTCGTGGGTTTGTGTTGCAGCGATCTCCACCACAACGAGATCGAGGAGCTCAGGGAGAACACCTTCACCGGCCTGATGACCCTTCGCCTGCTGTAAGAACACACTTTAAACGCTTTAATTAGCCTTCGCTAAATGCTGACCCGTGATCCCAGTTTAAGCCTCTTTTAAGTACTTCCAAATGGAAGCGCCGATCTCTGAACCAGGTGGTCTGATGTTGGCGGCGCAGCAACATGAGATTCAAACAGGAGAAGCGACAACAAAATCATAAAACATTATAATCTGACTAACGGCACAGAGAGCACTGGGATTAAAGGTCAGATAGCCGCACACTGAGGTCTGGATGTTTGAAAACTGATCTAGGGTCTTTAAAATTGATGGCCGGCCTCATTAGATGTAAATGTATTTACAAACTCAAACAGTTAAGGATTTTGATGTTTCAGCTGCTTTATTAAAATCTAACCCGTCCCCCCCGTTTTTTAGGGATTTATCGTGGAATCGATTGTCGTCCGTGAAGCCGAACTCGTTCTTCGCTCTCACCGCTCTCTCCAAACTGTACGTTTTTATAATATATTTTGTCTGAGAAAGTTAACCTGAACCCTGTTTATCACGCGAGGCAAGAAAATGACATTAAAACACGTGTTTCCTGTTTCCGCAGCGACCTGTCGTTCAATCGGCTGTCCTCTCTGCCTCTGACTGGTCTGCAGAGTTTGACTGACATTCGGCTGGTGGGAAACGATCAGCTGACGGAGTTGATACCCACAGACGACCTACCAAGAGTCCGGTTAGATTATTTAGTTTTTTCTGTCTATGCGGGAACTTTTTCACAACAATAAATGCTAAAATCCGGCTGTGTCTCCTCAGGGTGATGGAGCTTCCTTACGCCTTTCAATGCTGTGCCTTCATCTCGTGCGAGAAGAGAGGAGGAGGAGAAGGAGGCCTATCCTGGGAGAGAGAGGAGGCAGCAGATTCTCCTCCGAAAGAAACCCCTTTCCCTTCCAGTCAAGGTAAACTCTCCAACTCAAAGTGTTTCTACAAGGAACGAGGATTTGAGAAGCTGAAAACATGAATGAAACACAACTGATACCATAAAGTGGTTGAAATGACTCATTACAATAAAACAATCATTTACATAAAAAATACATCCTGAACTGTATTTACATGAAGAGAAAATAAACAAATATACAGTGAAATATACAGTGAAACCTTTTTGTTGAGATCCAGACGCTCGTATAAAAACTTTTATTGCCCATGAGCACCAGCGCATATCGTGGTAAAATCTTGATCTCGCGGTCGCCTGAAGTTGGATTGAAGTACATTTCTGTTTCCAGTGTCTGTGTGAAGGATGAATAGTGATGAGGTGATGAATCTAATTGTGGTGAAAAAATGTCAAAAGATGATGTTAAAGATAAGAAACGGGGAAAGTGACGTATGCCGTAAAGCAGTCGGAACATTTGTTTTGTGTGGCAGGGTTCCTGCCACCCTCCTCAAAGTTGCTTAGTGTCAATTAAAGCAATGCGTACCCCCTCAGCCCATGACAGAGTTGTCATTCAACGAGCTGTAAGTCGACGTATGATCACAAAAGTTATGAAAAATATTTTATGAAGGTTGTAAAGTTACTTAGTCTTGCTTTAAAACCAGCTGTGTGAGTACGGCAGATGACAAACATCGCGGACAATGTTGTGTTACGTCTGTTACTCAACCTGTTAAACCAACTAAATCCTCTGTCAGACTTCAGTGTGAACGGTTCACGACCCAAATGGCATCGGACGCCGCCGTCTTTGGATGGACGTTAAAGTTGTTGAGCAACGGGAGCCGACTGTATCGTGCAGAAATCAGCAGAAGCTGAATGAAGCTGAAAAAAAAGAAAGCTAAACTCGGCATCGCTTGCTTCGGACATTGTTTACGGCCAGATTTACCACGTCTGGCTTCTTCTGCTGCAGAAATATGATGCATGTCTGACGACGATGATGTAAAAAGTGGGATAAAATGCGATTATTCGGACTACAGATGCTTTGATAACGATCAGATGTGTGTCAGAATTAGTAAAACATGTGGAAGTGGCAAAAATCAGATGTTTTTTGTTGGTTAAAACCTCGTAATTAAATCGTTTGGACTTCCCTTAAACAGTCAGATATGGGTCACACTTGAGCATTTTAGTATTTAACTAAGATTTATCAAAGCATGGTGATGAGGAATAAAACTGGCCTAAAGAAAAAGATCAAACTTATATTTTACAAACATAATTTTTCATATTTCTGATCACCCATATTTACACAGTCAGTAAAATATTGAGCTGCTTAAAAATTAAAACACATCATTCCTGATAAAATAATACATTCTCACTCTGTGGATTTAACCAGCTCCTTTCCCTCGGAGTCTGAATGAATTAACGTGACCAATAATATGAAACATTTTGCTGATTTTTGTCTGTTTGTCCGCAGGAGATCAGGACTGGGACGATTTCCTCCTGGAGTTTGAAGATGAGTCCAACCCTCAATACTCGGTTCACTGCAGTCCCACTCCAGGTAACAAGATTGTTCAGAAAATAATTCAAAACTACTGTAGATATCTCACCAGGTTGTTATTGAAATTCCGTAAATTAGATGTTTCCTCGCTAGGATTATTCAACTGAGCCAAGTATGATGTTAGAAATGGCTTGATGAGGGGAAATTACTCAGAAAACAATTGTTAACAACAATCGTTATGAGAAAAACTGAACTGTTTATTATTTAGTCCCCCCAGGAAAACGCGGGCAACATCCTTGATTTTGTGGTTAATTCTGCCTGATTTTGTCCCTTTTTCTGCAATGAAAATGTGGGAAAAGTTTGAAAAACTTGGGAAATGTTTACAAATGTAGGGAGAATAAACAGGCTTCTCCTGCATCTAGTAAGCAGCAAACATGACGTAACATAGCAGCACAGCCGAGCCAGTTATTTAGTCCCGTTATGCTAACTTAGAGTCTTGGACGTGACGCGCCGGACTTTACACTTTTGGCTGGGGTGGGTTAGTGTCAGTTAAAAGTAAGTAAATAATCAGTTATTTAACATTTCTGAGAGAAAAAATTCGGGATCAGTAAAAATCAGGCGAATTTACATATTTCTGCGATTTCTGTGCTTAGATGCTATTTATGCGGTGAATATGCGGCTTTTTAAGAGTTACCGCATTACCCCGGCATGTACGTAGTGCGCCTTTCCTTGATTTTTCAGGATTTTCTGCAATAGATTTTTCTGGAGTGACTGATTATTAATCAATATCATAAATATTAAACTTTCTTTAAAGCAAGAAGGTTATATAATTGAATAAAGTTAAATAGCTGCTTGTTTTGGAAAGATTTTAGATGTAGGCCGATATAATCCCGTATTTGTTTTTTGGCTGATATAAAATATTCAATTTCGACGCCCCTGTTTTTTATACATATTAACAGAACGTAATGTAATTTTAAAATATGATTTAAAGCCCTAAATTGTTATTGAGGAGAAATTATAAAGTCTACCAAAAATGAAAATGCGCATGTTTCGTTCTACTGAATCAACCAGGCTAGGGAAGCGTACGTTCGTCAGAGGTTGGCATTACGCTTGACTGTAATAAACAGGAGCCAGCAGAATAAGATTGTTACATTAGAAACTGTTCTGCAGATGTATTTTCATCTCATCTTTTTCGGAAAAACCATCTCAAGCAAGAATAAAAGCCTTTGTTTTTTGTTGAAGTCATTTTAAGTCGTCCTGTTTCCATCAATCTTGTCTAATGCGATACGTCAACATCTTTTTTTACACACAACACAAACAGAATTTATCTAAAAAAAAAGAAACAAAAACACGTTCGAAAAAATAATTTTACTAGATGACTGGAAATGTTTAGTGTTGTTGTGGCGCGGCGCCATCTACTGGTTTAAAAGAACACAGTAAAAGCTTCTTATTAATGCTAATGTGTCCATTTGTATTATTACATACTCAGACTTCTGAATCAAGAACTCCTGATTTCTGGTTTGTGTTGGTTTTTATGCGTTATTGTTGTTGATAAGACGGGCGGCTATTTTGGATTCTAAACTGGACATTAGAAACATTCCTTGACTCTCCGAGTGGGGAAGTCCGACGTTGGAGGGGTGTTCCACTTGATTTTACTGATTTTGGAAGTCCCAATTTCCGAGTTCTGGCTAAAAATAAACTGAATCTTAGTTTTGGCACCAATATTTCGGTGAATCTCCTTCAACAAACCGATTTGTGTGTGAATTCCTCTCAGGTCCGTTCCGTCCGTGCCTGCGTCTTCTCGGCAGCTGGACGATCAGAGGCGGAGTCTGGCTCATCGCCGGCGTCTCGTTGGTCAGCAACGGCCTCGTGGTCCTGTCGGTCTTCTTCTCTCCTGCCAGCGTGGCCACGCCCCCCAGGCTGCTGATTGGCTTGCTGGCTCTGGTGAACGGCCTGATGGGCGTGTGGAGCAGCTGGCTGGCGGCGGTGGACGCCTGGACGTTCGGCGGCTTCTGGAGGTTTGACCTTTTGCTCTCAGAGTCCTATCTAGGTTTTTTGTTGTTCCCGTCCTTTAAACATTACCTCGGCGGCAGGTACGGCGTGACGTGGGAGAGCAGCTTCCTGTGTCGCCTCAGCGGCTTCCTGTGCGTGTTCGCGTCCCAGACCGGACTCCTCCTGCTGACCGTCGCGGCTCTGGAGCGATGTTTGTCCGCCGCAGGCGACAAAACCGGCCAGAGCAGCGGTGAGGGAACGTAGACTCAGTATTTTATCAGTGTAACAAACCGACAGGAACTAGTGGATAACTGTGAAAATGCAGAAATAGTAAACTTAACACCAATCCCTTAAACTGAGCATGCATGCGGCGACAGTGGAGAGTAAAACCTTCTGCAGAACCAATAGCAGCAGATTAAAAACATGGCTACAGACTGGAACCACAATAACTGAGACAAATATTAACACAAATGATCAGGAAACATGAGAAAAAAATTCATCAAATAAACAGAAATTAACATTATATGATTAAGAAACTCGCCCAGTGTTTCGTCTAGTCTTTTCTCTCTGTTGCTTCAAGAAAGACATGAATAAAGACAAAGTAAAAAAAAAAAGAACAAATAAAAGTAAACGATGCTAATAGCAGGGAACTGATCAGAGGTAGAAGAAAGTAGCAAAGTGGGGCAAAGAGGTCAGTTTATGATCCAGCAGGTTGGAGCCTATAACAGAAATAATCTCAAATCAAAACCAAATTTGAGATGGAAAAAAAAATGAAAAGGATGAATTTATTTGACATTTTGTTGCTGAAGATGCAGAATCATGTTCATAAACTGAGCTGGAGCCCCTTTTCCCCCAGGTCGCTCCTCGCCGCCGCTCTTCGTCCATTCCTCCGTCTGTCTGAGCTTCCTGCTCGGCTTCATCATCGCTCTGCCTCCGCTGACGGCCGGTCGCGGCGGCTCGTCCTTCTGCCTGCCGCTGCCTTCGTCGTCCTCCTCCTCCTCCTCCTCCCTGGCCTTCTCCGTCTCCCTGGTTCTCTTCGACTCGCTCTGCTTCCTGGTCACGACGCTCCTCTTCGCTCGACTCTACTGCCGCGCCGGCAAAGCTGCAACCGCCTCGGACGCGGACGCGGCGTTGACCCGTCACGTCGCCTGGCTGCTCTTCTCCGACTGCCTCCTCTTCCTCCCCGTCGCCTTCCTCTCCTTCTCCTCCCTCCTGGAGTTTCCCGCCGCGGGGCCGGAGGCGGCAAAAGGCGTCCTGCTGCTGGTGGCGCCGCTCCCGGCCTGCGTGAACCCGCTCCTCTACCTGCTCTTCAATCCGCACGCCAGAGGCGACCTGGCAACGCTGGCGACTCGCACCTTCCTCTGCACAGCCGCATCCAAACTACAAACAAGCGGAACGTGTGACGAGGACGCGGAGAAGCAGTCGTGCGACTCGACTCAAGCGCTGGTGGTCGACGAAGCTTCAAGGGAAGAGGAGGAGCAGCGGCACAGCAAAACGGCAGCGGCGTCCGCCCAACATTGCTAAACGGACACAAAGCTCACATCTGTCGGTCTCGCCTGACAACAGCTGGAATACTGATCCCATCAACTGTAAAACTAAAGCACTTCAGTCTCTGATTGGACAGAAGTTGTTGTTGTTTAGCCTCTGGATCATAAAATTTCAAAAAGGTTCCTAAAAAATAAATTAAATAAATTGAGGAAGATAAGATTGGTGGAAAAGATCGGACGTATCGGCTGAATAGTGTTTAAAATAAGAGGGAAAACCCACACATTTTTTCAGCATTGCTTCAGCAAAACCACCGCATTTCCCCAAAATTCAGGTCTGAGCTTTGACTAGGCCATTTCACCTAAATTTGAAAAACAATACCTTTGTAAAGGTCAGTGATTCTTAGAACCAAAACAAATATATATTTAAAAAAAACTAACCTTACACTGAAAAAGACAATTGAGAGATTATTTCTCAGATGGCGATATGACATAAAGAGATTAATGAATAATTACTAAGGGATCGTTGATAGATCTGGAGGAACCAACCTCTCAGATAGAAATGGAAAAACCCAGGCGACACCAAAGAGGAGATGGGGGAGTTTGGTCCTGGATTGGTAGATTAATTTAAAAACACAGAGCGGGAATTTAGAAAATACGGCATCCAGAGAGGAAAAGCATTTAATTTATCCTACAGGATCCTCAGGAGAACCGCAGAGAAAGCTCAATTTGAGCACATCCATCAGAACGAGCCGCTGGAGGGATAAAGCCGAGGAAAACAGACCTTCTAGAGAGACTTTGACGGAATATTTGCATTTAATATTCACAACCGAATGACATGAAACGTGTTAGTAATATTTTTATTTATGTACGTTTTCCTTGTTAAGCTGGAAATGATGTGCAAATATCAACATCCCACATAATATAGGGATAAAAGAGTAAAATAAAATAGTTCTTTAAGGATTTCCTGAACTGGATATCTGTCTAAAACTAAAAATTCACATAACATTTGTGCCTCGGAACCACGTTGGATAGTAAAGGATGAGAAACATTGTTCTAGATAGTTCTACAAGCGAAGTCCTTCATGTTTAGTGTAGTGCCTCGCTCTTGGTTCCAGGAACCGGCGGAAACGCGTTTCAGTGAAGTTCGAAAGCATCCGAACCGAAATAGTTAAAAAAAACAAGAGTTCATTTGGTGGAAATAGGGTTTCAGAGGAACAGATGAACGGTGAAGTATCGCTGTTTTGGGAGAATCTTTTGCCTAGCCCTGCTTTAGCCATGCTGAACGGAGCCATGAATGCACTTTGGTACCACAAAATGAATGTTTTGGAGTGGCCTAAACAAAGTCCGGAACTAAATATGTGTAAGATGCTTTGACATGAGCTATAACGGAGCATTAATGGCGGAAAATGCTCAAATGGCTGATTTGTAACAATCCTAAAGAGAAAAGTGGGTCAGATCTCCATTATTGCCAGTTATCTCTAATGTCTTGATCCAAACCCCCCAGCTAATTAATAAAAAAACAAACTAACAATCTAAACGTTTTATTTTGTTTCACCCCAATAGTGGAAATGGCGGAAGTTCATTATAGATTTAAAGTTTCCCTCTAGATTGCCAGCAGTTGTCAGGTGAGATGGAGCCTACAGGTCCAGCAAATGTAGCAGCAGGTGAAGAGGAGACGTTCACCATGAACTCCCTTTTTTTTTGGGTTTTGTTCCTGCAGTAAAAACCGTCCATGTCTGGGAGGAGAGTTTGAGACGCTCGCAGGGTTTCTGTTTTTAAAACGGGACGCCGTTTGACAGCAACGCGTCACCAAGTGTTCACGCTAGTGTCTCGTGTTTCTGCGAGCGAGTGTGAAAACTGCAGCGTGCCCGAGAGTTTCGACAAAGAATGAAAACAAATCATCCGTTCATTTAATCTGAATTATTGAAATCCTGACCAAGACAAATCATTTTGTGTAAACCTCGTTGTAAATACGCGCTACTGTGACAATCTTGATTTTTTTTTTGTAGACTGTGTGAAATCAGTTTTTTTTTAAGGTTTTTGTCGCCTGTTGTTGTTTAACGCTTGTCGTGTGAGGTGCTGATTGTGACCTCCAGATTTCATCACCTCTCCTAGTACACCACATTATTTATTTTCTTTTAATGGTCCGACATTGCATATTTTCTTGAGGAAAATTTGAAATTTTTGTTTTCTGTAATGTCTGGATTGATGTTTTGAGGTAATCAGTTCTGAATAAATCAACGCTTTAATTTTTTACGTATAAAACTCTCACTATTTGCTCTTTTAAGCTTTTTCTATTGGCTTTTAAGTGAAAACAACCGTATAGATTTAGATTATTTCTTCAGCTTGCTAAATTCCCACAGTACGACCCAAATCCAACTTTTTCATGGCAGTCTGAACAACCTGAGTCTTTACCTTTTAACCCACAAAAACAATCTAATTTGTGCCACCTTCATATGTGATGGTTTTTAAAGCATCTGCAGTTTGAATTGTCGCATTTTTTACGTATTTTCCATTATTAAAGTGAGACGTGTGTCATAATACTGCTGCGTAAGAAGCTAGAAGTGGTGAATCTGGACGTAAACAACGTCCGAAGCAAGCGGTGCCGAGTTTAGTTTTCTTTTTTTCTTGTTCTGATCTCGTGGCGATATGGTCGGCTCCAGTTGTTCAACGACTTTAACGTCCATCCCAAGACGGCGGCGTCCGTCGTTAATGACGTAAACCCGAGGAAATCTTCGTCTGATTGGGGTCAAATTCCACAAAAAGGGAAAAATAATAATGTAGGTGTTATATTCTGTTGGTGGATCAATTTTAGGATTGTAAAATGAGGGAAGCTGAGAAAAAAAAGAGAGCTAACATCGGCACTGCTTGCTTCGGACATCATTGAAGTCCAGATTTACCACGTCTGGCTGCTTCTGCTGCACAATTAGGACGCACGTCCTCACGTTGATGGCGCAAAACTTCTCAGTCTGCAGAAAGCTATTGGATATGTGTCTAATTTAGCTCCACACATCAAAGTAGCATAATCTTGACTTCTTGGGAGGGAAAAGATCAGGATTGGCCCTTTTACACCGCCTAGAGTCTGATATGATAAGTTTGATGTTGATCTGTAAAGGACAGCTGAGACAACTTTAGAAAAAAACGTATTTTAGTCGCTCGTATTTCTGGTCCCGTTCTTGTTGGGTCAGCTTGTGACCATAGATGAGGACAGGAATGTAGACCAACCAAAAAATCCAGAGCTTATCATTCAACTCAGCTCTCTCATAATTCCCCTAGATCTGTAAAGAATGAATTCATAAATAACCACATAAAGGTATCAGAAAAAAGTGAATCCCCTAGCTAAAGATTAAAACATTTTTTTAGTATTAGATTAACCTTTTTATAACTATTAAACATTATTGAAGATATATAAAGCTAGTTACTTCAAAGGGATTTTTAAAAAATTGGTTTATGTATTAAATGCAACTTTTGTGTAACAACTTACATTTATTTTCTCTGCTGGTGGATAAACTATTTTTAATTCTTATTTGTTTTTGTTTTATAAGCAGGTCTGAACTTCAATATGTCTTCAATATTTAAGGCTTTTTGCATTTTAATAATCTCTACGCTCAACTTGGTAATTAGAAAGCAAGGATAATTTGTTTTTGTTCTGAGCAAAGGCATCAGGCAGGAACCAGTGCATCCAAAAGTCCGTGAAAACTTGAGGACAGCAGAGACAAGAGGTTTGTTATATGAGCAGGTTTTCCTTTGCAAATTAAAACGTAAATACGACCCAACTTTGTCGTGTCACCATCCTATCATCGAGCTAAAGAAACTTTACTATTTTATGTGGGGCGGACTATCCAGAAAATATCCTTCCACCTTTCTCTCCCAAAAAAAACGTGAATGAATTCGTTTTACTGAGAAGGATGGAAATCCTCTTAGATCATTGATTGCTATCTGCTTTTCACCTGACCAAACCTCCCCACCCTCACATTTAGTCATATTTAAAGACAAACCGTGCAAACACTAAATGTCGACGCAAACTTTTATGGAAAGTCTGTCGCGAGTCGATGTTTTTGTGCATGTGAAGTGGCTTTTTCTGGTAAACACAGGGTTGTTCTTTTCATGGTTTCCAAACCAACCAAAAAATAAGAAGAAAAAAAGGAAAGATAAACACAATGGGTGGGTTTAAATTGATGCCCCACCTTGAATAATTTATGCTCCACCCATATTTGTCCTTGCATCAAATAAAATAACAAACTCACTGCTTTACAAAGCAAGACTATAAATATGTGAAGTTGGGGCTGCACTTCTCAGTGATCATCACTTCAAATGTATAAACACTAAATGTTTCCTGAACACGCGCAAAAAAAAAAAAATGTTCGTTCCTCCAATCGTTCTTCTCTTCCTCTTGTGAACCCTTGTAATGTATCTGTTGAGTGTTTGTTCCAGTGTAGTTTTGTAAAGAATTAAAAGTCGAAGTTAAAAATTTGTGACATAAATAAATTTGCAGTGCCACAAGACATCTTTTTGAATCTGTTTTTATTGGTATAATTGTTTTTTTGCATCTGGAGAAATTCAACTTTGAGTTTTGGGTAAAAATTGGTTACTTGTAAACTACATGTAAACCAAGTCAATTGGTTTTCTGACACCCCAAATGCCCCGTAAATGGAATAAAACTTAAGTTTCACTAAAAATTCATATTCCCACTGAACGCCTCACAGTTTGAGGAAAATTATCATCTCTTGGCTGAAATGGAAAGATGGTGTCATGGATGTGATGTAGACGAACATCTTTCATGAGTGAAAGAAAAAAAAAAGCAATATGAAACAATTTAAGAAGATAAATCGGCTGCCTTGGGGAGAAAACAAATGCCGTTCAGTGCTCCTTGTGATGGAAAAATCTGAAAGCCTTCCATAATTTTGAGGGATTCTAATTCACACCTCCACAGATTTGCAGACATCTTGAACTTTAATTTCAGAGGACATCTAAATCCATCATTAACTTCAGGAAATTAATATAAACAACCCATTTTTTTATTGATTGTGTTGCAGTAATTTTTTTTAAAGTATTAATTTTACTGATATGTTTAGGAGACCCAGTTTTATTTGTTTCAGATATATATAGAAACATCACTTGTAATGGTTGAAATAATCAGCCTGTTGATTGATGCACGTCTCGTTTCACTTCCAGCCTTGGAGTTTCCTCTTCTGTGAAGGTGCATCAGAGTTGCTCTTACGTGAGTCACAACCTCGTAGCTGATATTTTTACAACAACTAAATCTTTATGTTCATACCTGCTCAAGTGCAAAACTGACTCAGTCATCCTCTGGCTTGCTTTCAGACACATTTTATGATGTGTAACAGTGCCTTTTAGATTTCTGCAGATGAGCTTGGAGATGATCGACTCATCCTGCAGTAGCAGATCAACACGAAACTGACTTAATAGGAACCTTTATTTAGCTGGAGGTTGATGTGGGTAAATCACCAAATTACGCAGTCAGTTATCTAAAAGTGGGTGTTTATTATCCTAGAGTGACAAAACTCAGTTGTTACAGCATAAAAAACTGACATATAAAAACAAAAAACAGAATTAAGAACAACAGTCTGTTTACCGAGGGCAAAATAAAGGGCAGTTATTAATATTAAACGTAGTCTGATCCAAAGGAATGTGACGCTACGTAGGAAGGTGGAAAATGTAGAGGTATGTTTGACTATTAAAAACAACAACAGATTATTTAAAAGAGGTCAACATAACCTTTAAATGACAACAGGGATGTAAAAAATACTTCAGATCTGCGACCATTATAGAAAATAAGCTGTTTTTACTTTCAGTCCTGGTAAACAAAATAATTCAGACCCGTGAATATGAAATTATCTTTTGGAATAAATGCAGTTTATAATTTTGATTAAATATCTTCCACACAAAAAAGCATTTTATTTACAATTTATGGTTTTAAAATAAAGAAATAGGATGAATACAATGCCTTCTATGGGATGCTGATATCAGCTAATGCCAAAAAAATAGATATAAAAAAGCCTGATGCTGAAACATTTCGTATATTAAAAAAGTTTAATTAAGTTAGGGTTATAATGGGCTCCACTTAAAGACGGCTAATAAATAGTTAATAGACCTGTTATTAATTCATATATAAACACTTAATACACATAAAATAATGGTTATAATGCAATAATTAAGGGACAGAAAGAGACAAAAATTACCTCTTTTTTTTTTGGTGAGCCAAATGAATATACCTATATTTGATGGGCTAAAACTTTCAGACTACAAGTTGGTAAACCATTTTTTATATAATATTGTACTTAATTGCTCAATTATATCTATCTATAAGTATAGAAAGAATTATAAATGATTATTGTGGATACAAGTTAGTAACTTAGTCTGAAGCATTTAGTATGTCGCTCATTAATGAAATATACAGATGAAAAGATTTGATTCACTATTTGTAAAGAAACAGCTTTTATGTTTTTCTTGCCATTAATTTATTCACATTAAACACCTATTAAGATTAATTTATATCAGTTTATTTTTGTCTAACCCAAAGACAAAAATATGTCCCAAAGACCAAAGTGGCTAAATGCTGACAGGTAGTAATTTAGTCTGATATATTAACTCTTATCATCTCTTATTTTATCTCTTTCTCTAAACTACCTCGAGCAGTTTAGTGGAAGGAAAACACACCTCTTTACTTTATGGAGATGAAGACCCCGATTTCAGATTGGTATGTTTTCGAAGACCCATATTTGTGCTTGTTATCATTACTTTAATTGTTACGGTTGTAACTGAGGATATCAGGATTAACATTTTCATGAATAACCAAAGGTTTTTACCTAAAACATTCATCCTACTAATGAAAACCTCAGGTTTTTGTCCACCATCTGTCTCAGGTGTTTCCCCTTTTTGTCCGAAATTGAGCAATTTAACAGAATCTCTGCCAGAACTCCTGATGAAGAATCCTGGAGTCTGTTAAATTGCTCATTTTAAACATCGGCCGATCAAACCCAGCTGAGGTGACTCACTCTGGATTATTCCTAAAACAATCGCACAATTATTCAGAACGTCCCTCAGAACTGTGACTCACAGTCGCTGCTAACGAGGTTCTCTGATTGTGTCGCAAATGAACCAACAGAGCTTAGATTTGTCTGGATTCTAGTTCGTGACTCATTCAAATTTCCTTTTGTTCATCTGTCATCACAACAATGTAGGAAATGACTAAACAATTAAATATGGCACTACATCGCCATCTGCTGGAAGGGTACAAAAAACTGCAATCCCTGTTTGATTTTACTTCTTAACTTTAAACACTTTCTTATGGAGTTAGTTTTAAGATGATCCGAGCTTTGTAATTTTGAGTTTTATCCTGCTGGGGGTGCCGTTGATCAGCAGAGACACCCAGGGAGGTTAAAAACACAAAAATAAAATGGACTTAAAGGGAGCCACAAAAAAAAATAACACCCCACACCATGATACCACCACTACCATGGCAAGATGGATCCATCCTTCCATCTTTATGTTCAATCCCGACTGTCTAAAAGCTGTGGCCCTGGACTTTCCACATTAAACACAAATTAAAGACCCTGCTAATGTGTTTTAAATACAGAAATTACAAATCCATGTTTTTATGGAATAATTGCCTCGAACGTCTGCAACCTAATTGCACTAAAAGTACCATTAACATGTTTTTAGATATATTTTCGTTGTCATTGGTTGTAAACTTTCCACCCATTCCTCAATATAACATCCCATAGTTATGTATTCTTCCTAAAAGTTTTACGCCTTATTTTAAAACCCAATAATTTCGGTAAAGTGTTTTCTTTTAAGAAAGACAATACACGAATCAAAATGGTGTTTTTTTTTTCAAGCCCATGTCACATTGGTGGCTCTGAGGTGAACTGAAAGCAAAGCTGTAATCCAAAGACTCATCAGATCCGGTAAAATCGTTTACTCTATTATCCGATGAGCCTAAGGGAATTACAGCCCCATTTTATTGGTTTCTGATGGTGCGGTCTGTTCCTTCTGCATACGTCTATTTCAAGGTTCCACTTGCTTTACTTCCCACATATCTTGGTTTTTCACTAGTGTTTATTTGAGGTACTGTTGCATTTTTGCCCTCTTGAACCAGTTAAGCCTTTTTTCATACACCACTACCTTCTGGATATTTTGTGGTATTAACGTAACTCTCTGACAAATCGAAGGAAATCTATCTGTAGCTCAAATTCCACTTTCAAAGTCACAGAAATATCTTTTTCCATCCCCACTCTGGTTTGTTAATTGAATTTTATCTAGTTTCCTCATCATGTCAAGAGGAGTGACTGCAGTTATTTAGACTAGGGGGTTTCAGGTTTGTGTTGGGAGCGTCCATGCAACGTTTTACATTAAGGAAGCCATAAAAAATGGTTGTTTTAGGTTGTTATGAAAAACCTACCTATAAAAATGTAAAAATGGTCTTAACTGTAAACGTACATAGCATTAGAACTATTTCCTTATTTTTTATATGTATTTACTGGGACTCTCATCACTCTACAAAACCATTTTTATTCTTTTTTTTAGTAATGGATTAATTTTGTTTAAAAATATACATTTATTTGTCCAGAGTGCGGTTTTTGTTGTTTTTCTTAAACTAACCTTATTTTTTGAAGTTGTGCTGCACAATTTGGAGTTGCACGCTACTTCCAATGATTCCATGATCAGCTTTGAGTAAGAGAGTGTTTTTTCTTGCATTAAGAATGTTATTAATCTGGATTAAATTAAATTTAAACAGTGCCATTTCTTAATTTTAAAATAAAATAAATATGATTAAATGTAGTTTTTGGCAGTCTGAGTAAACTAAAAACCTTCTGTCCATGTTATCCTACATAAAGACGTGTGGAAAAATTATTTCAGGATGATCTTTGCTTCCTCAATGTGCAATGCTTAGTGTTAAGTACTTTATCTTTGTTACATAATTCTTCCAAATCTCCCCTCTTCCTTTTTTGATTCATAATTAATCATCAATCATTTGATAAAAACTTTTTTTCTGCAGGTTTTGCTTGTTGTTTATTAGATAAAAAAGCACCACAGCTAATGCATTTGCACAAAACTAGAGTATAATGGAAGCAAGTAGGTGTTCCAGGAAGATGATGGCTGTTTTACAACTGCGTCAGATGAGTGAACACCTTTTACCTTTTCTTGTTTAAAGCTCAAAGTCCACCTGACAGACAGAGGCGATCTACAGTGACAGGCCGCAGGCCCAATTTTAAACAATAGCTAAAGGAAGAGATTCTGTTCGCTGGAGTTTCACTGTAAGAGGTTTGATATTCGGTGGGTTTGAGAAAACGTAATTTTGGAGCGGAATCTGCCTTTACACGTGGATGGTACCTGATTTCGAGCAGATCGGATAAAGATTGCTGCTGTCCAACTGGCCGGCAGCCATTTTGGAGACGAACATAGGTGGGTTTGAGAAAGCATGTTGAGCTGATCTGTGCTGGTCTCTTTTTAAACAGGGTATTTTCATCAAATAGAGATTATTTTGCTTTTAACAGATCATTTTGTCTTTAACGTGCTTACAAGACCAGAAGTGCCTAAAACAGTAGAAATTTAGATCAACTCTTGACCTTACTAGTTGTATCAAGGTAGGTTTGTGGTGTTTAATGTCTGTGAACTCTATATGACGTTTAGGCAGCATCTAATTCTTTTTGTAATTTTTGTTGTGACATTTTTCTGAAGCATTGAGCTGTTACCACATTTACTTGCACTTAAATGTTTTCTATGATCTGTTCATGCTGTTTGCTGCTAATTAGATGTTTTTAACAAATTTTAACACAGCACTTTGTTTAAAAGTTGAAAGTATACAAAAATACTAAAGGCTATAATACTCACAATGACAAACATGTAGCAATTTGAACCATTCACAGATGGGTGTCTTTACTAGGTTATGAGGTTAATTTCTTTGCTGTTTTTTTGAACGCAGGGGTTAACATCTGCGGCTGAAAGAAGATTTAACATATAGTTGAAGGTTGTAAAACTCAGCAGAATCAAAAATGTTTTTGACACTGAGACGAAACCAAAACATATAGGAACTTGAAACAAAATCCAGATCAAGACTTTTATGGGGCTTAAACGTGAAGACCAACTAACGACTTTGCAGTTCTTGTAATATTCCTCAAATCAATGTCCAAGACAAGCAACGAGGGATCTTTCATTTTTAGCAATGTTTCGATTAAACAGACAACGCGCTGAAGGCCTCATATGAAATGGGGCCTCCCAAGGTTGACTGCGGGAACACTTGGCTCCTCACTCAAGTCAAACAAAATTCACCTGTGAGCTGGGAATCTGGGGGTGAGTGGCGCATCAGCGTTATGCTGGGTCCCATCATTACATCGTGTAGTCAAGCTGAAAGGGTTCAATTCCAAAACTTATCCTGATCTGTGACAATCCTGGCAGAGGATTGTGGTTGGTTGACATTGTGAAAGCGGTTGATCCAATATAACGTATAAGTTGACGCTTGGACGACTGTAACCAAACTAACCAACACTTCCCGGCTGAATGTGGTCGGATGCATTTTAGAGAAACTGTGGGAATAGCTAGCATTTTCCTCCACGTGTTCTAGAAATTTCCTGTCTTGGACACTGCCTCTAGAGTACCATTGGCCTAGTTCACCCAACAAGAAAAGTATGCCAAATTTCGACCCAATCTTCACCTTCCGACATTCTTAAGGATGACCATGATGGTATGAGATATCCATACGGTGTGTTAAAAGTGATCTAGTCTGTTTGAAAGGATGTTGGAACTGCTCTGACCTGAAAACTTAGATTGTCCAGGCCGGAAATCCCAACAGCTACGAGTTTGCCAACATGCCTGTTGGTCTTTAGAGATGGCAGACCAGTCTGTCGATATTTGTTTAGTCTGACTCACTTAGAATTTTTTTTTGAGAGATTTTCCAATTGACGTCTGAATGTTACTGAGTTCTGTAGTAATCAATGCAATGACCCGACTGTACTGGTGGTTGTTTTGAGTCTTACTTCATACATTATTTTTCCACCAGTGGAATCAGCGGGGTTTTCTGCTGCTGATTTTTAGGACACCCTAACCCCCCTGGATAAGATAACAGCTACAGTCTTTGTTGGAACTGGTGATATTTACCAGCTTTCTGATTTAATGACAAGATAAACTTTCCTAGATGAACACCTTGTGGTCCCGTCCTGTAGGATTCACCACGCAAGATATGGTGAACTTGTTATTTAAACCCTTAATTCACTTGCATTAATCAGGCTGGGTAATAAAAAGCCCACAAAGTCAGGAGTTGGATTTGAAGATAAACTTACAGGTTCTGGCTTTTCAGTGACTTCTGACAATGTGGAAACTGTGGTGATGTAAATATTATTATTATTATTATTATTGTACCCAAAAGGGGAAGTATGGTGTAAAGTTTATTGTTAAAATGACAGACGATCAAAATTGCTTCTTCTATCACCTCTAAAGTGGAAAAACTTTAATAACAAGCGTGAACACAGAGAAATGAACTGAATACCATCAACAATCATAAGACAAACACCCATAGATCATGACAGCAAGCCTCCTCTGTTAGTTTGATCTAATGCCTATTCAGCAATCATGACTTCCCAGGATTTCTTCTGCTTTAGTTCTTTGGATTGGCTCTTTTTCAAGAGTTGATGGTCTTGGTAAAAATAAATAAATAAAACATCCACTTCAAATCTTTTTCAGCATCTCAGGCTTCATGTTTGGATTAAATAATCCATCTGAAATTCATTCCTGTAAAACAAGTCCTTAATCTCCCTATGCCACCTTCTGGTTACGTAGGATAACTTCCTCAACCTATTCTATGGGTACCACGGGTTATTCTCCTCATTTGTGCGAAGCTTTGGTGAGTTTGAAAAACCTAATTTAAAATAACAATTTAAAGCATCCACATTTTTTTTGGTGCTCACCATCCCCAGTCTCTGTTTATCAGAAAAACGTTTCATTGTTCTGTGGTCTATGTTGGATCATCACATGAAATCTTCCGATCCCAAATTACTCATCATACCCTGATCATCACCTAAATATGTAGTCTACAATACTCGATTGATTCTAATATTATAAATTTAATTTGCATCAGTAGCTGCGGGTGGAGATCCAGATTCCTCCACTTACCGGCGCAACACCGCCCCATGCATGGCAGCATGGAGCCTGGAGCCAACGGGCCGCCGCTCCAGGTTGTTGGAGAGAACGAGGCGCTGCAGCAATTCTTCAGTGGTGAGATGTTCCACATAATCCTTAGAGCATGGGTGAAAGATTCTGTCGCAAAACAGAACTCTCTCAGCGGTCCCTGAAGAAGCTAATGTGATTAGAGACTTGGTTGGTTCAAAGTTTTAGGCTTTACTAGATGGATTTTATTTTTATGTATTTATGTATCATGAACAATCAGGTTGTTTGGACGTTTGGTTGAAAACGTTTATCCTCAGTAGGTTGAAAATGGTTGAAGCTACCTTTGTTGGCTAAACGGAATGTCCAGGGTTATATGAAGAACTATCTGGTATTTTAAGAAGTTACTGTATCTCTGCGGAGGTGTACAGAAACAGTGACAACCTGCTCTTAATTTAATGTCTTTAAATCCCCTGAAACTGTATTTCAGGCTGATCTGAAGCAGCTGGAATGTTTCTTCATCTTCTTCAGTCTAAGGCAAAGGTTAGAAGATGGTTGTAAAAGGTTTAGAGTATTTATCTAAAGCAACTGCTCTGGATGTGTTGCAGACCTTAGTGGTCTGCAACACAGAACTGAGTCTGATAAAGACGTTTAGGTACCGACGTCACACATTCCTGGTCTAAAAGGTTGTTTATTGGATGTTTGGGGAATTTGATGTCCCTTAAATAGGTTTTCGTGATTTTCTTCCTTGTCTTGTAGGATCTTTAAAAAAATTCATTACTACATTCTGGAAATTTACTGTAAGATTTAAAGAATTATTGGAAAGCTGATTTGATTTTAAAGCAAGTGTGAAACTGGTTTTAAGTTTTCAAGTTTTCAAGTGAACAGGTTTCCAAAAGGTGAAGATGTTGCTAATAATGGTCACCAACAAAGGTATGGTAACCAACTCTGTTGTTTTTGTCTGGCTTTTAAAGATGTTGTAGCAGCGGTTTCACTGCATGTCAGAGTTTGGGGTTTGTTCTAGATATCAAAACAACCCTTGAGGTTAGATCATGTTTACCTCTGGTTTTGCATTTATTAAAGAAGGTTTAACAGATTATCCGTAATGTCAACAAACCCAGTAAAGGGATAAATTGTTCATTTACATTCTCTTGTTGGTTCCACGTGTATATTGAAACAATTGTAGATACATTAATTATAAAATTACTTTACTTGTTATAGTTAAAGTAGAAGACATTAGAAAGTATGGAGATATCAGTAGCGGTCCAGTAATTATAGATGTTCAGATATTAGTAACTGATGTTTTTTTCCTTGTTGTTACTGTTTGTGTTTCCCAAGAGGGAGAGTGTTAGTCGTGTTGCGTTTGTTTGATTAGCAAAAAAGGAAATCATGTGACAGAAACCTTACAGCTGTAATGTTAGAGTTGATGTTTTTCTATTTTGTGGCATGTAAATTCAACAGGTTGTTTGTCCTGTGTTTGTTTAGGTCAGGATTTGAGTAGTGTGCTGGACAGCTCTGTTGCGGTGGACACCAGCATTCTGGAGCAGTACCTCAGTAACGACATGGACCCCAGCAACTTGTAAGTCTCCCAGACACAAAAGCAAATACTCCTGATGACGCCATATAAAGAAATACTCGGCGAGATGGCTCGGAGTGATGACTGTCATGACTCAGGCATAGATAAAACACTAAAAGGTTTAACTTTCAGCAAAGCTGAGTTGGATCAAGCACAGATAAACACAGATTTGACAGTATATGATTTTTGTCAACGCATGCTGGTTTATGTTACATCCATTTATTAAACCCTGGCTGTACAGCCGAAGCAACTAATCAATTTAATCAAATAAAATAGATTATTAAAATACTTGACAATTAATTTAGTCACCGATTAGACGAACACATGGTGGAGTTGAAGCAGGAGAGAAAGAAACAGCGCGGTAAAATAAGAAAATAAGAAAATAAACGCGCTAAATAATGTTAATGAATTCAGTTTATTTTAATTTGGAGTTGCAAGTGTGTGCGCAGCTTTGTTACTTTTCGTTTTGTCATTTTACGTTTCTTCTGCAGAAAAAAAACAAGCAACAAAAAACTAATACATGTGGAGCAAGACGCTAACCATCAGCAATGTCTACCACTTACTAACTCTGTTCTTAGTATGCTGGTAGAGAAGTTACTTCATATTATCTGTAAAAATAATGTCCAACTAATTCAGCCTCTTGCTGAAAATTCAGAATAAAGATCAAATAAATTGTGAATTTAAATGTAAATGTACAGCATAATAAGGCCTGAGATTACTGTTAATATTCTGTGTAGAATTTATCCTCACTTTTGTATTTTTTGCCTAAAAATGAAGAAATATTTTACAATGTTGAGGTAATTTGTTCCTCTTGTGTTTTCCTTTTTCTTAACGAAAATTCGTTTTAATAGCTTATATGGGAAAGTTAAGGCTGAATAAAATAATAATAAAAAGCGATTAATAGATTATTAGTAAACATAATAGAAAAATTAATTATAAAAATAATCGTTAGTTGCAGCCCTAACTGGTTGGTTATTAGACAAGTCAAGATTGTTGACGGGGACAACTCCGTTCAGGACGAATGCTCAAACAGAATGATGATCTCCAGCATCTGGTTGTTTTTGTTGTATTTTCCAGCATGCTTCCTGAGTCTCCTCCTGATTCGAGCTCGGAAGGATGTTCTCCTCCACAGATGCCAGGTAGCTTTTAGCTGGTAGCGTCCAGTCTCTGTTCATATGCACACAGATATAACACTCCTCAAGGTAACACGTCTGCTCTAGGTGTCGGAATACAGTAAGTTAAGTAACAAAATGTGATGCTTTCAGTGATATAATACTGTTGTTTTATTCAAGTTTAGCAGAAATACAGCCACATTATTTCTATTGTCTTTATATGTTTGGGTTAAACCAAATAAATGAGTTGAAATATGTTAATCAGTGTGAGAATTAAGAAATTTCATATTGGTGATTTTGGTACCATTTTAAAATCGGAGGTTAATTATTAGTTATTCATTTATTTGTAAATGATTTTTAAATGAGGAATTTGTTGGTTCTTTTCCATCTGCAGACCTCAGACATGAACAATCCTGTTGGTCCACCCATCAAGAGGCATTTCAACCAGCAAACCTCCCCACGTCCTGTCGCTTTAAGGAGCGAGGGTCCGCCCCTACCGACTCTGACCGACTCACCCATCGCCCTACCTGTCGATTAAAAGATGGAGGCTCTGGCTCCACCCACTCGGACTGTATGACCCACAGCCAGCTCCGTAGTTTGGGCCTCACAGACACTTACATAAAGTCTAGGACTCCACCTGATCCACATGTTCTACCCATTCACCCGGACACAGGAAGCATTTTGCAAGGTTACACTCCGCCCACACCTCCTTCTCCACCCTTACCTCCATCCAGTACCTATATTTCCATGACTGACCCAGGTTTGGTCCAAAATCTCCCTGTATTGTCGTCACACTGTCTGATGGGTTTAGTCTCCACGTCACTCACCTGGTAAGCAAACTGTTGGTCCATTTAAAATGCAACAACAAGTGAGTCTCAACGGAAAAATTAACCAAAGTTGTTTTGTTCAAGAATTATCTAACCAAACTGGCCTTTAAACTGTTTAATGAAAGGGAAAATAAATTGAGTTTTTGGATTGTTTTCTTTCTAGTTAAAGTTGTGTCAAGCAGATTGTGCCTGGATCTTTCGGGTTCCCAAACTGCATTTTCTTTGGAGTACTTTATACATTTTCTATTTCTGTTCATGTATTTAGCAGACACTTTTACCCAAAGCGGCCCTCAAAGTACTCACAATGTTACACTTATCAATCTGATCATAAGCTATCTAGAGGAAGAGGGGACAGTGAAGAGATAGAGGGAAGTACAGAGAGAGTAGTAGAGTGGGTAAGAGCTAGAATAGGAGATACTTTTTGAAGAGGTGGGTCTTTAAGAGTTTCTTGAAGATTGACAGGGACGCTGCTGTCCTTGTGGTCATTCCACCATCTTGGAACAACACAGGAAAACAGTCTGGATTGTCCTAAGTGTGGTGTAGGCACTGCTGGACGACAATCCATTGATAACCTAAGCGACCAAGCTGTGACGTAAGTCTTTGCAAGAGGATTCAAGTAGACTGGAGCCGTACCCTTAAGCGCTTTGTAGGCTAGCCTTAGGGAGTTGAATTTAATGTGGGCAGCCAGGGGTAACCAGAGAAGCTCAATGAACAGAGGTGGACATGAGACTTTTTGGGCTGATTGAAGACCAGACGCGCTGCTGCTTTCTGGATCAGGTTTTATCATAAGAAAAAAAAAGGAAAAAAGTCAGATTTATGAGGGTATTGAGTGAAAATTAGGATGTCATCAGCATAGAATGACAGCCCGCTGTTATCTTTTAGCATTAAAGGTCCAAGACATACAGTTTTTAACAATTTGTCATAAGTAGGAATTTACATCAACCAGTGACTCATCCCAGGAAATATGCGTGAACAGTTTACCAGCACAGGGTTCAAAATTATACAAAAACAATTGTGGCCAGTTGTAATCATTAGGACCTGTGGTCTAAATGTTACCAATGATCAGTTTATAAGGCTTTCGCAGAAGTTGATAATGTTCTGTGGAGGAAACTGGACAATTTGATGATTAAAATTTTCAGAACTGACAAACCACCAGCTTTTAAAAAGCCCTCATTTCAGTAAATAAGATATGAATCATATAAAATGAACATATTTTACTAAGACTGCATTTTATGCCCTATTTGAGTATTAGGCTGTTGAGTTTACTTGGTTTGATAATTTACATACTATTTTATAGGTTTATTTGTTTACTTTTATCAACTTTTTCTTTTTCCGATTGTTGACTTTTTTGGCTATAGTTGTGTTTATCTTGCTTGCACAGCACTTTAACGCAAGTTATTGGTAAATCTGAATGTAGACCTTCACTGGGACATTTTATGATTAAAAAAATTTCTCATCAGCTCCCAGGACAGTAAAAAGAGAAGGAGATCTGAGTCTGAGGAGTCGTTTGCAGCCGTTGAGGCTGGCTGTTGTGCAGGCGATGAGGCTCATAACACTGCGACAGGGAACACACTAATCGGACCGAGTCTGGGTTCCCCCCAGTTACTCAGATGGGACCACTATAGGAAAGGGAATTGGAGCAGTTTATGCAGCACAAGCTACCAAACCTTGTAAGTACAAATCCTGCTGAATTAGGATTTCATCATCATCAAGGAGGAACTCGTTATTTTGTCTGTTTCAGGGCGACGCCTGCCTTCCACGTTGATACAGATAAAGGCTTTAACTACTCTCCAGGTGACGAGGCCTTTGTTTGCCAGAAGAAGAACCACTTTCAGGTCACAGTTCACATTGGTGTGGCTGCTGACCCGCATTATGTCAGAACGCCAAACAGACTGCAGAAGATCGACCACTTCCAGATTAAAGTGTTTGGGATAAAGGTTTGCAACAGCAATTTCCAAATGTTCTGTTTACATTTAGAAACAATCACATCTCCCTTCAATAATGGCTGACCTGCTTGTTAGATGGATCTGACCTCAAAAACACAAATACAAATTCAGTCAAATATTCTGTTTGTAGCTTGAAACGCCGACTCATGAGGTGACTATAGAGCAGTCTCAGCCCGACCGCAGCAAGAGGCCCTTCAACCCCTTCAGGTATGGATTATAATAAAACTATGCTAATATGTGTCACTTACTTCTGATCATGCTCAAGTTTAGTACTCATTTAAATATCTCTCAGGATCACTATATATATATATATATATATATATATATATATATATATATAGCACCAGAGTTGCATTGTGGTATTAATAAAAAGTTTTTATACTTTTTGGCGTTAATGGTCAAAAATGCTCTCTTAGTGGATGATTTGAGTCCAACCAAAGACTGTGTGGCCTTGCTTGCTATACTTACTCCAATTAACATTCAAACCTGTTAATCTGGGAATATGGAAGAAATACCTGTGATCATCACATGTCCAGTCTCATCTTTGCGTCTTTTTAAATTTACCCACTCAGTTACATACATATATTAGACTTCTAAAGTTTTACTTGTGCTTTTCTTTTCTTTTTTAAAGTAATTATAACCCTAAATATCTATTGGATTATTTGGTTTAAACATTTTTTTCACTGTAGCACGCTAACTAAGCTAACAACAATCCACTGTTTGTCTGTCGATCCTGTCTGTATATCTCTTCTTTCTTTACATTTTTGAAACATCCTTGGCTGTTTTATTATTTGAGTCCAATTTCCGTATGATTAAAAGCAAAATACATTAAAATCACTGAGTAAAAACATTGATCCTTCATCGTCCAGGGTCAGTTTGCCTGGTGGCAAAACAACAAAAGTAACTCTTGGCCGACTGCACTTCAGCGAGACAACAGCCAACAACATGAGGAAGAAAGGCAAACCCAACCCTGACCAGAGGTAGGATTGTGAAAACACACAGGAAAGGGGGAGCAATGGTGGAAATGCATGCTAACCGGGTGTTTACGTGCAGGTATTTCCAGATGGTGGTTGCCCTTTACGCTGCCGTCAGAAGCGAGACTTTTCTTCTTGCTGCTCTGGTGTCAGAAGGAATTATAGTCAGGGTAAAATCACTCTCTTTATACCATCATTTTAGTAAATGATCAAACCAATTTCCATTGAGTTAAACTGATGTCCATCTTAAGGCGTCCAATCCTGGCCAGTTTGAGACTGACAGTGACAACTTGTGGCAGAGAGGGTCAGTACCGGAGGCTTTGGTCTGTCACGGTTGCGTCGGCATTAATACCGACTCCCCTGACGAGGCCCTGGTCGTGTGCGGTAACGCGAAGGTGATGGGTGCCATCATGCAACCGTCTGATAACCGAGCCAAGCAGAACGTACAGGAGGTAGGACAAGACGAGTTGCAAATTTATTTGCTGTTTAACTGCCACACAACTCACAAATGACATATGTTTTCATATGTAAGGTTGACTCTGAGCAACTGCTCAAGAAAATCAATCAGATGAGGATAGTTGAGTTTGATTACAAGCCCGAGTTTGCGTCCACCATGGGAATAGATCACACCCATCAGACAGGTGCTGGCATTCATAGCGAGAACCTGTATATTGTGCTTTATACAGCTTTTAATGTTTCATATTTATAAAAATCTCTTGATCTCTCAGGTGTAATAGCTCAGGAGATAAAGGAGCTGCTTCCATCAGCGGTCACGGAGGTTGGCGACATCACCTGCTTGGATGGAGAAATCATACAAAACTTCCTCATGGTTGACAAGGTATACCATTGAATTGATTTGTTTTCCGCACGAAAATGTGCTCTACCTAAAAAATGTCAAAGAAAATTCACAAGGTATCAACCAGATGTTGGAGCAGGAGCTTTTAAAAGCTGCATGGTGAAAGCTCTGGCAGGCTGCTGTTTTTAAGAGCCCCGGTTCAATTCTATTACAACCAAGGAACGTGTTTTAAAAACAGAAATTTGAAGAAAAGAAAAAAAAGCATTTAAAGAAATTAATCTTTAAATACATTTTGAGTTAAACAACATTTTGAGAGTATTGTAATAGTTTAACCTTTAATTACACGGGATTTCTTGTTGATTTAACCAGTTTTATAGAATCTGTACCATTCCTTATATTTTTATAGCCGGATGTTAGAAAATGTGTGGTTCAAGATTTCTGAAACCGGTACCAATGGCTTCACTTTAATATTGATTCCTGAACACAACGATACTTTATAATTAAATATAACGTTACAGCCAATAACAGAAAACTAGTGTCAAAGAACAAGGCGTTTTTGAATACTCTGTACTCTCTGAGCTTGTGGTCGGTAAAACGAAAGAATAAAAGTTTGGTACCCAGCCCTAATTCGGTTTGACTTCTACTGAAGGCGTTTTCCTAAATGTTTTGTGTGCCACCATGGTTTTCTCCAATGGTATTTGACTGGCCATGTTGACTCGTCATGCAAAACTCTCAAAGATTCAAAGGTTTGGGAGTATTATTGGTCTGTTCATGGTCAAAATCTTCATCAGATTTTAGGTCCAGACTTTGAGCGGACCACTCCAAAACCTTCATTTTGCTTAGATTTATAAGCTAAAATACTGTACTTTACATTTTAAAGTATTACTCTCTTTTTTTTTTTTACCAAAGGTAACTAACTACACTGTACGTTCGTTGACATCCATACCTTCCTACCGTTGCAGGAGCAGATCTTCATGGAGAACGTTGGAGCTGTACAGCAGTTGTCAAAGCTCACAGACAACCTGGAGACTCGGATCCAAGAACTGGAAGTTTGGAACCGCCGACTAGCAAAGTTGAAGAGCCTGACGGGAAGTCTGCGCTCCACTGGGTACCCCTCTTAATTTAATCTAATCGATATATGTGTAAAAAAATAAAAAGATTTAGGTAACTTGCAGGAAGTTACATAGAAAATAACTGTTTTTATCTTTAATGGGTAATCTGTTCTAGACAAAGTACCTTTTATAAAAGGTACAAACCAAGTGTACTAGTCACCTACATTTCTCATGACCAATTCCTTTTTCTCTTCTATTTAGAACAGCATTGATGAGTTACAAAAAATCGTTATTGAACAAAGTCTCATCTCTTTTGGTTCGCCATTTAAGTTCTGAAGCATTTTAAAAATAGCTAATAATTCTTGACGCACATTCCTCAAAATACTTCTAGGAGAAACGAAGGAAGCAACAAGATCTCTGTATTTTGCCACGGTTGTTTTCCTTAATATCAACACGAAACTCCACATGAAAAGTACAACTCGGATTCTTTCTTGCTGGATTTTTTTGGACTCTCGTCTCAGGAGCTGCTGCTTCCAGGAGAGGAGATGTGGTGAGGGACTGATCGAGCAATCAGACCGAGACTTGGGTTAACCAGTGTTCTCTTTCAACAATCGTTTCGGTATCTCGCTATAGGACACCCCCACAGAAGGGACGTCCAGTCTGGGGGGAAGGGGACATCCCCTCAGTTTAAATGCCCGAGATCACGCAGGTGACACGTAACACCTCTTGTCGCCTCCAGAACCAGCCATTGAGCTAGCTTGATGTTCACTGAACTTGGTCCTCTCGGTAGCTATAATTGGTTTGGTCTGAGTTCTACAAATGCTGGACTCTTTTGTGCTAATATACATTGTGGTGAATGATTAATTTGTACAAAATGATTTCTAGATTTATTTAAAAGAAAGATATCGAAGCAACAAGCTACACTTAGATTCAAATTTTTACTTCACTATTAATTTTGGACCTTTTAGATGTACTCCGTACAGCTGCTCTTGTTCAGGGGTTCCTAAAGTGAGAGTCACAGTGAACTCACCTTTGACCTGTATGGAGATGTTAAAAAGAAAAATATATAAAATATCTATATTATTATACTGAAATAAATAGTGTAATAAAACTTTCAAATTAGAAAATTAAATAATAACGTTTCCATTTTTACATCGTGGATCGCCAAGTTTTTATGGGTTTTGCTTGTGTTGCATGTTCAGCCTCTAGATATTAATAAGAAAAGCTTGCCTGTGACCTTTAACCCACATCCTGGTCGTAACTTCTGTCTTGAGCAAGTTACGAAAACAGTCTCCAAATAATACTTATCTGACCCATTCTAAATATAACCTGTACTAATACATGAAACTGTTTGAACCAGAGTAGGTGAATGGGAACTGATGAAAGCGGCGTGTTGGTCAGGTGAGCGTTTTACTGCGCCGCAACGTCAAAGCGACTGAGCCGCTTCCCGACCCAGACGGAGAAACAAGCGATGTTTGTTCCCTCTGCCTGCAATCCACCCAACATTTGACCTGTTACTGGAACAGATTCAGGACCAGAAGGAAGAGAAAGAATAAAGTAAAACGTTTCCATTGTTTTATTTTATTTAAATCGAATCCCAGCAGCTGTGGTTCTAAGTCCAAACACAGATTACTTGTAATGAAGCAGCGCCATGAAAAAAGCGGTACAAGGACCTAGTTTCATAACCGAAGGCCCAAAGAAACTGAACCTCGCCGTTCAAGGTCAGCTGGTTCTCTATGTGTTCCTGCAGGACGGGATAAAACGCTTTAACCAACATGGATATCTATCATCCAAAACAGACAAGAACATTAGCAGGATCCTGCTCTCTATGTTTTCCTGTTTCCTGGCTGTTTTTTAGACGCTCTGAGCGCTCGTCAGTCATAAATTGTAGGTCAAGGACGGTCGGGAGGCAACTGCAAATAGTTTTCATCGTTGCACACGCACTGATAATTTAGAGGTCTTCTTGTCCTAAACACGCACCATAATCTATACGTGTGGGAGCATCAGTAGATATAGTTATAGATATGCTTATCTGACAACTGAAAACAAGACTTTTTTTAATACCATCAGTCAAATCAAATCAAAAATACTTTATTTGTCCCAAAGAGAAATTAAATAATGAGCAACAATTTTCCTGTTTGAAAGGTTTTATTGAAAGTGTGGAACGCAAATATATTCAACCTCCTTTACACTGATACCCCCCGAGGAAACTGGAGTTATTATCTCCAGAATCCAACTTTGTGCGATGAAATCTCGGTGTATAAATCAGTGTTTGCCCAGAACAACCAGAGTTTAATAATTTCTCATTTTACTGTCTGAGGATTAATGTTGTTTATTTCCAAGCTCCTTTAAAACAAAGCACTTCAATTAAGGAGTTACAATGAGAATGGTGGATGTCTGGTACTTAATTAAAGGAGCGGGTGCAAACTTGGAAACCTCACAATCTCTTCTGCTGAAAAATGAATCCCTTCCTTTAAAAAAAAAAAAAAAAAAAGGATTACACTGTTTTTTGTTTTTTACATTTTTCACATTATCACAAATAATATCTGGGCTGTTGGCGTCAGGAATACACATAAAACAACAAATATGACATTGTTTATGTTATTGATAATATACTGCAATAATATAACGAACATGAAGGTGTTTAATAATAAAGAGCTTGCAGATCTCTGCATCATTTAACTGCTTAAAAAAATATTATTTCATTTGCTTTTTCCATAGCAGACACTTAGGGATCATACAGTTTATTATGATTATATTAGTTATGAGTTCTCACAACTACAGGAAACCAAACTGTGCATCTCACCATCAACAGAGAATGTATTTCTACAAAGACTCATATTTACAGCCATACTGGTGTTTAACCGCTAGTTTAAAACATGTTCATTTAACAATGCATCTCCACGCATGATGTTTAGTACAAAATTAAATGTTTTTATTATGGAAGTAAATCTGTTGTCATATTTTGAAGTTTATAAGCCAAACTCTGAAATTTTAAGAACTGAATTGACATATGTGGATTTTTAAAATCTGAAATAAGGTCTTCAGTTTTCAAGATTATTTTTTCTCTCCTACTTATTTAGTGTTTTAAAGTTAAACCATGAAAATTGAAAGTTAAAAATTTAAAAGGAAAAAAAATTCAGATGACAAAATTCAACAACCTAAAGTCATTGGTTAAAAAAGGCCTCTGGTATAACAAATCAATCCAGGATTACATCTAGGATTGCTTAAGGGCAATTCCGCCTAATTTTTCGCTGCCTTCAGTATATTTTATCTTCTCTAGATAAAGAGTTTACAAAACATAGAGACTTCAAACCTGGACTATATCTTTCAGAACGAATTTAAGAAAATTTAAAACAAGGTTTCTGATTTGTGAATCAACAGCTAAGAAAATAAAGGGAACACTCAAATTACACATATTCTAAAACTACTTTAGAATAATATGGTCCATGGTTTGAAGTGTCTATTTTTTGTAGTTTTTTATCTAAAGAAGATTAAATGTTTTGAAGGTAGCAAAAACTTGGGCGGAATCACCTTTTAGCCATTTTCCAAATTCGTGGTTCGATTTGACTTACAAACTGAACATTAAATTTTAACCACCAAATTTAGCTTGTTGAATTTTTTCCTTTGAAATTTTTAACTTCCGATTTTCACACTTGAAATTTAAAACACTAAATAAATAGTAGAGAAAATGTATCTGGAAAAACTGAAGAGTTTATTACAGATTTAAAAAAGTCACAATGTTAATTCAGTGTTGAAAATTTTAACAGTTTGAAATTCAAAGGCTTATAAATTTCAAAATCTGTTGAAACAGTTATACTACATAGTTTATAGCCATGAATGTTACATATTGTTTTGGAAAATTGACAATGTACCATTTTGATAAAAATAAAAAAAACAGCCTATAAGAAACGTGTCATAATTTAAAAAAATTATATACAAAATTATATACAAATTTTTATAATATGAATACTTTTAGAATCATTATTTTATGAACCTTAATGAAAGTAATCCATAAAAAAACTACTTTTAATAATATCAAGATTTAAAAACTACAGAGGATGTCTGCTGATATTGGAAAAAGAGTATGGCTACAACTTAAGAAACCTTTTGTAGGAAGTTTAGGCTAAAAACTTTAAGTAATGTAAAGTCAGTCTGTGAGAAAATACTGTCAATAAGCTCAAAACACCCCGATGGACTGAAGCTAGCTTCTGATTGCAGCTTAAGCTTTGGAAACTGGCTAAAGGGTGTATATACATAATTTCTCACTGAGAATCTTTAATCTACCGTAGTTTAAAAATTACAAAAGTCACACACTTCAAACCTGGACTAGATTATTCTGCACTAATAGAAGAACCTAGTTTGTGATTAGTTAAAGCTTATTTGATGTGTGATTAATCAACAAGGGAGCGATTTGTTGCTTTATTATGCATCTGAATCGCCGTGGAACAGCTTCAGCTTCAAAATTACAAAACTCACACACTTTAAACCTTTGCTATATCGTTGAACTTTAAAGGGTATTTTCAGATTGGGGAAACCTTGGATTTGATTCGTAAAACTTCTGTTCTGTTTTGTTTAACAAATCACAAAGTAGGTTTTCAATTATTATTATTTATATTTTTTTGCTAATAATGCACAGTAATTTAATCCAGATTTGAAGTGTCTCAGTTTATTAGTTAGCAAACTACGGCTGAGAAACATTTCGAAGCTGTGAGACTCTCAAACACACGCATGGACAAATACAAATGAAAAAAAACAAAAAACTTTCTCATTTAACCGGCACTGTTCACTTTAAAATGTCACTTTAATATGTCACTTTAATATGTCACTTTATTAACCATCCATGCTGCTACAGCAAATTTTGCACTCCGAATTTTCATTGCTGCTAAGTCCAAAGTCCCATATTGTAGATTTTGTGTAGTCAAAATCTTATTCTCTTATATTTCTTTATATTTTATTATATTATTTTAAAATTGCTATCAGGGTGTAAACTGGACCGGGGGATTAGAATTTCGTCCCACCTCATGTACCACATGTGATGTGATGACAAATAAAAATTCCTTGATTAAAGATGCTAAGTGAGAAACTGGGTTTAGCTATTTCCCAAATCAGAAGCTAACTTCATAGTTCATATATTAGATGCTGAAGGCTGTGAGTAGGAATTATCTCTTGTAGCATTTTTTTATTACAGCAAATTAGACTTAGAATATTAAAAACATTTTCATTAAGAAAAAGGAAAACTTAGTAGAATTGTGCGGTTCATTTTTAGGCATAAAATACTAAACAGAGGTAGAATTTCATACAACCAATAGTTTGCAGCATAGTAACAAAACTCAGCATTTATTATTACCGAAGTTTAAATTCATATTTAATTTGATCTTTATTGTGAATGTTCTGACTTAGTTGGACATTCTTGTTACTAATAATCTGAACTAGTGTCTCTACCAGCAGGTTTAGAACAGAGTTAGTAAGTGGTAGACATTGCTGGGGGTGAGCGTCTTGTTCCACATGTATTCGTTTATTGTTTCTTTTTTACCGTACACCTGAAACTCTAAATTATTATTTACTGAATACATAAACAGTATCTATTTTGTTTATTTTCTTATTAGCTTATTTTACAGCACAAGTTCTTCCTCTCTCGCTTCAACTCCAACATGGTTTCATCTCAGATGTTCTCTTAACAAAGACTTTCCTACATTTTTGTGCTCCGCCATCTTGCACAGGGCAAAGGTGTTTTTGCCACCTGAGCCATGCGCTAGCAAAACAAGGCTAACAATTGGCTGATTTCTTCTTCTACTTCTCCACTGTTAGATCACAGCGTTAAATAGCTCATTACTGCCACATATTGACCGCAGATATAACAGATTGTGCTAAAATGGACCGCTTACGGTAAATCTGTAATCCAAAGCAATTAATGGACGACTAAATTAGTTGTGAATTATTTTAATAAACGATAAAATCGAGTAGTTGTTTCAGCTCAACAACAAATATGTTGGAGCCTCTGAACCCTGTGGTTCTGATGGATGAACTCAGTTGCTATCAGTAACATGTTTTTAGTTTTAGTGTTTTCTAGTGAACAGATGAAAACCTCAATTAATCCTTGTTAGTTACTAACAGCTGCGGTTGTCGCGTCTCCTCCAGCAGTAAAGCTCAGGTCCACGGTGGTGGATTGGCGCCACCTAACCCAGAACCATGTAGGACGGCGAGGCCTCAGAAGAAGGACCGCTGTCAGAAATTTATCCACCTGCTTCAGAATAAAATCTTCCTGGCCAGCATCTTCACCTTCCTGGTCACTATGGCCGTCTGGTGAGCCGTTCATTCCCTCCTCTCTGTGTAAAATTAACAGTATCACAACCAAAGCTGATGTTTCGATGTGTATTTCGTGTAGCATAATCTCTGTTTCAGCTCTCTACCTGGTAAATCTCAAGTCGGGAGACGCTGACCACTTTCAGGGCAACAGGTAACCATCTCACACCTCCTCATCTAATGTCTTGCTGCTTCGTTAAGGAAGTTTAAACGTAAAACTTTAACGCACAGATATGTTTTATGTTTTGTGGTTGCAATGGCATTAAGGTTGTGAACTGATTTTAGTTTTTCTTCTGTTAGCAACATCAGTACCTCCCCTGCGCCGACGGTGGTGTCACCAACCACAGGTACCGAAGTCGCTACAGCACCCTGGTTAAATGTATGATGTTTCACTGCTTCAAAGAAGCCGGAGACTTGCACACGTCCACTAAAACTCATACGATGCCACGTCTGTTCTCCACCTGATACTTGGTGCAGCAAATTATGTTTAGTATCCACCCAGAATGCATCGCTGGGTTTCTGAATATAATCCTGCAGATAATCTGAGTGAACATGGTTAGCGATGCTCAACAGCTGTGTCACTGAGACCATTAAAGGTGGGCGGTAAGATAGGAGTTAGGTGTTTTAATGCTTTAGCATTAGCTTTTGCTAAAAGAGACAGCTTCTTTATCATTTACGTGTTACCATTGATGTTAGAAGAACCACTGCTGGGTTTCCTTCGTTTCAGTGTTTCAGGTCCACTGCTGCATCGTAAAGTCTTTAAATTGACCAGAAGCAGTAATTTCTGCAGAAATCTCTTCCCGTGTTTTCTTGACATTTCCCGATTGATCCACTTTCATGTTTGTTTTGTGTCTGTACGTGCGTAAATTTAAACAAATCGAGTTAACTGGCTAACTGTAAGTGGCTCCTGTCGCCTCCAGTCGCTGTAACGACGCACCCCGGTTCCTGGCCTCCTGACGTGAGCTTCTGCGACCTGCTGTACTGCGATCAGGTGTACTGCTGCCCGCCGTCTACAGGGGGCAGCACCGTCTCCAGCGTCCCAACCTCGGAACCAGCCACAAACAAAGCAGGTGAGAGTATCCAGCCGGGCTGCGTTATTCGGAGGAGCGGCATCGTGAGGGAGCTGACACAGGCTGGGCTTTTTGTTCAACAGGGGCGAGACGAGAAAACGGGAAGCTTCACCTGAAAGGTCGCGGAGACTGTGAGTATTCATGTTCGTTGTCACGAACAACGTCTGACACTAATTGATTTTCTTGCAAAGTGCCGTGAGACGACATCTGTTGTAAATTGCCGCTATATAAATAAACTGGTTCTTGATTCATGACAGGAAAAACATCTATTAACAGAAGGTGTTCAAAACTATAGAGGTTGGGAAGGTTTTTCATGCTTTAAACTTTCACTCTCCGTGCTGTAGAGAAACATCCCCACAGCATGATGCAGCCACCACCGTTTTTAACTGTGGGAACGACGTCTTCAGCGTGATGAGAAGAGTTAATTATCTCCCAAACGTAGGCTATGTTTATTCTACCAACTAAATTAGACTTCTGTGAACCGTCTACAAGTAGCGGCATGTTTACGTCGCTAACAACAGACGCCGACGTCTGTGGATGGACCTTAAAGTGGTTGAGCAACGGGAGCCGACCGTATCGTCACAAGATTACAACAAGATGAAGGAAGCTGAGGAAACGACAAAGCTAAACTCGGCACCGCTTGCTTCGGACACTGATTAGGTCCAGATTTACAACGCCTGACTTCTTCTGCTGCACAATTATGGCGCACGTCCTCACGTTGGTGACGGAAAAGTCATCAATCTTATACGTATCTGGTTCAGTAACACATACGGACGCAAATTTGATTTTTTGGAGGTGAAAAGACAATAATGCAGTTTGGAATGTCGAGAGGAATAAAAAATCATATATTTGCTTAGTAGCCTAAGAGATAAGCAACGTAGATAACAATTTAAATTGGGTCTAACCTAGTTCAATGATTTGTAGGTTAACATTAGTATTTATTATCAGTATTTAAGCCTTAAAACAGGCTCTTGTTGTAAGTTAGTTTTATCTTATTTCAAGTGCATTAAGATATTTGCACTGGAAATTAGATGAAAATATTTGGTAACAAACAACAAACAGGTGATTTACTTGTTACGTTACTTCTTACAGTTGTTTACATTACATGGGAGAGAAAAAAAGGCGATACATGTTATATTTTTTATTTTAAAATGTACTAACGTATCATTTGTTTCTACATCACAATTGTATTACATGAAATAAAAAAAAATACCGTTTTCACCAGAAACCAATTAAAACATTTCAAATTAAAAAAGTAAAAATGATCTGAGGTGTTTCCGGTTTCGTTTCTTCGTACTTCCTTTACAAAAATAGACTAAACTACTAAATTTTCTCTCCGTCAGGGCGAAACACGACCATTCACACGTTCACGATTAAAGAGAACCAGCAGATGATCGACAGCAGATACTGCATGAGGGATGAATGCGGGTAGGTAGATAAACTCAATCTGGAGTTAATGTTTCCTTAGAGATGGTGCCGGACGTAGATGCATGTTTAATCTGGATTAGTTATGATAACATTTGTGTCTCTTCTGTTTTCTTCAGGCCTGAAAGATACGTGTTTAGAGTTCCCATCAGCCAATCTGTCCCAGTCAACATGAGAGTCACGCTGCTTATGAAGTAAGAATTGAAAATAAAGAAACTAGACAGTTTTTAGCTTATGGTAAAATTAGCTGCTTCTATTGAGGTATTAAAAATTAAACGTAATCTATGCTGTTGTTTCTTTCTATTAACATTTTGCCCAAAAAGGTTTTACACAATTAACGTTATTCAGCTACTGTAATAACTAATTACTGTTTTCTGTAACTTTGCCTAAAGAATACTTTAGGATGAATCATATAATTAATATTTGTGCTGCACTGAGCTAGTTACAAGGAAAATTATACCCTCTTTTGCGCAAATGGTCAACATTATTATTGCTTGATGCTGCTTTGATGTTATACACTCAGCGGCCGCTTTATTAGGTACACATTGCTAGTACCGGGTTTGACCCCCTTTTGCCTTCAGAACTGCCTTAATCCTTCGTGGTGTAGATTCAACAAGTTACCGGAAACAGTCCTCAGAGAGTTTGGTCCAGATTTGTCGGCTGCACATCCATGATACCAATCATCCCAAAGCTGCTCTATTGGATTGTGATCTGGTGACTGTGGAGGCCGTTTGAGTTCAGTGATGTTCAAGAAACCAGTCTGAGACTATTTGAGTTTTATGACATGATGGCGCGTTATCCTGTTGGAAGTATCCATCAGAAGATGGAACACTGTGGTCATAAAGGGATGGACATGGTCAGCATCAATACTCATGTAGGCTGTGGTGTTACAACGATGCTCAATTGTTACTAAGGGCCCCAAAGAGGGCCAAGAAAATCTCCCCCACACCATCACACCACCACCACCAGCCTGAACCGTTGATACAAGGCAGGATGGATCCATGCTTTCATGTAGACGCCAAATTCTGACCCAACCATCCGAATGTGGCAGCAGAAATGGAGACTCATCAGACCAGGAAACGTTTTTACATTCTTCTATTGTCCAGTTTCTAATTGTAGCCTCAGTTTCCTGTTCTTAGCTGACAGGAGTGGCGCCCGGTGTGGTCTTCAGCTTCTGTAGCCCATCTGCCTCAAGGTTGGACCTGTTGTGCGTTCAGAGATGCTCTTCTGCATATCTTGGTTGTAATGAGAGGTTATTTGAGTTACTGTTGTCTTTCTATCAGCTCCAACCAGTCGGACCATTCTCCTCTGACCTCTGGCATCAACGAGGCATTTTCGCCCACAGAACTGCTGCTCACTGGATATTTTCTCTTTTTCGGTCCATTATCTCTAAACTCTAGAAATAGTTGTGGGAGAAAATCCCAGTTGATCAGCAGTTTCTGAAATACTCAGACCAGCCTGTCTGGCACCAACAAACATGCCACATTCAAAGACACTTAAATCACATTTTATACCTTTTCTGATGCTCGGTTTGAACTGCAGCTGATTGTCTTCACCTTGTCTACACATCTGAATGCATCAAGTTGCTGCCATGTGATCATCTGATTGCGTTAACGAGCAGTTAAACAGGTGTACCTAATAAAGTGGCTGGTGTTTGTGTTTAGCTGGATCGCCTTCCTGACACAATCCCCAAATCTCGCAGTAGAGAGAGAAGGATAAATAAATAAAGATGATAATAATAATTATAATAATAAATGTTGTTAGCGTTCTTTAGGATATTGCTAACTTTGTTGTAGTTACAGTAAAGTAAATACAAGTTCCCACAAACATTTGTCGTTCCCTATTTCCACCATGGTTCCTCGTCCTCTCCCAGGATCTGAACTGTTTCTTCCCCAAAAGTCCTTTTATTCCCTCATTAATGTTTCATACAAGTCTCTGTATTTTATGATCTTTTACATTTCCATTTTGTCCATAAAATTGAGTGGAATTTTCGCCTAATCAGCTCGGCCTCAACTAAGAACCAGTTCGAATTTTACATTGTGTCCCGCTGAGCCGTTTACTCGGCGACACCAAGTACGCGAACATGGTCGCAAGAATACGCCCGAGTACGCGGGAGCCTGAAGTTGCTTCCTCTGAAGATCAATGTAATATAGCCCAAAGTGAGATTCCACCATGTTTTCTTAATATTTTCCAGTTCTACTGAGCTGCTGGTGGTTCATCTATGTGCTGTAGATGAATCCACCACCTGTTCTGGTCTGCAGGACGGAAACGCTTCCCCTGAGACCACGTACCCATCAAACACGCAGGTAATAATCCTCTTTCTTCTAATGTTCATGTTTAAAACCATGGAAGGCTTTTTATGTATTTATCAAGTTCGTCTTCCAGTTATAAATCAGCTAAATTGAAAATAAAGACGGGTTGTTTAGTAACAGAAAACGAGATTAAAGTCATTAAACACAGTTTAAAAACTAATTTACCTGTCGTATGGTGAATCCAGAAACCATTTATATTATTTTGATTGTAAACTGATTTATGTCTGTTCCTGCAGGGCGAACATGAGTGGCCTCTCCACGTCACTCGTCTTTATCGCAGCTCGTATCACTTCCGCTCGGCAGTAGCCGTAAGAAACGAATCACTTTTGTTTTATTTGAATTTGAATAATATTTTTGTTATACAATAAAAAAAAAATAGAAAGATAAAAGACATAATGTGAAGTCCTTGTAATGTTGGTTGTGGTGGTTTCTGCAGGGTCAGGCTGACTGCAGTACCGACTACCACTACGCGGGGGCGCTCTTCACTGACTATCACTTCAACTTCTACAGACGCTGCAGAGAAACATAAAGACTTCCTCCTCACAGAAAACTGATTCAAACTGAACACATTTATGATTTTATACTGTAAAAGTCAAAAAAAAAATTATTAGGCTTTTATTATTTACAATGTACGTTTGTTTTGTTTTGTTTTTTATATATAAATTAAAAAGTCACCCTTAAAATGTATTCTGAAAACAAAATAGTGTCATTTAAATATAAAAAGCTGCTGTATTTTTTTTTTTAATGTATATATTTGCTCCCAGTGAAGCACTCGGACGTTTTACCTTTGTTTACGTTTTCCTGCATTTGTACAGTAATGAGGTGCTGAGGGGCCGGTGCTGAGGGGCCACTTCTGCTAAAGATAATTATCAATGGTAACCATGTAATAACAAACAAAAACAGTAAATAAAAACATATACATTTACCAAATGAAGTTTCACAACACTGTAAAAAGACATGAGTTTACCTGTAAGAAAGAGTTATTTGTGAATGTTAAACTGAGGGAATCCCAACTGCTTTAATAAAATGTTTAAACATGTTCTCGCATGTTTATATATATATATTTTTTTTTTTATTTTTTTTTATTTTTTTTTGTATGCTCTTTATGCTAAATATTCAAATTTATTTTATTTTTTTTTGTTGTTTTTTGTTTGCAATCACCAAGAAATCTCAAATAGACATTTATTATATAATTTAAATAGATTTTTTTTATGATTAAGTATTTAACTAAATATTATTTATAATTAGAGTATTATATTAAATATAATTATTATTTTAAAATGTAACATTTAAATAATGCAACATTAAAAAATATTTTTATTGAATGTTATTCGATAATTAATACATTATTTTGAAGAAAAATTTAATTACAGTTTTTATTAAAATTAATTGTTTATTCTAAAATTTCAGAACAACCCCGGGAGCATAAGAGGTTTTGACTAGGACCAGCTTCTATGTAGCCGTTTCAGCCAGATCAACACCAGAAATAAAAATGTAAATGATTTACTAGCAGCAGGCGCTTCTTTTACAGAAGCCGTTATCTGACCACAATAAAACTCCTTCATATGATATTAATGTGGTTTAGAGGGCAAAAGAATTGCCCCAATACTTCCTCTTTAAAGAAGGATTTATAATCCAGCTAAGCCGTTTTATTAGTAAGTAGATGTGGCGTTAAATTAGATGGTTGATTTTCTGATCGCATGAAACAACATCATGCATGTGGCGACAGTGGAGAGGAAAAACTCCCCTTTAACAGGAAGAAACCTCCAGCAGAACCAGGCTCAGTACAAGCAGCCGTCTGCCACGACCGACTGGAGGTTTGAAGAGACAGAAAACTAAATTAGATGCAGGAAAGCAGAGAGTTTATTGCAGCATCTCAGTCAATGTCCTCTCACAAGAAACTGTCTCAGCTAACAGAACGCTTCCCATTATTGATTATTAGAAGGTGGATGATCATTAGAGTCTGGTTGCAGTGAGTTGATGCTGAGCTTTTAGTTTATGACACAATACAAATCTAAATCCTTCATCAAAATAAGATGCTATCATACGCTAAGCTTTAATCAACCTTGTTTGACCATCTGTCCATTTCTGTAAATGTAACGTTTAGTAGGATTTTACCAGGATGTCTCGATCCCGTCCTCTGAACGCTCACCAACAGACTGATGACTGATTCAGGCGGAGGAGGAACGCCACAAACACCCAAACTAATTAGGCCTGAGACTGAAATGGGACGTCCGAACAGAGGAAGGTTCAGTTTTCAGTTTCAGAACGGAAACAAGACGTAGCAGGAATGGATCAGGTGAGTACCAGCAGCTAATGTTTTACACGCAGCTCTTATCTTTGAAATGTCTCTTCATGGTATCATTGTTGCGCATTTACCCCAAATTGACGATATTTATACACAAAACATGCGGATGTTGGACGTTCATGCAAAACCTGAGATATTTGTTCCTGATTATTAAAGGATAAACTAAGGCCAGTAAATGCTTGCACTAAAGAAAATATTGTAAATTAATTTGCTGTATTTTGTGCGATAACCACTAAAATCACATGTGATAAAAATTAAAAAAATTTAAAAAAGTCAGAAATAAGAAATTATACCAATTTAGGAGTTTTCCAGGTTTACTGGTGCTAATGTTCAAAAACGGAGACCAAGACAGAGCTTAGAGGAGACTAAGTCTCCAACGCTAAGGTATTTTAAAGATTAATGCTGTAATTATTATATAGTTAATAAGTAAGCCAGTCGTATTAGTTTATTAACAGGATTGTCGTAGCTTGCATGTAGATCCAATAAATCTGATAAGTTGAAAATGAAAGTTAGTTTCATGAATTCATGCTTTAGATTTCATCAATAGTGATAAATTATGTTAATTGACAACATGTTTGATTTACTTGTCTGTTAGATTATATGACGCTGATAACCTTTTATTATGAGACCTGCAGTGAAAGGTTCAGACTGTGGAATCCAAAATGGGACAGCTGTGTTTTATGGGGGATGATTTGTATCCAGGAAGCAGATTCTGGCAGCGTTCCTGATTAATCTTCATAATTTTATATCGTATCATAGATTTTCAACAGATTTCCAGTCACTTTAGTATCTTCCTAAACTCCTTTTCTGCGTGTTTTTGTGGTAAAAATGAAAAAGAAAAAAAGAGCTAATTTTATTTGATTTAAACAGCATTACATCCCTAAAAGTCACTTGTAAGGAGTTTGAGGAACACCTGGTTTGACTTAAACTTCAGGTTTTTGAGCTCCAGCAGTGACATAAACGCTCTCAGGTGTGACGTTCCTGGGAGGATAAAGGTAACTAATCTCCACTCTGCCGTCGTCACTTCTGTGTGTGATGAGTGTTCGGTGTCGCGTGTCAGCCCCGACACTGATGGGAAGAAGTCTCCCGTCGCCACGGTAACCGTCGCCTCCCTCCTCCTCCTCCTCCTCCAGGTCTCCGTCCGACCGCCGGTGAACGTGTAATTACCCCGAAACTCTATCCTCCGTGTTTGTGTGTCTCGCAGGGCAGGATGGGAGCTCGACATCTCTCCCGGATCCAGGAGGAGTCCGAAAGCAGAGAGCAAAGGTAACAGGACCGCAGACCGAGGATGTGGGTGTGGGATTGACGGGTCAAAAAATGGTAGGGGCTGGGGAAAGGAGATGGAAACTTGAATCTGATAAACGCCTGTTTGTGATGCTCTCCACTGGATCTCGGCCGCGGGATTCATTACCTGAAAACGAACCTGAAACGGAAACGTCTTTGGTTGTGTTTCATGTGTTTGTGGCGACCAAGACAACCTTTGAAGAGCGAGGAAAATTCAGGACCGGCTGGTTTATGGGTATCCCACCCAACCCCCCCTCAGCCAGGCATAACATTACGACCACCAAAGCAAACCAAAACGTCAGCGAATATTCTGACTCCTGGAGAACAAATGTAGAAAGTTTCCTCTTAAATATTATATTTCCTATTAAATCTAAAAAAAAAACTGTGACTAAGATCTGAGTCCATTTTCGCTGTACAGACAGGAGATCCTGAAGAAGTCCTTGAATAAGCTTCACTAATCGGAAGTGCATTTAACTTCCCTTTGGTTTTATTCATGGTTGACCTCATTTAAACAAGGAATATTATTTTAAATCAGATGTAAAACGCTTGTCTTGATTTAATGTGGGGCTTTTTAAATTTTTTAAGTTTACAACTTCTCAAGATTTTTATTATCAATTCAAACTGATTGATTCAGTTAAATTTGTAATAATAACTATGGGTAATAAGGTTTCATTAAATTATAAATTACATTTATAATTTTATTTAAATTAATTAATACATGATATTTTAATTAAATGTTAATTATTAAAAAATTATGTCATAATTATTACATAATAATTGATTCGTAATTAACAACTATTTGTAAATGTAAAATTATTAAAATTATTTTTGTAATAATAAATACTATTATATCAATAATTAATAATATTTAATTAAATAGGGATTCATTATTAAGTAATGTAATTATATTAAGATTTAAATGTAAAGAAATTAAATTATTAAATTAATTACATTTTAATTGAACTTTAATTAATTCAATAATAATTAGTTAACAATTAAATATGAATCAATAATAATAATAATAATGAATAATAATTTGTAAATGTAAAATTATTTAAAGGTTACGTGTTTTTATAATAATTACTGTAATAACAATAATTCATAATAATATTTATTTAAATAATAATTTATTATTAGGTAATAAAATTAAATTAGATTTCTTATTTTAATTAAATTCAAATATTACATATTACATGATACAGTTTTTTTTTGGTTTTTTTTGCAGAATGAGATGCATCCAGCTAAATCTCATTTTGCTTTTGTAATTTCTGAACACAATAAAACAGCTTTATTAGGAACAAAGAGGCTTAGAAAGCGTGTTCGTGTTTTATTAGCAGCGTCAGTGGACTTTTCATCAACATAAGGTGAAACATGAACTCCTTCTCTCCTCGTCTGATAGCTCCCTGCCATCCATCAGCCAGCAGCAGCAGACAGGTGGAGCAGGTAAACCATGTGTGACCAACTCTGTCGCTTCCGGCGTCTGTGATCAGCAGACGAGGCTGGAGAAGGACAGGACTCTGTTAGAGGAGGTGATGGAGAACAACACGACTTTATAAAACCTTGCAGTTCTCCAGCTTTGCTGAAGGTGTTTGGATGTTTTTTCATCTGGACTTTAGATCAATTTCAATGTTTGTTACTATTGGAAAGAGAAATGTGTGCTTAGAAAAAAAATGCAGAAAGACAAAATACGAGAGAAGTTATTTCTGGTTACTGTGAAGTAATATAGAAATACATACAAGTATATAAAAACAAGACATGAGCCAAAATGTTTGCACAGTTCTGAATATTAAAACATCAATTAATCTGGACTTTCTAAACCAATTCTACTTTTAAAACCTTGTAAAAATACACAGAAATATAGTGACCATAAAAAGCCTTTTATGATCATAAAGAACAAAGTTTTTATTTTAGTCGAAGTTGTCAAGTATTCTTAGGATAAGCCGGATTTTTGTTTGATTTATGAAAATAACAGTCGAAGAACAACATAAAAACTGATATTTGTTGTTAAACTGTTGTTTTAATTGTTTAATTAGCATCTGTAGCAATGCTAGCATGTGGCGACAGTGGAGAGGAAAAACTCCCCTTTACCAGGATAAAAACCTTCAGCAGAATCTGGCTCACATAAAAAACGAATAACATAATACAATAACAATTCTCTTTCTAGCTAGTTTTGATATTTATTATTTATTTTGATATTTGGATATTCTAATGATTTTTAAGACTGTTTTGTTTATTTGTTTCTCAGTTGACGGACATGGAAGCAGAGTTGCGTAAGTCTCTGCATGCGGACGAGGCGCGGCAGCGGGAAGCTGAGTTCCTTCGCCGGCAGGAAAACAAACTGATGTGGGAGAACTTGTGTTTCTTGAGACTGAGTCAGCGCGTGGCCAAGTAATCACCAACACAACAGAGCTAAGAAAATGCATTTGCTTCTTTGGATCTTTGGAAGCTTTCAGAATAAGGTCAGTTTAAAACATGTTTGCCGTATTTTTCTGCAGGCCGTGGGTAAGCAGCTACTTCAGGATGTTCCCCATGCACATCTACTGTCTACCCGTGCAGTCACCCTGTCACAAAGGCAAGAAGCGCGCTCCCAAGAGGAAACGATGATGCACGGCTCAAAAATTACAACTGTATAAAACATCTTTTTTTACTCAGACGAAATAAGTGTGATCTTTCCTGCTCATTTATGCCAACTCTCGGTTGTTTTCTGGGGCTGGAACCATTTTAGGTGACGATGGATTCATCAGCAATTAAAATTATGGGCCTCTCTATAAAACTGTTATACAACAGAAGTCTCTTAGGCAGATGCTTTTGGAAAACAGTGCTCTGGATTTTACATCTAAACGGCTAAAAAAAAGCAAAATATTGACTTTAATAAACAAATTAATGTTAATTTCAAACAGTTCAGAGCCCAGAGATTATTCAAATTGTATTAAAAAAAACACTTTATTGGTCCCAAAGGGAAATTAAATTTAGCTCATATTATTCTGGAGTCTTCGTAGTTGTTGAAGGCACTGAAGATCATGTGTGGGAGTTATCTGTAGTGGTGTGAGTTACTCCAAATCTCGTAAAGCCTCTGACTGAAGACATACTACCGTTGTTATTAATAGAAGAGAGGTTTTATCCCCTTTCTGCCCTCTTTGCTCCTCGTATGGACCAATGCCACCTCCTTTTTAAATCGCCTGGGATTAATGGCTGCTTGTGAGGTATTATTTAAACTTATGTGATGTTAGATAGTTGCTCTGAGTCAAAAAACAAAACATTGTTGCCATGGTTATGCATTATAACAAAGGTCCAAAGGAGACAGAAAATGTCAGACTGTCCTTCCAGATCCCCAGCATCTAAATTCAGAGATCTAGTTATCCTAAAAAATTATAGGTTACGTGTATATATCAGAAACCACTTAAGTTAAAGCATAGTAAACAAAAGCATCTGTTTCTGAGTTAATAAATTAATAAAATAAAGACTTCAGCACAGGTTACATGGTATTGGCAGGTTTGTCGTTTCTTTGTTTGGTTTTCCCAAATACAATGTCGGTCCATAAGAAGCTTAATAAAAGGATTATAATACGGAAGCTTGTTTTCCCTGATATACCGTGAACGTAGCGTTACGCAGCGACGTCATTGCGTCACACCGTCGCCCAGCCCTTCCTCGGCGTTTGTGCTTCGCTTACACCTTCTCAAATTCTGACATCATGGTGAGTTTCGTGTTTAACTTTAACGTTTAGATGCGTGTAAAGATGTTTTTTACTGTAACGGGTCTCTTGCCAGACGTGCACTCCGTTTCCGTGCTTTTTTTCTGTTGTTTTTAAGCTAACTGGACCGTATTTTAGGAGGATGCGCTAAACCGGTGTGGAGCAGCCACACGCGGCGTCGCTAGCGGCTACAAGCTAACAGCTAGTTTCAGCTTTTAAATAATCTCAGCTACAGGGAAGCAACAGGTTTTATATGTGAGGATATATTCCTTCTAATTCCAGTGTTGGTTT
>JAVLVB010000677.1:67878-100876 GCA_032876305.1 Orestias chungarensis | reverse complement strand
CCAAGTACAGAACCCTGTGGTACTCCACAAGTAACCTTACAATGCGGAGAGGATTTGTCATTTAAATGAACAAACTGGGATCTATCAGACAAATACGATTTAAACCAGCCTAGTGCTGTTCCCTTGATCCCCACAGTGTGTTCGAGCCTTTCAATGAGAATATTGTGTTTGTGTCAAAAGCAGCACTGAGATCTAACAAAACTAGAATAGACACAAGTCCATTAAATGATTAGTCTAATTGATATGTTGGATTTGTTAACCAATGAACTTGAAATGTTCTTTAATTCAGCCTCAAAGCCATGTTTGTATATAATTTATTTTATGGCTTCTTTTGAATAGGACAATATTTAACATTTTTCAGCATTTTGTGATTACTAATTTAAACCAACCTGTTCCTCAGGCGTCTTTATCCATGGCCCCGGTCAGCATCTTCAAACATGGAGCTGATGAAGAAAAAGCAGAAACTGCTCGACTGGTAGGGTCTCTACACAAATGATTAGTTTTGAAAAAACACTGTTTTTATTAAATATATGTTAATTTCTTGCTGTTTCTAATCTGCAGTCATCTTTCATTGGAGCCATCGCTATTGGAGATTTGGTTAAGAGCACGCTGGGGCCAAAGGGGATGGTGAGCTGCCTTTAAAACCTGAAGCTGCACCAATACTTGCAAATCTGTGGTGTCGTAGAGAAAGGAATCGGTTTGTTTGATAAATAAAGGATTTTTCTGCAGGATAAGATTTTGCTCAGTGGATCAAAAGGCGGGACGGTGACTGTAACAAACGACGGAGCAACCATCCTGAAGGCCATCGGGGTCGACAACCCGGCCGCCAAAGTTCTCGTTGGTGAGTGAAGAGCTTATGTAAATCTGTAATTCTTTGTTTTTGAACGATGTGTCAGTCCCAGATTAAGTGGAGAGGCAAACAGTTATTCATCTTCACTGTCGAATAAAGGGGTTTTAAATCAGATTTTATTCAGTAGGATTCATTCATTGTAATTCTGCCACCTTTTCAGGAGAGGGCAACACTGCTCATCCTTAAGCAGAGCCATTTGTAAAAGAAATGATGATGAAGAAAGAAATGAATGCTGAGATTTAAAGTGAAGACTCAAAAATCTTCTCAGGGGTTTTAACCTCATCGCTCATTTAGAGCAGCGTTAAACATGAATGTTTTAGTAAGGTAAGGGAATTATGCAAAATAAAAAACAAGAGGGTAAATAATTTAATGAGCCTATGCTCGAAGGTTTTAACACAACTTCAATACCAACTAGAACCTGTTTAGAGGCTAAAACTACAAGCTGGTCGAGTTGAGAGCGCGACTAAGTGTGTATCTCGCTTCTAAACCTTTGATTGCATTGGCAACAAAGAGCTCAATTTAATTAAAATCCCTTTTTAAGATGATAATTTGAAATGTTTCACATTTTAGTATTTCTGTCTCTCTCTGTTTCCTATTTAGAAGCCTTGTTGTAATTTAGTTATATTTTAATGAATGTCTGTTTCATAAGAACAGAGGGGGAATAAAGCTAAAACTATAAACTCCAAATTTCAACATATACAAGAGGAAACTGAGAAAATTGTCACCTATTAAATCGTTAATTGATTGAGATAAGATCACCTTAGACGAACCCGTTGATTGATAACCTAAATCTCTAATGTTCATATTTTTGAGTTGACCGGACGTGGGTTTAATTTGTTCGCAGACATGTCGAAGGTTCAGGACGATGAAGTGGGAGACGGTACGACCTCCGTCACGGTCCTGGCCGCCGAGTTGCTGAGGGTAAATGGGGGACCTCCAGCCTCACAATCCGGCACCTTCGATTTTCCAGCTCTTTAATTTTCTGCTCACCTGCTTCAGGAGGCGGAGCTTCTCATCGCCAGGAAGCTCCACCCTCAGACCATCATCTCTGGATGGAGGAAGGCGACCCAGGCGGCCAGGGATGCTCTGAGGGAGGCTGCTGCCGACCACAGGTGAGTAGAACGACCTGCTGCCTGATTCGTCTCTAAAGGTCTCGGCTTTGTTTACCCCAGAGAGATCAGGCTGGTACAAAACTCTGCCTACTCCATCCTCTCCAGTCTGTAGCTCATGGCTGAATATTTGGAGTTGGGATCTTTAACTCTTTCACGATTCGACTGTTGCAACACGTTCTGTTGGTTCCAAACGATTTGATTCATGTTTGGGATCAGAGCATGGATTCGACTTGGAGAGTTTTTACGTGGGATCGTGTTTTGCTGAAGAGGATTAATTGAGAGGAGCTTAAAAAACTAAAATCTTTAAGTCTTACCCTAATTTCATAGCTTAAATCTCAGCAAGGAGTTGGTGAAGAAAATTGTTCTGTCTGGTCTCCATAGCAACGACCCGGACCGCTTCCAGGAGGACCTGCTGAACATCGCGCGCACCACGCTGTCCTCCAAGCTGCTGACTCACCACAAGGATCACTTCTCCAAGCTGGCGGTGGACGCCGTCATGAGGCTGAAAGGCTCCGGCAACCTGGAGGCCATCCACGTCATCAAGAAGCTGGGAGGGAGCCTCACCGACTCCTACCTGGATGAAGGTGAGGCGGCGCGGAGGGGTAGGGCTTGTGTTCCCGGTCGGTCGCTGAGCCGTGACCTCTGATGTTTGTTTTGGTGAAACGCTTCCAGGTTTCCTGTTGGACAAGAAGATTGGAGTGAACCAACCGAAGAGGCTGGAGAACGTCAAGATCCTGATTGCCAACACCGGCATGGACACGGACAAGATCAAGGTAATGAACCCACCGGAACATCTACTGGGCAACCATGGCAACATTCCCATACCATGTAACCGTGACAACCTTTCCAAACCATGTAACCGCGGCAACCTACCCACACCATGTAACACTGGCAGGGTAGCAGCACAATGTAACCGTTGCAAGCTGCCCATACCATGTAACCGTGGCAACGTAGCAGTACAATGTAACCGTGGCAACCTGCCCATACCATGTAACCGTGGCAACCTGCCCATACCATCTTTGGGTTGTCCAACATTAGGTGTTAATTCGGAATGTTAATAACGATAAAAATTTGCTGAAGCCAATTAACAAAAATACTAATTTAGAATTGACTGATCGAATCTGAGAACAACAAATATGTAAAAAGATTATGATTAAGGATTTATACATGTTTGGTTTTATAGTTTATAAACAATACACCATCTGATTGTCGTGGAAATGAGAAAAATCAGTTTCAGTCATTTATTATGAATACCTGCCCACTAAGGCTAACATATACAAATATAAATGAAGGAAATTAAATAAACGGCAAAATAAAACAAATATACAGAATAAACATAATCGCTCTTCAATGAATTAGTTTCTTTGGATATATAAAGCTCACCATTTGCTCTTAATGCCCTGTTAATAACGATCGATCAAAACAAAACTCAAATACAAAACAAATCTTTCCTGACTTACCTTTGAGAATAAATAATCCTAAAATTAAAGCCGAGGTCGAGGTTTATTCCTTGGTTCGAAGTCAAATCCACAAGAAGCCAGAATCTCAACCATGCTTTGTGTTTGTTGAATGATTTGCTTCTGAGGGAAGTTGGTGTTTTTGTTTCCTGGAACCAAACGAACAAGTAACATCTCGTTCTGTGGCGTCCCTCAGATCTTCGGCTCCAGGGTTCGCGTCGACTCCACGGCGAAGGTGGCAGAGATCGAGCTCGCCGAGAAGCACAAGATGAAGGAGAAGGTCGACCGAATCCTGAAGCATGGCATCAACTGCTTCATCAACCGGTGAGAGCGGCGCTGGGCGAGCTTCGCTCTGAACTCGTTAACAAGATTTTATGGCACTTTGTTCACAGAGCTGTAACTATTTCAAGCATTCAATAAAGTAAGAAATGGAACATTATGGGGAGCTGGAAGTGAAACTCTTCACTCTAATTCAATAATGCAAACCAATGGCTGGAAAAGCTGTTGTTTTGGGCTTTTACAACCATGAAACTTGGCATCAATGAATAGATCTGTTCCACCTAGACCGAGAAACTTGGAATCTGTGGAATATGCTCTATACACTCAACGGCCACTTAATTAGGTACACCTGTCCAACTGCTCCTTAACACAAATTCCCAATCAGCCAATCGAATGGCAGCAACTCGATGCATTTAGGCATGCAGACATGGTCAAGAAGATCTGCTACAGTTTAAACCGAGCATCAGAACAGGGAAGAAATGTGATTTAAGTGACTTTGAATGTGGCATGTTTGTTGGTGACAGACAGGCTGGTCTGAGTATTTCAGAAACGGCTAATCTACTGGGATTTTCACCCACAACCATCTCTAGAGTTTACAGATAATGGACCGAAAAAGAGAAAATATCCACTGAGCAGCAGTTGTGAGGGCGAAAAGGTCTCTTTAATGCCAGAGGTCAATGGAGAATGGTCCGACTGGTTGGAGCTGATAGAAAGTCCACAGTAACTCAAATAACCTCTCATTACAACCAAGGTATGCAGAAGAACATCTCTGAACGCACAACACGTCCAACCTTGAGGCAGATGGGCTACAGAAGCTGAAGACCACACCGGCCGCCACTCCTGTCAGCTAAGAACAGGAAACTGAGGCTACAATTAGAAATGGGACAATGGAAGAATGGAAAAACGTTTCCTGGTCTGATGAGTCTCCATTTCTGCTGCCACATTCGGATGCTAGGGTCAGAATTTGGCGTCAACATGAAAGCATGGATCCATCCTGCCTTGTATGAACGGTTCAGGCTGGTGGTGGTGGTGTGAAGGTGTGGGGGAGATTTTCTTGGCCCTCTTTGTGCCCCTTTGTACCAACTGAGCATCGTAACACCACAGCCTACCTGAGTATTGATGCTGACCATGTCCATCCCTTTATGACCACAGTGTTCCATCTTCTGATGGATACTTCCAACAGGATAACGCGCCATCGTGTCATAAAGCTCATCTCACACTGGTTTCTAGAACATGACGATGAGTTCACTGAACTCAAACTTCCTCCAAAGTCACCAGATCACAATCCAATAGAGCAGCCTTGGGATGATTGGTATCATGGATGTGCAGCCGACAAATCTGCAGCAACTGCATGATGCTATCATGTCAATATGGACCAAACTCCCTGAGTAATGTTTCCGGTACCTTGTTGAGTCTACGCCACGAAAGATTGAGGCACTTCTGAAGTCAAACGTGGGGTCTAACCAGGTATAAGACAGGTGTACCTAATAAAGTGGCTGTTGAATGTAAATTCTAACAATGAAAAAAACGAATTCAAAGTTTAAAGTAAAGATTTACTGATTCAAACCCCCAAAGGGTGAAAAAAGGTTGGAGTGAACATTGTTTGTATTTTAAAAAACTTAAATTATTCCTATATTAATAATAAAAATGTGTTTGGTGTTCAGGGAAATATTACAGCTTCATCTTTCCTGATTGGTCGCTTGTTGTTTCCCGTTCTTCCTCACAGACAGTTGATCTATAACTACCCAGAGCAGCTGTTCGCCCAGGCGGGAGTCATGGCCATCGAGCACGCCGACTTCACCGGCGTCGAGCGCCTCGCTCTCGTTACGGGTGCGCCCTTTTTTGTTTCTCTGTCAGAACTCATCTGCAGTTGTTGTGTTAAGAAAGCCGAGCGGTCGGTCTGATCGCATCCATGCGCGTCCACAGGCGGCGAGATCGCCTCCACCTTCGACCACCCGGAGATGGTGAAGCTCGGCCACTGCAAGCTCATCGAGGAGGTGATGATCGGCGAGGACATGCTCATCCACTTCTCCGGGGTTGCCATGGGTAAGGAGCTCATTGATCCCCGCTTATAATAACAAACGGTTCCCATTTTATTGTTTCATTTTTACTGAACAGAGTCGGACTGGTCGATCCATTAGCATAATATAAGTAAGAATTTAGTAATTTTGGGTTGTATTTTTGAATTATTAAAAACATTTATATGTAGTGTACTGTGTAAACTGCCTAAAAGACACTAAAAACTACATTTAATTACAGGTTTAGTTTGTGTTTTATGAGAGTAGATAACATTTTTTTGCTGCTGTTTGACTTCATCTGAATATTCATCATTAAACCTGCGTCTTAAAGTTTCAATAGGATGCCAAAAGAAATCTGTTTTTGAACATGATGGAGGCGATGAATTTGAAAGATGAAATTTTTTGCTTAATTTCCAGACATTGGTTAAAATTAAGATCTTTTTATTATTTTTTGTTTATTAAGTGTAATTTATTTTAAATAAAAGTAAAAACTAATTGTATAAAAAAAAAATTCTTACACTTCTGTGTTTCTTCTTTTGGCACTTTTGTTATTCAATAGAGCAAAGATGTTATAACAGCCTCGTATCGGATTGATGCTGCCGTTGTGTGATGTGCATGCGTTAACCTTTGACCCCGGCCTCCTCACAGGCGAGGCCTGCACCGTGGTGCTGCGAGGAGCGACCCAGCAGATCCTGGACGAGGCGGAGCGTTCGCTGCACGACGCGCTCTGCGTTCTGGCTCAGACGGTGAAGGAGCCGCGCACGGTTTGCGGTGGAGGTGCGAACACAAATGTCACTATATTACATCCCATAAACAAATCTTTTAAAAAGTAATCGCTGTAATTAAGACTTGAGATTTTTATTTTTATTTAGCCTGTACTTTCCCATATAAGCTATTAAAGATTTATTTTAATTAGGAAAGGAAAACACAAGTGAATTGTGCCGTTCACTGCAATTTATTTAACTTTATTTAAAGGAACAAATGAGCTCAACAGTGTCAAATATTTGTTAATTTTTAGGCATAAAACACAAAAATATTGAATTATATTAAACTTATTGAATTTTCAGCATAGTAACAATAATCTCAGCCCTCCTTATGCCCCACATTTAAATTAATATTTTATTTCATCTTTATTGTGAATGTTCTGACTTAGTTGGACATTATTGTTACTAATAACCTGAACTTGTGTCTCTACCAGCATGTTTAGAACAGAGTTAGTAAGTGGTAGACATTGCTGGGGGTGAGCGTCTTGTCCAAATGTTCCTTTATTGTTGCTCCTGCAACTCTAAATGAATATGAACTGAATTCATTAACAGTATTTAGCGCGTTTATTTTCTTATCAGGTTATTTTACCGTGCTGGTTCTTCCTCTCCTGCTTCAACTCCAACATGTTTTCATCTCAGATTTTCATTTTAAAGAAGACTTTCGGAAATTATCGTGCTCCGCCATCTTGCTCAGGGCAAATGTGTTTATGCAGCCTGAGCCATATGCTAGCTAAACAAGGCTAACGATTGGCTGATTCCTTCTTCTACTGCTCCACCGGTAGATCAACGTTATTTAGCTCATTACTGCCACCTATTAACAGCAAATATAACAGATTGTGTTAAAAAATAGGCAGTTTACGGTAAAACGAGATTATTAAGCAACTAATCGATTGATTTAGTTGTCAACTATTTTAATAATAGATTTTAATCCATTAAATTGATAAGTAGTTTAAACTCTCGCTGTAACGTTTGAGTTTCTGTCTGAAGTTGAAAATTAAATACCTCCAGATTCTTGGAAGCTAGTGAGGATCAGGATCTGTTATTGATGAGATTCTGCCAGAACTGAGCTCTATAATCATCGCTTATAAGGAAACGTTTTTGTTTCTGATCAGAGTCCTGATGAGGCGGTGGTTGGCGCTGATTGATAATCGGAATGCCTGGCATGTAAACATTTGTCCATCTCGCTTCCACGTTTGTTGTTTCAGTTGTTTCCCAGCACAGACGGAGGTGCAACTTCTTCTGTGGTCGGGTAATTCAAATTTAACGACTCGTCACAACAGAGCTTCTATTCTGAATAAAACCTGGTTGATGTAACTGGAGGTTTTCCGACATCTGAGTCGAATTAATTAACTTTATGCTCAATTAGACAAGACATTCAGATCATTTAATCCGGATATAACCTGATCTGTGAATTTTGCGCCTGTAAACCAAGCTAATGACGCGTCGTCCCTTTAAGGCTGCTCCGAGATGCTGATGGCGAAGGTGGTGAGCGATCTAGCGGCTAGGACTCCAGGAAAGGAGGCGGTTGCCATGGAATCATTCGCCAAGGCTCTCAGGATGGTGCGTTTGTTTCAAATCAAAACAAGTAAGTTCTTTAAGGAATAAAAACTCAAATTAAACATTATTTGTTGTCTTTTTTAGTTGCCGACCATCATAGCAGACAATGCCGGCTACGACAGCGCGGACCTGGTGGCTCAGCTGAGAGCTGCACATCAAGAGAACAAGACCACATATGGACTCGGTAAGTCTGTCGGTGGCAACTAAAACCCAAAGGAAATGAGAAGGAACGAACAAACCGCGGGCTGTTTCTCCGGTAGACATGTTCCAAGGCTCGATAGGCGACATGGCGGCGCTGGGCATCACGGAGTCGTTCCAGGTGAAGCGTCAGATGCTGCTAAGCGCCTCCGAGGCGGCGGAGATGATCCTGAGAGTGGACAACATCATCAAAGCTGCGCCCAGGTAGGACTGGTGGCTCACATCGGCGGAGGTTTAAGCTTTTATTCAGTTTCTCTTTCTTTTTTTTAACCAAGTATACTTTTGTTTGTGCAGGAAGAGGGTCCCGGATCATCATCCCTGCTAAAGCCGCGCTTCAGACGACGAACGGGAGACAGTTGAGATTATTTATCACCTCTGTTTAATCCAGATTACTTTTTCCGCGTTAGTCAAATCGGTCGTACAGTTTCTCTCCGGTTACGCTTTACTGTCGAGCGCATTTCGCAAAAGATGTTTGAATGTTGTTTTTGTTTACTGAAATAAAAACAAAAAGCTGAAGTTTCCTGAGTCACACATGTCAAAAACTAACAATTAAAATATGAATTTCACTGCATCTGATGTTTCGATTCCACTGTAAAAACTAAAAAAATTTACAGTTGCAGCTCAGTGAACAAGAAGCTGAGGGAACACATATAAAATGTGTTTAAAGCAACAGTGCGCCGTTAACACTGTAACAACAGAGGTTTGTCAGAAATGCTTTACAACACAACGCTGAATTAAAACGGGCTATATTGGGTTTAGATTACCAAAATTGAGTTTGTAAGACTTGCAGAATAATCTGGTCCATGTTTAAAAGAGTTAAAACAGTGAATTTCTTACAGGAGTTTCCAAACAAATGAGACAATTTCCTTTGGAGTTTCTAAAACATAAAAAGTTGATCGGAGTTGGAACCGCAGTCGACGCTGTTTAGCCTCTTTGTGTTCAGAAACTCGCTCGGCAACTGGAAGTTACCTCAAACCGCATTTTCATTTGTACTTGTTTCCATCCACCCAGCATCCAGCTTCTTGAGCATCTACAGGTAAATCGTCAGTTTTCCTCATGTTGCTGTAGGTGATTTGTATCCATTAAAAATTTCATTAATGTCACTGTTAAACCAAAGAATCTAATGAATGTCTAATCGTTTTATTTCACTAAGTTTTACCAGCTCTTGTAAATGGTACTGTTCAGTCTTCTGCTTCGGAAATGAAATGTTCGGTGCCTCTATCTTTGTAAATCCAATTTTTCTACTGCTTGGCCGAGGCCAGATGGGATGTACAGTCCGCCTGACTGTCTTACCTGTGGTATGTTCAAGGAAAACCTTTAAACAGGCGCCAAGGAGGCATCCTGACCAAACTACCTCAACTGAATCTTTCCAAAGCCAAGAAGAAGTGACTCAACTTTGACCTAATACCTTTATAGACTCTAGAATAGTTTCTCTATGAAGCGTTTATATTCATGTTTAACTTAAGACTATAACCGCCATAACTATATCTGTCTGGCCATAACAAAACTAGAGTCATCCCTGGCGGCACTGAAAGTTATTTCCAGATTGCATAGACTAAAATTCTGAATGGCTATTTGAATGTTGGTTCTCGGGAAACATGTTAAGGGAGGAAAGCCTCAAAGATTAACGGTAATTCTCTCAAAAGCACAAAAGTTTCCAATGATCCATCTAATGATGGTTGATAAGTGTTGGTTTAAAAAGTTGCAGCGGCACAAATTTATTAGATTTTCTTGGCTATCCCAATGATTTAAAGAACTTTTGATTTATTGCTTGAAAACTTAAATCTGCTACACAATGGCTTCTTCTCCCTCTTGCCTCTGTCTGATAGTGATGGTTTATAAAGTGTTAGCGTTAGGAATGATGCAAGGTTCCCTTTCAGGTCGGAGTGACCGAGACCTTACAGTGTCAACATGCAGCAGCATTGCTCAACCCAAAGGTCAACAGAACCGGTCTGATCTCACTGAGGGAAGAAGAGTTTTCCTCTGAAAACCAAACAAACTAAACACACATTTTGTCACCTAAAACGGAAACTTAAACCTACTTCGGATGCTATGCCACAAATTGGACACAATAAAATGATAAATGCTTTGTGGAGTTTCTATTCAGTCCAACTGAGTTGCTACCAGCTTTGAACACATCTTCACAAAAATATGATGGTTGTTTTCGTCTTACTAGCTTAAACTTCCCCATTCACAAACCGGTTCAGTTGTTGGCATACCTCCATTAAAACCAGTGCTAATTTTTAATTTTTGCAGTTTTCATCTTGTTCTCTAAGAGAGCAAACAAAAAAAAAATCAGTCCTGGTCGGCGCCATATTGAAATCCCAACGTATCCGACTTCTTGACAAGAAGCTGGTTGACCGTTAAGATCAAATTATTAGCTTTACAAAGTTTAAGTTTTACCTTTACGACATTCCTAAATCCCAAATAAGTTTTTTTAAAGAGTTGCTGAAGCAAAGAGAGCAAGAAGGAGGAAGTTTTAACCATTGCATCTATCTATAGCATTGCAAGATTGCTTGCTAACATGTTGGATTCTGTGGAAACTGGAGATAAGTGGGCAAAAATTTCTTGATCATTTAAAATATGGACAACCCTGAGAATCCTCATCATCAGACTTATTTGACTACAGATGGTCTTTGGTCAGGCTTCTTTAGATTTGCCGTGAAACAGACCTCTGCAGGAGTTTGTCCCTGACAATCAGCATCTACAAGATACGACATTTAATGTTCCTTTGGTTTAGCAAGTATATTTTTATAAAAATGACATTTGTATTAGGTAAACAACTACCTGATTAAATATTAGAGTTTATGTGGAATGGTAATCATTACATTCATGTTTCTTTCATATACTCATGTTTCTTTTAATACTAGAAGTGTTTGCATATAATAAAAGGTATACATTTTCTGAAAAGGCCTGTTTATTCTCTCTGGAAGCTGGATGAAGGTAACATGGGAAAGAGGCCATCAGTCGGTCCCAGCAGTTAAACCTTTCAGTTAAACTATGTGAAACCAGGGAGCGAAACTTCACTCCCTTTTTTCTCTTTGTGCAGATTAATCAAGGCCAGCGAGGCGCAGGAACAACGGTTTCTGAAACAGTTTGTGTAAATCAGATGTGAATGTTAATCTGACTCTGTATACTCCCTAATTTTTAATAAAACAGCCTGATGCGAGGGGTAGAGCTCAGACCTGAGGGAACCATTGCACAGGCAGTCTCAGCTCTCTCTCCTGCAGGAGGACTCAGATGATCCATAAGAAGTGTGGACATTGAGTTATTATTGAACATTGCGAGAACCTGAATATGCTGCCCTGAGATCAAATAATCTGGGGAAGTCAAGGAGGAATTCAACATTCACAAAAAATTCTTTATTTAAATTTTTGCTTCAACAAGCCGGGTTAGAAGTTTTGGATCGTAATGATTCACATTGTTCTGTTGGGATGGGCTGATATCAGTTTGAAGGAGGGATTTCTCCTCGTTCAGTGAAAACCAATGAGAGCAGCCGGTTCCTCTGATAAACCTTTGGATCCTCTGCTGACCAGCAGTCAGTCACACCGACCCGGGTCGACATGCTGAGGCTGATGCTCCTGCTGCTGGCCACATGGATGGGCTCAGCGACGGTCAGGTTGGAAAACGTTTTATAAAAACTAATTACATTTCAAATGCACTGATATTAATTATTTTAAGTGCAAAATATTTTTATTATGTAGATCATGCAGGCATGGTGAATTTTGTGACCTAAACAAATAAAGGATGGCTGATCTGAAAGGCTGTTCTCCTTAGGGTTCCTTTAAGCCGGGTTCCAACCATCCGTGCTCAGCTGAGATCCCAGGGTCTGCTGGAGGAATTCCTGAAGGACAGCCGACCAGACATGTTTAACCGGCGCTACGCTCAGTGCTTCCCACCCGGAACGCCGTCCCTGCGGCTCGGACGCTCAAGTGAGAAGATCTACAACTTCATGGATGTGAGTGAAGCCTATGGTCATTATGTTAAAGAACCTTCCACTGTGGATCCTAATAACTCTGGCAAAAACAAATATATAACTGATTCATGTTTTTTAAAATATAAAGCAAGTAACAAGTATAGTTTGGTTTTTCCATTAATTATTTGGACTGAATTATCACAACACGAAACACTAAAAGTTCCAGTAAATTATTTTAGATATATTTTTCTTAATAGTTTTAAAACTAGCTACTTTTTTTAAAACTAATTTATAAATATTTTAGCATATTTATACTGACATTAACATTTATGTGGATGTGCGTGGAAACCCACATCACGATACTCCCACCCCACTTCTTAAAAAGTAACTAAACTCCATGTTAACTTTGTTTTTGTAGATAAATTGGATTAAGCATGCCTTATAAATCTTTCTTTGAAAAATATGACTATTATTTGTAAGCCTGTTTTTATTTCTAAACTATTTGACCTAAAAGCGACCATTGGTACCGCTCTTTATGGGTTGGATGGTGGCTACGTGTTTGGCTATAAAACCATATCACTCAGTATGTAACCCATGTGTATCTATTTCTTTCCATCTTTGAATGACCAAATTCTAATCACTCCACCCAGTCAGATTTTTGCCATTTAGAAAAAATTTACCACATCGGATAAGTATGTCTATAGTCAGAACGGTTATGTCCCATTTTATCCAACTCCTAAGTTGTTGATGTGAGACGGGCAACATAATTGTGCACCAGAAAAAGCCAGACGTGGTAAATCGGGACGTAAACCATGTCTGAAGCAAGTGGTGCCGAGCTTAGCTTTCTTTTTTCTTAGCTTCCTTCATCTTGTTAATATCTTGCAACGATACGGTCAGCGCTTATTGCTCAACAACTTTGACATGCATCCACAGAAGGCAGCGTCCATCTTTAATTCTGAACAATTTGGTGACATGTTATCTCTATCTTCTTCTTTCGCGTATTTGGGTTGCTATGGGTTCGTAAACTTTTCACAAAGAAGTTTGATGACAATTGTATTTAGTTTAGTTAGAAGTATGAATTTTGGTCTTGAATATCAGAATTGATTATTACAAGCTGCTGTGTTAAAGTAACTTTACATATTAATCAACATATTGACTGACTGTATTCATACATTAGGGTCCAAAAAATATCTGTAGAAATGTTGCAGAGTTTAGTAGTAATGTTTTATCCAAGTGTTGGCATGGTGACATGTTTTTTTTTGTGTGTGTGTGTCCCAGGCTCAGTATTACGGTGAAATTAGCCTAGGAGATCCACCACAGAACTTCTCTGTGATCTTTGACACTGGATCAGCCGACCTCTGGGTCCCGTCATCCTACTGTGTCAGCCAGGCCTGTGGTACGACATCAAAAAATATACAAAATACACCTTTGAGCCATTCAATGTTCCTCCATAGAGTCTGTGTCAAGATTGGTTTTTAATTAGAGCGACAGAGATATTTTAAGGTCAGGACAGCTTGACTCTAGTTTAGTTTGTTGCAAACTGATAAGAACTTCAAGGTTGGAGTTTGTGTTGAGAGGAGTCTAGCAAAATAAACCTGGGTTATTTGACTTTTATGAATTGAAGCACTATGATGTTCCAAGGAGGGATGAAAACTTTGCGTCTGTTTGCAGCAACCCACCGGCGTTTCAAGGCCTTTGAATCCAAATCCTTCCACCATGACGGCAGAACATTTGGGATCCACTACGGATCGGGACACCTGTTGGGAGTGATGGGCAGGGACACCTTAAAGGTCAGTCCTCCACATCCCACTAACAGGCATCTTGATGTCATGCCACCTATAACCACGAACGGAGAATACCTTTCTTCTTTTTCTCTGAATGTGATGCTTCCTAGATAGGAGAACTGACCACCTTAAACCAAGAGTTTGGCGAGTCCGTCTATGAACCAGGCGCCGCTTTTGTGACGGCGCAGTTTGACGGCGTCCTGGGACTCGCCTACCAGTCTTTGGCAGAGATCCTTGGAAATCCTGTCTTCGACAGCATGCTGGCGCAGAAGTTACTTGACCAGCCGGTGTTCTCCTTCTACCTCAGCAGGTGCTTTTTGAACTACGGGAACTAAATCCTTTTTGTTCCATTGGCTCCTTGGTGGGATGATCTATAAATCTCAGTTTAATATCCTCACCTGATGTGTTTAAAGAGGCCTGAAGACGGCTTTCATTCCTAAGAAGGTATTGATTGGAGGGTTTCCAAAAAAAAAATCCCTATAGATTTTCTTGTAAGCTAGTAGACTGGGGATACTTTTGTCCAAAATGCAGCTACCTTAAAGGTTTTAATCAATGGTTTCCAAAGAAAGTCCAAAAGGAACAAGAGAGATGTGCAAACAAAGAATTTCACATATGAAATTTCCTTAGGCTTCCTTTGATGTGGCTTCCCACCATCCCTACTTTTTAAAGTTTGTTTCTTGGGTCAACTGGGTCTGCCGAACTTAGACATGCCAAAAAGGTAGCTGGACCATTTGAACCATTTGTGTTGAAGACATCATCTGGACATCCTCTTATTGTTCTAACCTCAAACAAGACAAGTTTGTTCTGTTAAGTTAATTGGTCCAAAAAGTCTGGCGTGTTCAGGAGAGCATTCCCACCCCCAGTTTGACTCGTCCTTGGCAGGAGGGGTTAAATCCAAATGCACACTGAGGCTAAATGCTAGCATGATGACAAACATGACTCACCAGGATCTCTTCTGCTGGCTGCAAGCATAGCATGACATAATTCTGTGCCTTAATAGGTGGATTGTGTTTTGTGATACCAGTAGCTCCGAAACCATGGACAAGAAACTAAAGGAGGCCCAAGAAAAGTGCAGTATGGGTAAAAAGCCCCTTTAGCAATGTCAAGTCTCTCTAGCCGGTTAATGTGTTTCTCTATTGACAGTATTTTCCTCACAGTGTCGGCACAAGCATGTCTACAATGTCAGTTTGAATTGACACCCTGCATTGAAGAACCTTAAGGTTGTTTAGATGAGTCTTGATCTAAGTCAGATATCGGCATCACAAAGGCGGGTTTAGGGACTAACTGGCGCATGTAATACCAGGCAACGGCCTTAAAGAAGAACCTGTAACGAACCAAACTAACTCATGCTGTACAGTTCAGAAACAAGTGATAAATAACAGACTATTTGCGGGTGTGGGTTTTAAACCGTTCAACCCCAGCAAGATTCAAGATCCTGCAAGGTTCCGTCCCGTTTTTTGAAACCATCTAACATTGGCCCAAGCCAGGTATGTTGCGCGAGGGATTTGCTTGACTGCAGACTGCATTCATTAACTGGCCCATGGATGTGGTATCACCGGTCGAAGATTCGGGTGATTTTCATTCCATGAAGAAATGTTGTCACAAACACTCCTGGCAAGATTCCCTTGCCACAGGGGTGACATGTATCTGTCTGTACAGGAGAACAAAGACCAGCACCCCAGAAGGAGAACTGCTACTGGGGGGAATAGACGACTCTTTGTACAACGGACCAATCAACTGGTTGCCTGTGAGTGCCAAAGGATACTGGCAGATTAGGATGGAAAGGTGACTGTATTAAATGTGAAGGAATGTGAACTTGTTCTCCAACCACTAGTCAGTATAAAATGTAAATTCTGCTGCTTGTTTCAGCGTGGCGGTACAAGGCGTAAGCTCCTTCTGTCCTCGAGGATGCCAGGCCATCGTAGATACCGGAACCTCCCTAATTGGCGGACCGACCAATGACATCCTGAGTCTGCAGCAGCTGATTGGAGCCACGCCCACAAACATTGGAGAAGTAAAGCTCTGTCCAACTAACATTTGATCGCAGCCTAGTGATACATATCCTGAAGGCAGGTAGAGTTGAACCCTCAATGTTAAAAGGTGTGAGGGCTTTTTATGGCAAGCAGTCTGCTTCATCAGGTTGTTGAGCCTTTTTAAGACTCTGGCTGTAATCCTGATACCCCAACACATGATGGCAGAAGAGATTAAACTCTCCAAAACAGACTTAAGGCCAAAGACATCGGATCCAACTTGGCATACAATCCAATGGAAACTCACGTTGGATGCCATTCAGAATTAGCACATGTTGAAGTGAATAGAGCATCTCGGCCATTTGAACAACTACTGACCTATTTTGTTCAAAGCTAACTACTAATTTGTGGCCAATGTCACGAGTAAGACAGGAACAGACTAATAAATTGAACTACATCTGTTTAAGATAAAATAATAACTAAATTGGTAAAATTGCAACTTTAACTGATACATGATACACTAGTAGTGTTCTAATGTTTGTCACACAGATTCTTCTCATTCAAATTTAATATAGCAAACAATATATATTTTAAATAAACATGCTGTTCGATTAGAGGTTTAGTCAGATTGTCTGTGTCAAGAAACAAATCAGATCAGAACGTCAAGATTTTCAATCTCCCGCCTTGACTATGGCAACTCACTCATGACTGGTCTCCGAGCCTGAAAGGTAAAACACTTACAAATGATCCAGAAGGCGGCGGCACGTCTGTCTTTCAATTAGCCCAAAAAGTCTCATGTCAGCCTCTCTGTTCATTTAGCTTCACTGGTTATTAAATTCAAGTCCCCGATGCTAGCCTACAAAGTGCTAAAGGGTACGGCTCCCATCTACTTAAATACTTATGTCACAACTCGGCCACTTCGGTCTTCAATGGATTGTTGTCTAGCAGTGCCTACACCACCCTTAAGACCATCCAGACTGTTTTCTTGTGTTGTTCCATAATGGTGGAATAACCACAAGGACAGCAGCGTCCGTTCAAGAAGTTTATCTTTAAGAAACTCTTGGACACCCACCTCTTCAAAGAGCATCTCCTCCCCTAACTCTTACCCTCTCCTCTATACCCCCTCTACTACTCTCTCTATACTTCCCTCTATCTCTGCACTGTCACTGCTGAATCTCACTAGGGATTTTTCTCTAGATAGCTTATGGTCAGATTGATAAGTGTAGCATTGTGCCTGCTTTGTAAGACGCTTTGGATAAAAGCATCTGCTAAACGCACAAACATAACCATAGTACTTCTTCAAGATGTACCGTCTGCTCGGTCCCTTCTAGTGGACGCTACACTGTTTTGAATCCAGTTCAGGTGAACATTGCAATATTTATACTCCTACAGAGTCTCCGCTCCTTCTCCCATGATGGGAATAGAGCGGGACCTTTTTCCTCTTAAATCCACAATAATCTCCTTCGTGTTGTTCACATTCAATGTGACATGATTGTTCCCACGCCGTGCCACCAAGCACTCCACCAGCTCTCAATAAAAATCTTCTTGTCTATCTCTGATACACCCAATGATTGCTGAGTCAGCAGGTGTATTTCCATAGATAATAGGAGTCTGTTTTTTGGATGAAGTCTGAATTTTACGGAGTTAAAAGAAATGGTCAGAGTACAGTTCCCTGTGGTACTCCCAATGTTTCTCTCTCAAAAACTGTGATCTGTCTTTCAGGCAGTCTTTTGTTCAGGCGATTGTTGAGGGCTTCACTTTTTTCTTCTGGAGTTCTTAACAAAGCAAATCTGTCTGAATTGTGTTAAAAGAACTTTTTAGGTCAATCATACTTAGATATTAATAAAAAGTATTAGTTCCTTAGGCGGACGAGTTAAAAAATATAGAAAACTGTTTTTAATCAATATTCAATTAATTTTGATTTAAAACAAGCTTCTTTATTTTGCTGGAGTGTTACTTTTAGTTGGTTTTCTCTTGTTTGTTGTATACTAAGACAAAACAAGCTTGTTGTGATATTGTGTTTTTCCACATGTGAGTTAAATTAGCGGGTTAATAAACAGGCCTGTGAGGAAGTCGGCGGCAGATAAGGAAATAAATGCTGGAGCAGAGATTTATCTGAAACGCTTGAAAAACCTGATGATGTTGCTTGTTTCTCCTGATGCCATTTGTTTCAGTTTCTCATCGACTGCGGCAGACTGTCCAGTTTACCTCATGTAACGTTCGTCCTGGGTGGGAAGGAGTACACGCTTACATCGGAACAGTACGTAAGAAAGGTACGGACAGTTTCTGCTTTGTAGCTCGTGTTTAATTAAAACTCAAGCTGTTATTACTGATGCTCTTTAATGATGGTTTTACTCAAATAATTATTGAAATATATTTTATAATCTGAAACCTCTAAGTTTGTAAAACAGAGTATTAGGGTCACCTCCAGAATAAATATAAGGAATCTCACAGGAATATTTTCTTATTTTTTTTGTTTTATATGTTTAAGTTGAAAGATTAAAGGTTGAAAGAAAGGTTTAGATTATAATAAACACTAGAAAAAAGTCAGAAAATTTAAAGAGAAGAAGAAAGAACGAGAAAAAAGCTTGAAATTATTTGATAAAACATAAAATTCAGAGAAAAAAAATGTAAATTGTAAGAAAAAAATAAAAGCTAAATTTAGGATAACTTCAGAATTGAAAAAAATTAATTGTAAGGAAATTTTTTTTGTCGAAACAGTTTAAATGATCAAAAATTAGGAATCGGGGAAAATGTCGAAATAAAAAGAACAATTTTTTAAATGACAAGAAGTTCTGAGTAAAAAACTTAAAACTTACATGGAACAAAGCTTACAATTTGAATTTTTAAAAAAAGACAACAAAAAAGTCCAGTATAGTATAAGTAAAAAAAAAAATGTATATTGCAATTTTGAACAAATAAATAAAAATTGACGAAAAATTGTTTACTTGAGGAAAAAACCTCAAAAAGAGACTTACAAATACATTTGACTGTCAGTTATAAGTATAAAAAGTCAGAATTGCAAGGAACAAAGATTGAATTATAGGAGTTGAGCCTCCTGTGAATGATCTGAACATTGTATTGTTTGGTTTTCTTTTCCTCAAAATTGTATTTTCACTTTATTCCCAACAAATCGACTTTATTCTATAACATTAAGGAAAACAGACTCCAAACACTTTTCATTAGAAAGGAAATAAATCTGTATGAATCAACACTGTAAGCTTTGAAAAAATAAAGCAAAATGAAAAAGTTAAGCCTCCAACATCTCCTGTTTCTGACCTCCAGGAGATGTTTGGCAACAGGGATCTTTGTTTCAGCGGTTTCCAGGCCATTGACATCGTTTCCCCTGAAGGACCGCTGTGGATTCTGGGAGATGTGTTTCTGACTGAGTACTATAGCATCTACGACAGAGGGCAGGACCGAGTCGGGTTTGCCCTAGCTAAACACCCCGTCGAATGAAGTGTACGTTCTCCCGGCACCACTGTCGCATCCTGAGATTTTTCTCTCGGATCCTTCACTTAGACGAAATGACGAATGCTCAACAATTACTGCTGGATAAACCAAAATTAGGAATTTTTAATTTAAATCAGCCTACAGTTTCACATGGACTTTTACCACTTATATTAAAATGTCCTAAACTAAAGTGCACTACTAAAACTTTCTGTTTTTACCCCTGAGTTGCTATAAAAAAGGGCTGCAGTCTCTTCTTTAACCACTAGATGGCGACATGAAGAGTTGTTAAAGAGTTTGAGTTGTTATTATCGGCCAATTTATCATGTCTTCTAATGAGTATTTAGTTATTAAAGTATACACACCAGGCTTGTTTCCATACATCTTTTCAATTTTTATGCTCTGTCCGCTTGACGTCACGTCCACTAGTTCCTGAGATCTTGTAGGTCCAAGTCGCACCTCAACAACGAGCTGTAGCCAAAAGTAAAACCTGAAATACCTCGTTGGAGGTCGGTCCATTAAACCAAAACATGATGAAGCTCCACTTTCTTTCTCCTCTTGGGTCCATCCATTCTCCAAACTTTACGATGTAGAGTTTGCGTCTTGAAACTCCTCGTTGTGGTCCTTTCCTGCCCTCTGATTGTCCTCGTCGGCCGCTGTTCCCTGGAACTCCGTGTTGAAATCCGGGTCTGGTAGCTGGAGCGTGTTGGACGTCGGACTCGGAGATCTCCGAGACGGATGGAGACCCAGGCCTCGTCTCCGCCGTCCCAGTCCCTTTGGACTCGGCAGGCTACGAATCGACGCCTTCGAGGTCTGCCGTGAGAACTGCAGCGAGAACTGACGCCCCCTCGGCCGGGTCGGCGGCCGGCTCTTTGCGTTGGCGGCGGTCCAGCGAAACTCCCTTGGTCCCAGTTGAGTCGGTGAACAACAAAGGGAGTTGGTCCTAGAAATACTGATGATAGACAGAACTGCAGCGATCAAAACACGCAAGATTTACTGCCGTTGTTAAAGAAGACAGTGTAGATTATGATTTACGGCTAAGGCAACAAATCACCTTGTAGCTTCCGTGTTGGGTTCTTCAGTGGGGGAGTGATCCAGACCGTTCTGATGTTTTCCAAAAGACTCGCCGTCTTGACCATCTTCAGAGAACAACGGCGGGCTCACAACCAGCCTGGGGAAAACAACCGAGGACGAACTCTCAGGTGAGGGCGGGTTGCTGTTGACCTCTTTTAAGGTGGACAGGGTATCCAAAGATGGAGGGATGGCTAAGGAAGAGGGAGGAGCTTTGTCCGCTGACCCTGGGTTGGCCCTGACAGAAAACAATGAAAGACATTTGGATTTCTACTTCTCCGTCTGACGGATTGAAACGGTAGAGACATCCAGCTTTTTTTTTTTTTTGCCGCAGATACCTGAGGTCTAGGAAGAAGCTGCTGGTCGCGTCACTGCTGTGTCGTTTTAAGACGGGTCGAGGATGTCTGAGGTCGGGAGGCTCCTGAACACTAAGCAGGCGTCGTACTCGACCCAGAACCTGAAACATTGCTCAACGGTCACATCAGGGAGTTTGAAAACCCGTTTAAACCTTCAGTTCTTTAAAAGGAAATGGCATCTTAATTTTGTCTAATCTTAAGATGATTTCAGGTCTTGCTGAATGAAAGCATCTCCACACCATGACATGTCCACCTCCATGCTTTACAGGTGGTAACTTTGGTCTGTGCCCAAATATTAATCTCTTATTATTCCAGAAGTCATTTGGCTTTGTTGTTGTTGGGTTATTCTAGTTTGTTAGAGACTTGTTTAAATACCTAAACAGATTTTAAAAAGCTTCTACGTTCGTCCTCCTGAAAATATCAGCATTGTGTTCATTCTCACTTCAATAATGAGCCAAACTGACGGTTTTAAGGTTTAAAATCATTCAAACTGCAGAGTGGTGATGTCTTAAGCTTGTTCTCTAGATGTTATTGTCATTTTAGACATCTTAACTTTAAAAAAACTGCAAGGTGTCGTCATTTATTCCCGCAGATAAAATAGCTTTTCACTATTATTGCATTTTACAAATACTCTTTCTGTTGTTTTTTTATTAGCTTTCTTATGTAACTGGATTTGATTTTCCAGATATTAATCGTCCATCTATCCAAGTATACAAGGAAAACACACAAGCTGTGTAGGACGTCCTACTTTTGCGCTCAGTAGGGTAAAAAGATCAAAAATATTTAACATAATTTAAAAATCTAGAAAACTTGTAGCTTTACCGACTCTTGTCGTCCAGTCAAAACGGGCTCCTGTTGCTGAGCTTGGCAATCTGAAACGTCACATTCATCCAGCTGCAGGATATCCGACAGTCTGCAGAAGGGAAAAAAAGTAAAGAAAAAAACAAAGTAAATTATGCAGAGAACGCTCATTATTGTCCAGATTATGATAAACTGGCCTATTCTGTCACATTAGTTAGAAGAGTATGGAGCCCTTCTGGCAACAAATTATTAAAAACTCATGTTTTTTTTAGTCCCTAAGAGTAACCTGTGTGTAAAGACTGATAATTTAACTTTTAAGTAATTATACAGAGGTTTGCGTGTAAAAACTGTCAATGAGCTACAAAAAACAACCACAAAAAAAGCACCAGGAATGGACTGAAGTTGGGTTCTGATTGCAGAGTTGAGCAAATTAGGAAATTGCTAAAGATCTATTCCACCCAATTTCTCGCTGAGCAAAACTACAACACATCATACCTGGACTGGATTATTTGAGCACTAATAGAATGTTTAAGACTCTGTTAGTGATTTGTTATTTGAAACTGAATCATATACAAAACTCATGTATGAAGCTTCAATAAAGAATCATTTCAGCATTTTTTAGTTTCTCACAAAGTTCAAACTAGGTTTTTAAATGTTCCGCTACTATAATCTAGTCCAGGTTCAAATTGAGTGAATTCTCCTTTAGCCATTTCCCAGATCCCAGCTTCAGTCTATTCCAGCTGCTTTTAGCTCCCTGAGAGTGTTTGCTCTTTAACTTTACTTTATTTACAGTCTCTAAAAACATGAGCCACTCTCTCACAAAATACGTGAATATTAAATTATTAACACAAATTATTACTATTATTCTTTCCCCCAATGTTACGAGAGGGTTAGTAAGTAACTAGATTATTATGGCTGCAGTACAGATGTGATAAACCCTCTAAGATGTTGGATCAGCAACGTTAATGTTGGTGAGTTTGACCCCATGTCGGTGGTGGAGCCGAGGAAGGAGGGGATGCAGTAGTCGGCGGCCGCCAGCGTGTACGGCGGCCGCGCGTCACTGTCGTTCCAGTACACGTCTTTGGTCATGTGAGGGAGGTTCATGTGCATCTCGTCCACCGCCAGCAGAGACACCTGCAGGGACAGGAGGAAGTTTGGAGAAAACGTAAAGGTGTATTTTTCGTATTCTCGTTATTAATAAGCAACAGATAACATGAACGGACCATTAGGAGATATTGGCATCAACCAGCTCCTTCCCTCGCTGTGAATCAGGAGCGACCAAGTCAAGACTCAAGTCTTGGGTGCTCAACTCTAAATGAAGTCTAAATTTTGATGTTTGTGATTTAAACTCATCTCAACTAGATTCTAAACTCAATGGAAGTAAATCAGTTCTTTTAAATCCTGAAAAAAAACATGTGAATTTAAATAAACTCTGTTCAAGGTTATTTTCCTCTACTATTTAAATTTCAAGTGTCAAAATCCAAAGTTAAAAAATTCATAGGAAGAAAAATTCAGATTCCCAAATTCAACCAGCTAAATTCAGTGGTTAAAATTAGATGTTCACTTTTAACGTCCGGGGCTCAAGGACAACAAGTCAATTCAGGATTACATCGACCCCCAGGAGTTTGCTACTGATTCTGGAGATGAATAAAGGGCGAATCCGCCTAATTTTTCACTACTTCCACCACATTTAATCTTTTTTAGATAAAAAAATATAAAACATAGACACTTCAAACCAGGACTGGATCATCCTAAACTAGTTTTAGAATATTTAAAACCAGGTTTGGGATTTGTGAAACCAAATTTTGATTTGTGAAACATTTCAGCACTGATTTAGTATTTGCATCATGCTCCAGCTCCAAAATTACAAAACATAGACCCTTCAAGCCTGGACTGGATTATTTTATCCTACTAGCTAAATAGTTAGTTGTTGCCGACCTGAAGGTTTCTGTCGATGATCCAGTTTGCTTCAAAGTCGTCGTCATCTTCTCCAAACGGGTTGATCAGCTGCTCTGCTACCTGAGGAGACACAAATATCTTCATTTTTCATCCTTAAATCTCTAAATGTTGCACAAAAACCTTATTCAGACTCCAGAAATGACATTAAGCAGCTTCAACAAAATACAGACAGAGGATCATCTAATTTTAAATTTTAACATTTCAAATGAGTTTGTTTATCGAAAAGTATTGATATAAAAAAAAAAAAAAAAAGGTACGAAAGACCCAAATTAGAAGTTAGAAGCTAAAACATGAATCAATAAGGAGTAAAGTTTACATAGAATTAAATCTACACCTAAAGGAAATCACTTCAGATCACTTTGAATGTCGCTGCTGGACTTTAGAAATGGTAAAAAGAAAACTTTTCACCCATCAGGAGGCTGTGATGATTAAATGAATTATGTGAGTTAAGGTAATGCATAAATGTGCCAAATGGGACAACAGAAGCAGAGAGTCTTGGTAACACACCTGTGAGAAACATGTGCGAGATTAACCATGAAAAGAGACTTAAATAAAAGTGTTTTACACTTCGTCCAGCTGCATAAAAACAATGTAGAGGCGCAAATTTGAACTTGATCTTTTGAAAAAATAAAACAATTTTTGACAATCGTCTACTGCAGGGAATTGTTTCTAAAGAGGAACTATTTTGCTTATATTATTCTGAAAACTATCTGCATAAAATTAGGTTATGTGGAATTTGGAAAGGAAAAAATGTATTATCGTAACAGCCTATACAAATTCACTGCATGCACATTTTAACACTTAAACAATATTAAATGATCGAATACAACATAGAATAGTGAAGTTAACTCACGTATTGTTGAGAATATATTTATTCCTGGTCAAAAAATGCCAAAAATATACTTTTTTTTTAATGCAAATCAAAACGTCTGGCTTTACGTTTTGAAATTTGATGATAAAAATTAAACCTCTGAGCTGACCTTAAGCCAGCCGCAGTAGAAGAAGAACTGCAGCAGGGTGAAGACGGGGATGTAAAGGTCAAGGTCGTGGCCGGCGTGACCCTGGGCAGGGTCCAGGAACTGACGACCGATCAGACAAGCGAAGAAGAACGTGTAGACGGCAAGAGTGACGACCTGAAGGCAGAGACACAGATTTCACCCGGAGCTCTGATTGGGTTACACCGTTTATCCTGATGTGATTACGCGAGCTGCATCCGCTGCTCAGGCCTGACCTGCGTGTAAACCAACGGGACGCAGACCCAGTCGTAGCCGAAAAGGGTCGCGCACCAAGTCCTGAACAGATTCATCTCCTGAACACAGAGAGGAAACAGCTGCTGGTCACAGGCCTCACATTTCTGTGAGCTGATAATGAAAGCGGGAAAACGCTGTCGTGCTTCCCTCTGGGAATAAACTCACTGCCAGATTATCCACACACTTATCGCGTCTGTGGTCACTAAGAGGAATATACGTGGGTTTAGCTTATGTTCTACGTTTATTTTCAATTTTCAGTTCTGTTTAAATACTTTCAAAATCTTTAGCTGTAAGACATGAGAAGTTTTCAAAAAGATCTTAAAAATCTAATTTTTGTGATATTGTGTTTATTTCTGTCTCTTGATGCTTTTTTTGTGTAAATTTTTGCAAAGTGTAAAATTATAAGCATTTTTTTAAAATAAGTTCGAGTTGCTTGTTAGATTTAATATATGTAATGTAGTAATGTTTACAAATACTTATCAATCATGATTATGATACATTTTATGTTTAATAATCTTTAATTGTGTAACAAATATTATTTAAGTTTATATTTTATTACTCATTTTACCCTATGAATTATTCATATTAATAATTACAATATATAGGGAAATTCTTAAATACAATAAATAATATTTTACATATCCTTTTGTTTTTTGCTTAAAAATGTAAATGTTACATCAATTAATATTTTCAATAATTTTATTTAAAATGAAATATGAATAGCTGATATTAATAATTAATTTACTATGTTCTCTAAATTAATAAATCAAGAAGTACTGAAAAACTATTTTTATTAAAAAATGTAAACATATAAAATTAATTGATAATTTATATATGCATATATGATATTTATTTTTACCAATAATAATTCATGAAAATATCAATTTTAAATTATATTACTTGCCTTTTTTTACTTTATTCTCTAATATGTTAAAAAATATTATGTACATTTAATTATTCTTTACCTATATTAAACCTATAGTCACTATAATACAGTATAAGTATAAAAAATTATAATGACATATATCATTTTACACAACCTTTAGTTTTTTTTACATGATAATAATTTTCATAACCAATGAATTATAAATAGCTTATATTAATAAGTATTTTTCATTTTGTTTAATATTTATAACTGTATAAATTAATAAGTACTAAAAATACTAAACAAATATTTGTTTTAATATGAAATTAAATGTAGTTATACTTTATTTAAAATGTAAATATATAAATTTGCTTTATGTATATGTAATATTTATTTCTAAACCAAGTTTTGTTGCTTAAAAATTTAATTAGTATTGATATATTAAGAATTATTATTGTTGCTAATCATAATTTACAACAATATAAACTATAAATTCAATAAACTTCTTTTTTAACTTTATTCTCTAATATCTTAAATAATATGACTTTACATTTCATTAATTTTGGACTAAAACAATTATATTAGTAGTGAAAAAAATATTGAATATTAAACCTAAATTATAATTAAATATATTTTTTTAACTGTTGTTTTAGTTTCCTTGTCATACAACTGTTGTCTCTTCTCTGGTTCTTGTACTTTTTTGTTAATGCTTTCTGTGATGTTTAAGTTTCCTCCCATTATACTCGATCCTGCAGCTCATTCAGACTTGTTGGGTTTCTCACGTTCAGAATATTCTGCAGGACAATGCTGTCCTGGATCCGTCCCTCCTGCCGGGCTTTGGATGCCAGGTTGGAGAACCAGACGACTGGGATCCAGTACTTAAGGTGAGGAGAGCGTACATTCTCAAACACCTTCCTCTCCTCTGGAGTCATGAAACCTGGCGGTGAGAGGATGAATTAATCAAACTCTGGATAATAAAACTTTACAGGAGCGTCTATTTTAAAACAGAAATTGTTCATTAACAAGCCGGTACTAATGTCTCATCAGGGATGAGCATCCAGGTTAGAGCCGGCCCTTCGTTTTAGGTTTAGACTCTGTAAACCCACAGGTCTTGGCACGTTTGGGTTTACAACGCCAAACCCAGACGTGGCGCTGTTTACCTGCCTCGACCACGTGGTCGATGGTTGGGAATCGCTTGCAGACAGCCATACTGACAGAGCGGAAGATGAGCAGCGACGTCAGGTTGACGTAACGCATCAGCGTCCGTCGCAGAAGGCGTCCGTATTCGTCCTTACCCTGGACGCAACTAAAGGAGGCCAACAAACAAACAAACACATTTTCAAATCTCTATTCCGATTTACTTTCAAAAGTGGAGCGTTACAGTTTTCACTGCTATGGTTTTACTTGATATGTATAAAACCGTATTACAAATTGGTTTGTATTAAATGTAATAGACATGGTTACGACATTGAAAGGAGAACAAAGGAAAGGACGAGAGGTGTGGGAAAGGTTTGAAGAGGAAGAAAGCGGTGCACAGAATACACGACAGCATGCAAAAAACCTGCGTCTACTCATGCAGATATAGCTGGAAAACCCTAGTAACAAGCAACATCGCTTTGCATCATGGTAACGTATGTGAGATTACATTAATCGTGGGATGTTGAACTCAGTTGGTGGATTAGACGTCATCTGTCACTCAAAACAGTTGGTTTGCCAGCGCCTGACCAATCATCAGTCGTTAAAAAACGCCTCTTGTCTGGAGTAACGAACCCTGTCAGCCTCCGACAACAATGCAGAGGTTTAAAGTTGTGAAGTTCTTGCAATCAAAGGGATTTGGAGGAAAGTAATCATAAAAAATGGTAAAATTTCGTTGAGAACGTGAAAAAGTGGTGTGTTTTAGTTTTGCCTTTTCAAAAAGTCCGGGAAAATGTGAAAGATGGATCAACCCCCTGATCGTTAGTAATGTCCACATCTTTGGTTGTATTATGATAATTTCAATTAAATCTCCAATTTATCATCATAATTATATGGTAAGTTTAAAGGAACACTAAGTAAGTTTCTAAGTAAGTTAATCGATTTCTGGTTAACCAGTTTCATGACGGATTTTGTTTTTTGTTGCACTTTTTTGAGCTTTTATTTAGCAGTTAAGGCTAATCTTCTGTGGTTTTCAATAAGTTTGGTTTAAAGCAACACTAAGTAACTTTTCAACCTTCATAAAATATTTCCATAACTTTTGTGATCATACGTCCACTTAAAACTTGTTGAATGACGCCTCAGTCATGGCCCAGTGGGTCCATATCGCTTTAACGGCACTAAGCATCTTTAGGAGGGTGGCAGGAACCCTGCCACAAAAAACAACTACAAAATGTGCTGACTGCTTTACGGCATACCTCACTTCCCCCATTTATCTTCAACATCATCACATTGTTTCACCACAATTAGATTCATCACCTCATCGCTATTCATCCTTCACACAGCAAAACACTACCGCTTTTATCCACACTGGGCCGCCAAAATCGACCAAACCTAATACTTCTTAAGTGTTGCTTTAACCTGTGTTCTATGGGATAAACGGGTTAGCCTGACTAGAGATCAAAACATTGTTCAGATTTTCACAACGATAGATAATTATTAACCAGCTTTTCCGCGTGCGAAATGCCTCCAACGGCCTCTTTATTGACAACCAGCTTGACTTTGTGACTCCCATCATTCTTCCTCCGACTGCTAAAGACGTTGGCGTCGATTTCTCCAGTTTCCCCGCACATATCTTTACAGACTTGATGTACAACTTGAGGCCACCAAAAGTCTTAGGTGACATGTGAGTTACACCTCCTCCACAGTTACAACCGTGTTTGTTTGTCTGAGTTTAGCTCTACCTGAGAAACACCCCTGAGTGGGCAGAGCCATCTCGCTGTGGCTTCATACATAGGAAGACGATGGAAAAAATTTAAAAAAAGCAAAAACTCCCTGATGATGTTGCTCTTTTGGGCAACTTGGTGAAACTCTTCCTTTAAGGAGGGACGTGACTTTTCAACAAAATGCTGATACAGACCAATCCAAGTTGGCAAGTAGGTATGAAGTGGGTAGTAGGGTTGCCCTAACACCCACGGATAAATTTTTTTATATGGACTCAAGTTGATTTCAGAAACTTTCTTTCCTGAATGAATTGGACCATCAAGAAATATATTTATAAAATCATCCTGGTGATCTTTGTGTAATTCTAAAGTTTGAAACGTGAAAGTAAACAAGGGGGAGAATAGTTTTCAATGGGATCAATGTTCATCCTTCAGATGTCAATAAGATTTGGTAAGGTTATCAGGAATAGTAGAGCGGGCTATAGAGAGATAAGCAGTAGGACTGGGGATTGTCTCTGTTGTTGTTCTTGTTTGTTTGTTACCTGGAGATGAGGAACATGAGTCTGTCTGTCCAGGGCAGGTTAACAAACTGGTTCCACCAGCGGTTCACCACCAGAGTGACATAAAAACCTGAAACATACATAAAATACTGAAAGATGAAGGCTCATTTACTGTTTTTGTTAAAGCAGGAATAAAAGGAATTGTACTTTTTAAATGTATTATTTTGTAACAACGTCCTAAAAGAAACTTTCACCGTTTAAAGGCGTCCGTGCAATTTTTCACAGTACCAGAGTGAACGAGTTGGGGATCCGCCCGACAAACAGCCGTCCTGCTTTCAGTTTTCTCTGTTGTTTAATGATCCGTTTCCATTAGCACGGCTAACGAGGCAACCAAACACCCATTAGTCTGTCTGTGTGGCTCTGCTGTCTCCTCAGATAGGAAACATGAGACTTTTAAGCACTTTTATGACGGAAAATGTGGTTCAGCTAGAGATTCTTCCACATTGTTTTCATCTATTTGTCATTCAGAAATGTTATTTTCTTGCTGTCAAGATGATTGACTGAAAAATGCAAAGACAATACATATATGTTGATCGTGGTTTGGATTTGTTGAGCTTCTAATTAAAGATAGAAAAACTACTGATCAGATCTGAAATCGTGTTTATGAAGGACTCAGGCCACAGATTTTTTTGCTCATATGCGGCTAAAAACTGACTTTTTGATGGCAATATAACGTTACGATATTTTTATAATTAAACCAAAATCTACCTTGTGGAACTTTCATATATGTAACTAAATCGGATTTGGATCCAGTAAGTTTTCAAAGCGTCTGAACGATGATGCCGCATTTTATCTGCCTTCGCGTCATCGTCGTCAGATTTACAAATGTGCAGCAGAAGAAGCCAGACGTGGTAAATCTGGACGTAAACAATGTCCAACGCAAGCAGTGCCGAGTTCAGCTGTCTTTTTTTCTAAGATTCCTTCATCTTGTGACGATGGGGTTGGCTCCCGTTGCTCAACAATGTTAGCATCCATCCGCGGACACTTTTATCCAAAGCGACTTACAAAGTAGGCAGTAACGCGAAGGGTCTTGCCTAAGAACCCACACTGAATGCTGTTGGTTTAGGCCTAGATTTGAACCCAGACCCACAGTGCAAAAGTCAGGTGACTTTCTGATTGAGCTACCCAGCAGCTGAAAGACGATTACAAACGCAGACGAACATTTACTGAAGTCCCTGAAAGACTTGAAGAAACTCATCCGTGGATTCAAGTTTAGCTGAACTGATTATTGCAGCAACCCTCACAGGTCGGAATAAAAAGTCAATTAAACAGCACAAAAACCCCTTAAAGATTTAAACTTTTAGAAAACTGCTCAAGCATTGATTAAATCTAGACTGTTTTAGATATTTAATAACAATTACTTTTAAATATTTTCACAAAATCTAATGTTTGCTGTTCTGAAGCTGGATTAAGGTAATAGAAGACTTTGCTGTTGCTAATGGTTAATGTTTTTATTAGATAAATTCAACTTAAATGCCATGTTTCACAAATCTCTTAACACAAGTTACCATATATGAACTTGACTATAAAAAAACAAACATAAAATAGATTTTGGAAAGTAGAAATGTGGCCAGGAAAACAAAACATACCGAGGACGAAGGTGACGGGAATCTGCTCGGCGTATCTGTCGCAGTAAATGGAAAGTTTCTCAAACAACCTCTTCTGTTGCTCTGAGAGGACGAGCCTGCAGGCCGGAGGAGAAACAAACAATCACTAACAGGGGTAAGCAAACTAAATTAGATTTAACAAATTTATGAACCGCAGGCAAAATGTTCAGATTTCCACCCGCAGCTGATAATTTACATTATCTCTGTGATTTATTCCATATAAAAACCTAAATTGGTCTGCAATCTAAACATGTTGCATTTTATTTAACTTTTCCGTCATTGACCTGAGACATGCGTCACAATCGTGCAGCAGAAAAAGCCAGCGAAGACAACGTCCGAAGCGAGCAGCGCTGAGTTTAGCTTTCTTCTTTTCTTAGATTCCTTCTTCTTGTTCTGATCTTGTTTACGGTCGGCTCCTATTGCTCAACAACTTTCAAATCCATCCACAGATGGCGACGTTTAATTAGTATTACTAGCAACCAAGCAGAATAAAACCAGATTTCAGCAACAAAAATGTTTTTGGGCGGTCGGAACATATCCTTAGGAAATCTTTTATTAAAGATACATGCCACACTTTTCAGAAAAATTGTTTAAAATATTTGAAAATCTAAACATAAAATAAAATTCTTAAAAGAAACTAAGCATTTTAATAGATTTAATACTTTTGCATAGAACTATAAACCAGAAGTTTCCAAACGTTTCTATGGTTCAGCTTCTGGTCGAGAAACCTTCGTAAACAAGGAGGCAGAGCTAAAAAATGCGTAAAGAAAAATCAACGTCTAAAGTTTTAACTCGTTTATTTACTGTTAATCGTCAGTATTAGACTGTTGAGTTGAGACTGTTGAAAGAAGTTTCAGTTTTGGTTGATTTTGGCGGCACAGTGTGGACAAAAGCGGTAGCGTTATGCCTGAAGAAGACTGCATTTCCCATGAGCACCAGCGCATTGTGTGGTAAAATCCTGATCTCCTAGTCGCCTGCAGTTGGATTGAAGTACATTTCTGTTTCCAGTGTCTGTGTGAACGATGAACAACGATGAGGTGATGAATCGAACTGTGGTGAAACGATGACATATGATGATGTTGAAGATAAGAAACGGGGGAAGTGACGTATGCCGTAAAGCAGTCAACACATTTGTAGTTGTTTTGTGCAGTAGGGTTTCTGACACCCTCCTCAAATTTGCTTAGTGCCAGTTAAAGCGATAAGGACCCCCTCGGGCCATGGCGTCATTCAATGAGCTGTGAGTCGAAGTATGATCACAAAAGTTGTTGAAATATTTTTTTGAAGGTTGAAAAGTTACTTAGTGTTGCTTTAAACACTATAAACACCTTGTTTTCTCTTTGTCTTTTTATTTCCTGGCAGCTTTTTAAGTATTTTTGCAGCATTATCGTGAACCGGAGCTTCTGGTTCGCTGTTTTTGTTTTTTTTTGTCAATCCGTCCATTTAATGCTTACTATTCTAGCCCGAGGAGCAAAGGATACTGGCAGACAATCAGAGAGAAGGGCAACAATTTCAATAAATACTTTATTTCGGCCAGATTTTATAATGATTTAAAATATTTATTTTGTCTTTCAGCTTTATGAAGAATCCTCGACTTTCAAAAGCATTATTAACTTTTCTGAATTTTGTCACAGTTGAACAAAAAATGGGCGGAGCTTGTGCAATAGAGCAACTACACACCAGGGGGCGATCCAGATATTCCACAGGTTCCTTTTTCTGAAAACAAAAAGTCGTATTTCTAAACATTTCTTGAAATAAACACTAATAAACATCTGACCTTCGACCCTCAGAGATGCCTCTCCATCTAAAAAATTATGTTGTTTAAACAATGAAAGAAACACTGCAAACACATCATCATGTACTTATGCTTTTATGACAATTTATCTTCTCTGTTACAGCGACTCCTGTGTGATTGGGTCCTAAAAGCGATATGGGAGCCTGACCTGTAAACGAGGCTCAGGACGGTGTAGAGCAGAGCAAACAGGAAAAACTCTCGGTACAGCAGCTTGTAGATGCTCCCCCTCCAGCGCAGCAGCAGCCGATGGAAGCTCAGGAAGGTGGCGTTGGCTACTTTGCTGGAATAGGTGACGGTCATCCTGAATCCACGCGGCTCCGATGCTCCCACTAGTCTCTCATAACCTTTTCAGACTTTTCCAATCAATCCCAAACAGTTTCTTCTGCTACTGCTGCTGTTTTCCATCAGGTTGGTTTCCAGATGAGTTTTTTTTGTTGCTCCAACCCATCCTCCTCTCTCTCTCTCTCTCTCTCTCTCTCTCTCTCTCTCTCTCTCTCTCTGTTTTATGTTCTCTCACTCCTGTTTCT
>JAVLVB010000677.1:2500-67778 GCA_032876305.1 Orestias chungarensis | reverse complement strand
CACACACACACACACACACACACACACACACACACACACACACACACACACACACACACTGCTGTGGGTTATATTGATGAGCCATGGTCATGTTTCAGCTGTGTGTGTTGGCATAGACAGCTGTGGAGGTAAACATGTAAAAACAGAAACGTGGTCAGTGGCAGAAAATAGACGAAACAGGTCACGGTGAGCCAATGGCTTTATCTGGGTCCGTACCATGAACATGATCTGTTTTTATCGTAAAAGAAATGTTTTTCAGCATCAGTTTGTATGTTTCTAACTACAGTTTAGCATCTTCTAGTGCTTATTTTAAAGAACAGAAACCCTCTGTCATTTACTGTTTGTTATGACATTCTTTAGAGGTTTTTATTTATCTATCTTATTTTGTTCAATCTTAATATTTTGGTTTGATATTATCAGTTCTTTTACTTTAATTTTCTCATTGATTTAGATTGTTTTTCTTTGTTTATTAAAAAAAGTTGAATAGATTAAACTGACAGGGAGGTTGCTGATCGGCGGCGAAAGGTCGCAGAAGCCTGATGACGCATTTCGACTGAAGGTTACAGATTTTTGCAGATCTTGTTACTAAGAGGAGCAAATGAACACAAAAAACTGAGACTGGTTCAGATTGAAATGGGTTTTACTGCAAGGAAAATACGTGAATAAAGTTTAAACCCCCACTTGGACTGCCAACTTATCGTGGTGGAGGGGTTTGTGTGTCCCAATGACCCTAGGAGCTATGTTGTCTGGGGCTTCATGCCCCTGGTAGGGTCACCCATGGCAAACAGGTCCTTAGGGGTGGGACCAGACAAAGATGGGAAAACCAAAAACCCCTATGGAGGCAAACAACAATGGAGCCCAGTTTCCCTGGCCCGGACGTGGGCCCCACTCTGGAGCCAGACCTGGAGTGGGGGCACCGTGGGCGGCGGCCGGGGGCGGGGACTTGGAGGTCTGATCCTCGGCTTCAAAATCTAGCCCTAGGGACATGGAACGTCACTTCTCTGGCGGGGAAGGAAGCTGAGCTTGTTCGTGACGTTGAGCGGTTCCGACTAGAAATAGTCAGACTTACCTCTACGCACAGCCTGGGTTCTGGAACCAGTATCGTCAAGAAGGGCTGGACCCTCTACCACTCTGGAGTTGCTCACGGTGAGAAGTGCCGAGCAGGAGTGGGCATACTCGATGCCCCCCGGCTCTGTGCCTGTACGTTGGGGTTTACCCAGATGAACAAAAGGGTAGCCTCCCTTCGCCTCCGGGTGGGGGGACGGGTCCTGACTGGTGTTTGTGCTTATGCACCTAACAGTAGATCACATTACCCACCCTTTTTGAGACACTGGATGGGGTGTTGGATAATGCCCCTACCGGTGATTCTCTTGTTCTGCTGGGGGACTTCAACGCTCACGTGGGCTGCAACAGTGTGACCAGGAGGGGCGTGATTGGGAGGAACGACGATCCTGATCTGAACCTGAATGGTGGTTTGTTATTGGACTTCTGTGCTCGTCGCGGATTGTCCATAACGAACACCATGTCCAGGCATAAGAGTGTCCATATGCTCACCTGACATGGTGGCACTCTACAGTAGGTCGCGGTTCGATGATCAACTTTGTAGTCGTGTCGTCGGACTTGTGGTCGGATGTCTTGGACACTCGGGTGAAGAGAGGGGCGGAGCTGTCAACTGATCACCACCTGGTGGTTAGTTGGCTCAGATGGTGGGGAAGGCTTCCGGTCAGGCCAGGCAGGCCCAAACGTGTATGAGGGTCTGCTGGGAGCGCCTGGCCGAGTCCCATGTCCGAAACAGTTTCAACTCCCACCTCCGAGAGAGACGGGGGACATTGAGTCTGAATGGGGTGTGTTCGGCGCTTCCTTTGTTGAGGTGGCTGACCGGAGTTGTGGCCGCAAGGTCATTGGTGTCTGCCGGGGCGGTAATCCCAGAACTCGTTGGTGGACACCAGCAGTAAGGGATACCGTCAAGCTGAAGAAGGAGTCCTATCGGGCCTTTTTGGCCTATGGGACTCTGGAGGCAGCTGACAGGTATAGGCAGGCCAAGCGGGATGCGGCTTTGGCGATTGCCGAAGCAAAAACTTGTGCGTGGGAGGAGTTCAGAGAGGTGGATTGGTGCGGGACTCAAAGTATAGCCGCTCCTCCGCATCGAGAGGAGCCAGCTGAGGCTGTTCAGGCACCCTGTCAGGATGCCCCCTGGACGCCTCCCTGGTGAGGTATTCCGGGCATGTCTCACCGGGAGGAGACCACGAGGTAGACCCAGGATGCGCTGGAGGGACTATGTGTCCTGGCTCTCCTGGGAGCGCCTCGGGATCCTCCCAGAGGAGCTGTTGGACGTGGCCGGGGAGAGGGAAGTCTGGGTTTCCCTGCTCGGGTTGCTGCCCCCGCGACCCGACTCCTGGATAAGCAGAAAGAAGATGGATGGATAGATGGAGTTTAAACAAGAAGTGCATTCTTCGCTCCTCCTGCATGGAGGATTCCTGCCTGTGGTTCTGCTGAGATGTTCTGGAAGCCCAGATTGCTTTATTGCTGAGCTTTTTAGCTCACCGACATAATTGGTTATGGTGTCTCTCGTTTCCCTTTTGACGGCCCTGAATAGATTCACTATGAGGTTCTGATCAGATGTGTTCTGGGAACAGCTGTGGAGATGATGGTCCAAAGAGAGATTTGACAGAAACAAAGACATAATATATGGCCTAATACAGATAATCCTCTTTAAAATACTGTTGTATCAGAAAGTGTCTTTAGTCAGGGACTTCACATGGTTAGCTGTGAGACGGGCCTCTACATGAAATCCTTCCTGCCCACAATAGCTAAGTAAAGTAAAATGTAGCTGCCTAAGAAATTACTCTGAGGTGAAAAACAGAAGACATACATTTTACATTCGGATTTTCAAACCAATATTTACAATAGATAATGTATTAATGTTACAACATGGCTTGTATTGATAATATAGTATAGTATAAAAGTAAAGTAATTAAAACTACTCTTTCTCCAAAAACATATTCAAGTAAATGTAAGTTATTATCAACATCCGGCTTTAATTGATAATAATAATAATAATAATAATAATAATAATAATAATAATAATAATAATAATCATATAAATAATAATAATAATAATAACAATAATAATAGTAATAAAAACTCCTCCGTAAACAAATTCTAATTAAAACAATAAATACTTTTATGTTTAAATTGAAATTAATTGAAACAAATGAAATGTTTCTCATGTTTTCCGTCCTAACTCGAGCTCCCCTCCAGGAAGTGACGCAGTGACGCACTGTGCGTCATCTCCAGTCCCGGCTTCTGATCTCCGGTCAGTTCGGCTCCTGATTTTCCAGCCTTCTCTGCGGCGTAGCGGCGGCGCGCTGATCCCAGATCTGCGCTTCTGCTGGGGGCCGGAGGAGGCGTCCTACCCGGGAAAGTCAAGCGTTGATGAGACGCTGGACAGCAGCTGCGGAGCAAAGAACAGGTTGGTGGCCTAAACTCGAATAAAATCTTTAAAATAACTTGACCAACATCAAATTAACTGTTAATTTACCTGCTCCTTCTCCCGCTTCGCGTTTTCGCTCCGGTAAAGGAACCGTTAGGTCGCCATCTTTGTTTTCACTTCGAGGTTTCGATGGTTTTAGGAAGAAAGTCTGAGGTTCGCGTCCAATTTTCGACCTTTCGACTTAAGAGACAAACTATGAAACAAATATTAGTATTAAGTATAAAGTATTAAGATGAGCTGGGCTGTTAAAGTAAGTTTAACGTCAATTAACTGTAGAATATTATTAAAATTACTAGAGTAGTTTACTGTTCTAATGTACGAGTTTGACTTCAGAATTTACCTTTTTTAATATTTTCTAAACTATTAACTTGTTTTAAATATATATTTTAATTAAAATAATGTAAACTATCACAGGTGAAACTGACTTATTGCATATTTCATTGGAATATCAGTGTTGCATGTATTTATTTTATAGTAATTAGTAAATATTTATCATTTTTGAGATCTGTGGATTTTCATATTTAAAATTTTATTAGATTATCTGCAAATTTCAAGTTTTTATCCTAAACTCTTTTTTTAAATGCTCTTAACAAATAATCTGGCACACACAAATAAAACATTTCAAAACACATGTGATAAAAAAACACTGAAATGCATAATGAACTAATCACAGTATGTTTTAAGCTTTTGATAAACTTTCTGTAAATTTGAACCATCCGTTTTAAGTTGTTAGTGTGGAATATCAATTTAAAATGTAATTATATCTTGAATTTCTATAGTAATAATGACAAAAGCACAGATAAACCGGACGCTGCTCTTGGAAAGACTTAAAGCTCTCAGGGAACAAACAGGAAGTAAAAATAACAAACATCTCCAATTTAAATTCAGCATTGTGATAATGAATCACAATTTTTATGATGACAGTGAATTTATCGTGATGAACGAAACAATAAGGCCATAAAATTTTTAAAGCTATTTTGACATAATCTTAAAATCTTAACGCTGAAACTTTTCCTGCTTTATTTTTTTGTTAAAAGTCTCCAATGATTACAACTATTGATACATACTTTCCTTATCATGTTAGAAGGTAGCATAATTATTTTACTGCTTGCACAACAATAAAATCAATCCCCTCTGAGAAGCTTTCTGATCATTTAGAAAAACATAAAATGAACTGATCTGTGTGTTTCTAAATAAGGATAACGATAATCCGCCATCTCAGATTTGTTTTCTCTCTGTTCTGCACGTGGTCCGTAGAGCCATGCCATCCAACGTGGAGGTCAAAGCTAAGGTGAGCGACGTGGAAGAGTTCGCCAGAAAGGCGGCCCAGCTCAGCCAATCAGAGGGCGCGATAATCCGACAGCACGACACGTTCTTCAACAGCGGCCGAGGACGACTGAAGCTGCGGGACTTTATGGTGCACAGAAACCTGTTTTTGTTTGTGTTTCATTTTTATTCACAGTTTTTTACCTTTCTCGTCAGATTAGTTTTAATGACGGATTTACTTTTTGTTGCAATTTTTTTAGCAATTAGAGCTCATCCTCTGTGGTTTTGGGAAGTTTTAAATACTTTGGTTTAACGCAACACTAAGTAACATTTTAACCTTCATAAAATATTTTCATAACTTTTATGATCATACGTCGAATCACAGCTTGTTTAATGACGCCCCTTTGATGACCTGAGGGGGTCATGAAAGAGGCTGACTGCTTTACGGCATACGTCACTTCCCCCGTTTCTTATCTCCAACATCATCATGACATTGTTTCATCACAATTAGATTTATCACCTCTTCTCTATTCATCCTTCACACAGACACTGGAAACAGAAATGTACTTCAATCCAACTGCAGGCGACCAAGAGGTCAGGATTTTTCCACGCTATGCGCTGGTGCTCATGGGAAATGCAGTCTTCCTTCAGGCTAAAACACAACAGTTTAAGTCCACTGTGGGCTGCCAAAATCAACCAAAACTGAAACCTCTTTAGTGTTGCTTTAAGTTGGTTTGGAAAAATCGTATTTAATTTGAATTGTTCAAATATAAAATCTCTGTGCATCTCTTTATAGTGCAAGAAAAACGTTTACAGACATCTTACAGAAACATTTAGGGCTGTGCCGGCATCGGACCGTTGATGCGCGTTCACGTGCTGATTAGACAAATAATAAATAAAGGATGAGCTTGGAGCCAAATAATGAATAACAGATGAAAACGCGTGTTTCAGAACGGATCTGGTCAGCTGATCTTCTACGAGCGTCCAGATACTGACGGACCCAAACTGTCTCGCTACTCCATCAGTCCCACCAGCGACCCGGCGACCCTGAAGGTGAGGCTCCGCCTTCCCGCGGGCAAAGGTGCGGATGGTGGCGACGCTAACAATGAGGTCGTGTTTGCAGGCCGTGCTGTCGGACGCTCTCGGGGTTAAAGGTGAGATACGGAAGGAGCGGCGGCTGTTCCTGATTGGCCAGACCAGAGTACACCTGGACAAAGTGGAGGGACTGGGACACTTTATGGAGCTGGAGGTCAGGACGCACACACACACACACACACACACACACAGAGTCCCAGTTTTTACTGTAATACAATTATTTAATCTAAAAGCGTGATACACGACGACTCGGTTAAAACAACCAGCCAGTGATTAAGCGGCAGGAAACTCTGCAGCAGAAAAAAACCATAGAATAAGACAAGAGTTTTCCCGTCAAAGCGTTCCCGAGCTAATTTAGCGTCCACGTTGAGAGGAGAGGCGACAGGTGTGGATCCGAAAGGTGTGCTGGTCGAGCCTGAGCCCTGAGGACGATGCTTACGCTAATCTGTGTGTGTGTTCAGGTGGTGATGCGGCCGGAGCAGAGCGTCGATGAAGGACAGCAGGTAAAAAATACACTGGGAGGTTTTTTCTTTTCCCTTTTAGCAGTCGGTTAGAAACTGAAATCTGTTAAAGCTGCAGCAGGTAGGGGTTTAAAAAAAAAGTTTTATACATATTTGTTAAAACTGTCCCAATTAGAGCGGTAAAAAAAAAATCGTCATTCTGACTGAATTTTATTTCCTCTTCTCCAATTTGGCTTCAGGTTACTTAGTTTTCTGCATATTTATTTTAAAACGTGCCAACAGGAACAGTTCTGTGCTATTGGGGGTGTTGTTTTAAAGGGTGGCGGTCACTCTTGTCAATAATTTGCCATTAAACCTCTGTTTTTAATCTCTTTTAGAGTTAAGAAAGAAGTATATTATTCATATAATGGGGGTCACATTAAAGCACTGTAAACCCGAATAAGTAAGCAGAACTTAAAAAAAGTAAGGCAATCAGTTGCCTCACGTTTTTTGAGTTCATAAACTAAAAAAATTTAGTATATCATTGCACATATATTTTGAGTTCATGTTAAGCCTAACTTTAAATCATTAAATTAGATTTACTAACTAAGCCAACTCAAAATTTTATGTTTCTACTACTCAGAATATTTTATTAATCTGTCTCATTGCAATAACTCAAGAAAACTTAATAATTTCAAGCATGAAAAGTCAAGATATTTATGTTTCAAGAACTTAATATTTATTAGTTTCTCCAATCAATCGTTTAATTACCCACAACTCAAAAACTTAGACAGGTTACAGCTCAAAATCATTTACTGCCAAACTTAAAATATTTCTGGCAACTGATTGCCTTACAAATAACAGGTACTCTTGATTTAAGAATCCAAAAACATTAAAAGTATACATATATGTTTTAGTATTCAGATGTTTAGTGGAAAAAACTCTTTTAGCAAACAAATATCTGAAAGAAAAAATTAAAAACACAAATAAATAAATAAACCAACCAGATCCATGATGCTGGAACTATTTTAACTTGAGTTAAAACCAACCATTAAGAGAAGCATGAAAACAATACCCACAGTTGCTACGGTACATCGCGATATATCGCGTATTGCTTACTGTTTTTACTTTAACCACGTTCTTGGTGCTCTTTTTTTTTTTTCTTAACTTCCAATCAAACCCTCATGAGACGTCTGTGTGAATGGTTGGGCAACGGGATCCGAGCGTATCTTCACGAGATCAGAAGAAGATGAAGGAAGCTGATAAAAAAAGAAAGCTAAACTCGGCACCGCTTGCTTCGGACATTGTTCACGCCCAGATTTACCATGTCTGGCTTCTTCTGCTGCACAATTATGACGCACGCCTCACGTTCAGTAAAGGTTTAATAAAAACCAACATGCCGTTTAGATTACAGATTCTTTAAAATCTACTGGATTAGATTTATTTCCACATATGGGGGAGATAAAATAAGGGAATTGGGCTGATGAGACTTTTGTGAATAGGTTTCCTTCCTGGGTGAACCAGACTGTCATCATGGGAGAGATGAAAGGAGAATTGAATCTGGATGTTACAGATAAGAATCAGAACAACAAACGGGGGAGTTTTATTTACATGCTTATTTATTGAGTTTTTACTGAAATAGGTTCAAAGATTTATTCTGCTGTTTCCCTTTCCTGCTGTAACCACAGAAACGTTCAACATTAGTCGAAGTCTCTATGGGTTTTATAACCTGGCTTTACTTCCTGTTTCCTGTTCCTCAGGTGGCGTTGGGCCTGATGGAGCAGCTGGAGGTCGCTGAGGAGCATCTGGTGACCGGAGCCTACATGGACCTGATACTGAAGGGACAAAAAGAGGCATGAAGCATTCCAGTTACATCAGTAATCAGATTACACTTAAAAACTCCTTTTTCTCTGTTTTGGGCCGTAAAACTCAGATAAAGAACGTATTTATTTTTCCAAATGAGCCAAAAAAAATTCCTTTCACATTTAGATGAAAATGGAAAATGAATGAAGCGATTAATTGTAGGTGTTTAGCTTCTTTTTCTCTGACACTTGTTGATGGTGCTTTATGGGTTTTGGCCTTCAGATCTTCAACCTCCTTTTAACTTTGATTAAAACTTATAAATAATTACTGAATGTTTATTAGTGTAGATATAGTCTCAATAATACACTTAAGTACCATTTCATGGTAAAACAGCAATTCTAAGTTTATCAGTATATTTTTTTAACATGTTTCTTTTAATTCGGTTCAAAACTGTTTGCTTATTCATAAGTTTTCTCATAATTTTCCACAAATAACGTCCCATTGAAGATTTATACATTCCTTTTTCTAAAAAGTTTTTTTCCCCTTTGTTTTAAGTCCCAAAAGTCGAAATTAAATGGGGTCCAGAGATTTCGTATAGTAGATGTAGTTATAGTTGACTTTATGAACACTTAATTCGCTGTATTGTAAACAAGTGGATTGTAAAAGGTTTAGATTCCAGCTTTGTGCGATGAACTTATGACCGACTATTACAGTTGAGCTGGAAATAATCAATAAATTTGGAACTAATCAATAAAAGTTTCCTTGAGCCAAATTCTTTTCATGTACTGAAGGTTTATCTGGATAAATGGAAAAAAATGTTTTTGACTTTTAAAGAGAAAAAAAGAGGTTAAAGAAAAGTTTTTTGTTATTTGCTCATTTGAGAATAAATTAGCTTGATAGAAGTTGTTACGTGTGGCGTCCAGCAGAGGGCGCTTTAAGTCCACTGTTGTGAGAGTTTACTATCTAGAATGACATCAAATAGAGACGTTTCACTTAAAAGAAAATGCAGATCAGTTTCATCGAGGCGTCGCCTCCACAAAATTTGATCGGACGAGAACCTTAAGTCCTTTGGAGTAATGAAACATGGCGGTTAAATTCCCTCAGGGTACTATTTTAATGCGTGTTTTGTTTCTTTGTGAGTTAGTGAAATCACTAAGAAGCATGCTGTTGTGACCGAAGTTCATGTTTGTGTATGGAATTCCTTCCAGAAGTATTGGCACCCTAGCAACGTTTCACATTTTACCCCATTACAGCCTGTGCAGTTTGTTTTATTCAGGATTAAATGTGTTGGGCCAACACAACATTAAGTTAAATTTAGGTTAAAACGGGTTGTTTTATTTATTTTTGTTTTATTTAAAGAAATAGAAATCTGAAAAGTGTGGCATGAATGTTTATTCCGCCTCCTTAACTGAAATTTCTCTCCCATGAGTGATTTAATCTCAAAATAAAGACAGTAACTAGACTAAAGAAATATCAGGAATATAGATTTGTGAGAGAGAAAAAAAGCCACACTATGAGCCTAAAATATACTACAAATGTAGTATAACAAAAATAAAGTCTTAATATTTTGGGAGAAAAAGGGACATTACGGGTTTTCAGATGAAATATTACAGTCAGTATCAAATATGCAAAAAATCTGTTTTGATAACTGTACAGAAGAATAAATTAAAAATCGTGGATGGTTTTGTTGAACCCCAAAAGACATGAGCCCACCGCACGTTTCAGGTCTTCATCAGAACCAAACCTTAAAAAGTAAACAGCCTCTTCTTCCCCATGAAGCCGGGAAGAGTTTGTTGCTGTCGATGAACTGAGGTGCAAAAATCGGCCCGCCTGGGCTCTAGGCTCATCCTCCTTGTTGACGTCAGCAGGTTGTAATCCTCTCTGAACAGAGATTGGACCGGCCCGTTGTGTTTTTGGCCTTGTCGTCTTTAATCTGACACGTAGGGGAATTTTGTTCCGCAGGAATATGTCTCAGCAGCGGAAGTTGCAACCCAGCGACGAGGCAGCCGTCTCAGTCTGAACGTTTGAACTTCGTCTGCTGACACCGTTTACAGATTTCTGGTCTGTCGTCGTCCACAAACGATATCGGCGGCAGAAATGAGGGAAGATTACAGGTTTAACCGGCGCTGATGAGTCTCCGATCATGTCTGATCGCTTCGTCTGAGTTTGTTTGCCGTACATGATGTCGTAACTGTAACTTCAGACAGGCAGCAAATGCATAATATAAATTTATTTTGAGGTTTATTTAACGGGCAATCAAATGTAATCCTACCAAAATCTATTGATAATCTAAGTAGATTTAAAACAAGGAACAACTTTACAACATGCTCCCTAGTTTATAGGTGCAGCTGATGGCTAAAACACTGACCAGGTTCAGTCTTTCAGTCTTGTTTCTCTGATTATATTTGTACTTCATGCTTTTTGTGTTGTACAGAATGTCTTTAGCAAACGAAACCGTGAGTTTCATTTGCCTCACGGGTGGTTTATTAAACATTTGCTTTGGTGCAGAGAGACGATAACATACAGAGTTTACAACAAAGTTTGCAGCGGATGACTTGTTAGGTGGGGGAATGAACTCGTACTGCTCCTTTAATGGAACGGATGGATGGATGCGACCATCTACTTCCTTTAATGCCGTGTGATCTACGTGCACTTGTCTCGCAATGGACATATTGGGCACCGCTGGACTACAACAATGTGGCATAGTTACGTGACGTGGCTTTGCTGCCCCTAGTAGAAAAAAAAACGGCTAGCAAAGCTGTTGCACAAGTGCTACTTGAGAAAAATAACTTCCTGCACAGAAAGCTTTTTTTCATATAACGAATATTTAAAACGGTTCCGTTTCTTCTGTCGTATTCTCACAGACATCTCTTGTCCTTTAACTTTGGCTCCCGTCCACATAAATTACATCCCAGGAACGGTGGAACTGACTCACAGGAGAGGGTTGTGGTTCGTTTGAGTGATTCACCTGGTCTTAAGCGCCTGAATCATTTCAATAATTATAATTCAGTTAATTAAGCTCTTAACGTCTGGATGTTGAAGGATTGAGGAGTTGTAACAATTTAAGGTATTTTCCAGGTATGTTTGCTGAGTTTGTTGCGGATAAACTAGTTTTAACATCCAAGATAAATCTTCCCTCTTCTGGTTTAATAAATTAGAAGCTATTACTCACATTTTAGGAATGTTTGTAGGTAATATTCAAGAAATGTCTTAAATCAAGCAACACTTGATTTACTAAGGAACTCCAACAGTTACAAACAAGACTAATGACATTTATCAGTATAGAAATAACTACAAAGTAAGTTCCAAGCAGCGGATTAATAAGCTTATTGAAATCTTAAACCTGCGTTTATCTCGTTCTTTTTTTTAGGAGCCTTTTTGTCCTGTCTTTATTTTTTTCATTTTATATTCTATGTCCACATTAACAGCCTTAGGCTTTGAATTTGACTGAGTGGATTTGATTTAGGGTGTGTTCCTAGTTACTTTGACATTGCCCTGCATTAAAAGCTATCGATCTTTGGATTAAGGAGAAAATATCTCCCGTTTTTCGGTCTCTTAACTCGATGGCTTTGCGTGGCACCCGTCACATTTCCACTGAAGGTGTTTTGACCAGGGCCGGTTTTTGCTACGGGCGATGTGGGTGACCACCCAGGGCGCATTTTGTGCTCGTGTGCTCGTCAGAGCAACCATCGTTGGTCAGCTGCCTCGGAGGCCGGCTCTCTGTTGTTGTCGTCCACCAGGAAGGACGTGAAGTTTCCCCGTCTGTCCGATACGGTTTGCCCCACATCTCCGTGCAGCGCAAGTCTTACCACCTTTTCGAGTGATACATTGAAACATAGGCCGCTTTGGCTGCTGCTGCTTAAATTAAATATATATTAGATTGTCTTATTATAATAGGAATATATCATTATTATCAGTGTCATACATATAAAAACATTTAAATGCATATCTATGCACATTATAATGGGCAAACTTTACCAAAACATGTCATTTGAGCTTTCATGGTTTCAGTAGTTCCCTTGAGGCGACATACAGTACTACGGCCCAGCTCCTGTATCCTGTTGTCATTAATGCTTGACTTTTGAGTTGATTAAATGAACACTGCACTACACCACTGAATTTGTTTGTTTCTTTGTATTTCTTTTTTGAATATAAATGATATTTTTGGTTAAACTGCTTTCCTAGCTAAAGCTTAACAAAACGTACTAGAGGTCCACAGTGTCACATGAGCGTCTCCCTGGACTTCCTATCATCAGCAACAATCATACAGTTGCACGTATGATGATGTAACTGATGGTCAAGAAAACTTAGATTTTAGATTGTTGTTAAGCAAGCAGGGTTATTAGATCCTGAGAAAGGATTTGTGCAATTTACATCTGTGTTTCTTCTATTTATCTTGTTTTTTTTTCTGTATTCATGTTACATTTTTGTACATAAGATAGAAAAAAAAAAGTAATTTATTGTAATATAATGTTAGGGGTAAGTCTTTGTACTAAATATCTGTTAATCTAGCCAGAATCGTCTCTGGATTTGACTTAATATAAGGTCGTGTGAGGATTTGGGACTGCCGCGCGGCGTCAGGATCCGGACGACTTCCTGCAGAAACTGCAGGAGAATGATCGGCCATCATGACCTTTGAACTTGGGCACACTGGGGCTCTGGAGCAGGAGGATGTAAAACAAAAATATTGATCTATGGATGGACGGACAGATATTTATAAAATATTTTGAGGTGGCCTAGTCAAAGTCTGGACCCTAATATGGGTCAGAACTGAACCAATCGCTACCAGTTGTAGCAAACCGTTGCTGTCAGGAGTGAAAAAAACAGCTAGTAGGTTTTGGGAGCCATTTTACTTTTGGTCAGTAAAATTTGGAAAACATTTTTTCTCATTAATTTTTAAAGTTAACCAAATGTTTCCATGCTAGCAAACCCACAGACCATGCAACAAAATACATAAAGAAACAAATGTTAACGGGTCACCTTTAATAGGTATTGCACCTTTTTTAAATTAAGAGTTTAATCGATATGTTTTAAACACTGTATATTATAAATGCCAAACTTTAGTTTACTTCTATAACACCAATTCACAACAAAAATAAAAAATATATTTACCAATTCTACATTTGGATTGTAATAAAAAATCGTAACAATCCAGTTGTTTCATATTCCAATTAATCCTCGTTATCAAACAATTAGTCGGTTTTTTCCTTCTAATTACCTTAAAAGGTTTGAATGGAAGGAAACCCGGCAGATTTAAATAGTCTCCAGCATTCATGTAGCGACAGTGGAGAGGAAAACCTCCAGCAGAACCTGAACCCATCTCGGTACGAGTGTCCATCTGACATGTTTGACAAGATAAGAAATGTAGGTGCGCCGTCTGTGTTTGGGAAAAGTACTTTGATCACAGAACACCAGACCTGGTGCAGCTTCTATCGAGAGAAAAACACAGAGAGAAATACGAAAGTTGAGTTTAAAAAAAGAAAACCGCAACTGATGTAGATTTGTGTGTATCAGCAGAACTAGAGAAATACTACAAATCTAATCTAATCTGTTCATTTGTATGAAGGAATGCGATATGTTGAGTGCAGTGAAACGTCTAAACTAGACGAGACATTCAGTTTCTGTCTAATAGATCTATATGGAGATCTGAATGAGGGAAATCTATGAAGTTTTCTATGATTCAGTGTTGCTGCTGCAGGCGGCATGAATGGAGGTGTTCTTACAGTAGGAAACCTCATCACTGCAGCTCAAAGGTGTGGGGGGGACGACATGTGGAAAACACTTTAGAGTCACATGACCCCAGCCAGGCGTGCTAGGATTGCCGTGAGAAACTCTTTGAATTTTAAGTCGATGCGTTCGCCTCCGATTGAGATGAACCTGAATCGGGCATCGCGCTGGACGGATGCGAGTTGCCGCCGCTGATGCTGGTGCTGATGCTGGCTAAAAAAACCTGAATCCCGGTCGCACCGTTTCCATGGTGACGGGGCCGCTCCTCCTCCTGCTCCCACGCCGCTTACCCCCTCAGTCGGCTCACAGCTAAAAAAAAAAAAAAAAGAGAGAGAAAGAGGTGCGTTTTCTAACCCACGCATTGGAGTGGGAGACGACGTGCGCACACACACACACACACACACACACACACACACACACACACACACTGAGCCATACACAGTGTGTCACGCTGGCAGTGTGTGGGCTGAACCTAGCAGCCCTCCACTCGTCCTGCCTTCTCCTCTCTCCCTCTTCGTCTCCAGGTCCTCCTCCTCGTCTTCTCTCCATCCTCCATCACCTCCTCCTGTTCCTCCTCTTCCTCTCCGTTCTTTCTCTCCATCCCTCGTTATTATTTTTCTTCCCCTAGTTTATGATCATGGAGAGCTGGTCGTGGATCTTCTCGGTGAGTCTCTGCAGTCTTGCGCTTCATCTTCCCCATGGTGGGGTGTGTGTGTGTGTGTGTGTGTGTGTGTGTGTGTGTGTGTGCGCGCCACTCACCTGCTGTCACTCTCTAACTTTAAAACTACCTTTTCTTAACGTTTTGACTTTTAAAAAAACTATTATCCTTATTTCTGTGTCCTCTCTATTCCCGCCTAAACTCCTTATTTAATTCTACCTTCCCTCCATCCTTGTACCCTGGATTACCAAATCCTTTCCTCTTCCTCTTCATCACATCTTTTCCCTAGTTGTATTCTCTATTGAATGTTTCCTCCATAATTTCCTGCTAATTGTTCGATTTGCTCCATTTATTCTCCCCCCTCCTCCTTGCTCTCATCTTCTCTCGCTCTGAATTAATCATTTAGTTTTCTCTTTACATCCCTTCGTTTCTCCTCTCCTTAGTTTCCATTTTTGCTTTTTTATTTCCCCTTCCTGTTTCCTCCAGCATCACTTCTCCGTCCTGTGCATGAGTGTGCGCGTGTTACATAAACCTGGCAGTGAGTGTGTAGGCTGTACTGTCAGACTGACATCTACAGAAGGTAGAAAGGAACCAAACAGGAAGTTGCTCTTCTTCTTTTGCCGAGTTGACTTTCTCCTCTCACCCCCGTTATTGATGTTGGGGCTAAGTGTTTAACTTCATCCTGCATCAACTCCGCTGCAGTCGGGTCAGAAACACTGGAAGTGTGAGGAGGTTCTGCTTCGTCTCCAGATGTGGGGAAACAAGATTAGAATCGGTTCTGTTTTAAGGCGGCTAGCTCTGGTGCTAACTCTTCTGGGGAAAACTTTGGATGTGTCCAGAATTAGAAATATCTTGTTTTTTCTGCATATATGCATACATCAGCATGAGATTCAGCCATTTAGTTCATCTATTTTCCATTTCTCCCTCTGTCTATCCATTCATTCATTCATCTGTCCGTCCATTAATTACTCCCATCTATCCTTCTGTCCATCCATCCTTGATTGTGTCAATCAATTCATCTGCCCATCCATCCATTCATTTGTTAGTCCATCCAACCATCCATCCATCCATCCATCCATCCATCCATCCAAGAAAATGTCAGTTCATGCATCCAACCATCCATCATCCCATCCAAGCATGTGTCAGTTCATCCATCCATCCATCCAATAACGCATGTGATGGTTCATCCATCTGTCTGTCCAACCATCCATCCAAGCAAATGTCAGTTCATCCATCCATCCATCCATCTATTCAAGCAAATGTCAGTTCATCCTATCATCCATCCAAGCATCGATCCAAGCAAATGTCAGTTCATCCTATAATCCATCCAAGCATCGATCCAAGCAAATGTCAGTTCAACCATCCAACCATCCATTCAACCATGTGTACATTCATCCATCCAAGCAAATGTCAGTTCATCCATCCATCCATCTATTCAAGCAAATGTCAGTTCATCCGTTCATCCATCCATCCAACTATCTATTCAAGCAAATGTCAGTTCATCCATCCAATCATCCAACAACGCATGTGTTTGTTCATCCATCTGTCTGTCCAACCATCCATCCAGGCGAATGTCAGTTTGTCCTATCATCCATCCAACCATGTGTCAGTTCATCCATCCAAACATCCATCCAAGCATGTGTCAGTTCATCCATCCAAACATCCATCCAAGCATGTGTCAGTTCATCCCTCAATCCATCCATCCAAGCAAATGTCAATTCATCCATCCGATCGTCCATCCAACTATTTATCCGTCCATCTTAGCAAATGTCAGTTCGTACATCCAGCCGTGCATCCAAGAAAATGTCAGTTCATCCATCCATCCATCCATCCATCCACCAATCCATCCATCGATCTATCCATCCATCCATCAACGCATGTGTTGGTTCATCCATCTGTCTGTCCATTCATCCATTTTAGCAAATGTCAGTTCATACATCCAACCGTGCAAACAAGCAAATGTCAGTTCGTACATCCATCCATCCATCCATCCATCCATGCATGAATCAGTTCATCCATCCATCCATCCATCCATCCATCCAAGCAAATTTCAGTTCATCCATCCAATCATCCTTCCATCCATCCAAGCATTTGTCAGTTCATCCATTTTACCATCCATTCAAGCAAATGTCATTTCATACATCCATCCATCCATTTATTCAATCACTAATGCATGTATCAATTCATCCATCAGTCCCTCTGTCTCCATCCATCCATCCATCCGCTAAGTTTCATTTTGAATAATTGCACATAAAGAAAAAAGATATTTGCATCAGTGACAGGGCTGTTGTTCATCCAAATTTACTAGAGCTAGGGGGGCCCAGAGTTGTTTTTTCAAGGGGGCATACGACAGAATAATGACATAAATTTTTTAAAGTTATATATTATTATCTCTTTACTATAACAACTAGGATTAGGCCTAGGATCAGGCTGGCACCTGTTGCCCCCGTCTAAAACCGACCATGGTCAGTGACGTCGCAAAAGGCAGAAGAATCACTTATTAGTTAAAAACATGGTGACCAAATATCTTCCATCTGATTTTGAATTGATTCTGAAGTGTAAGACTTTCAAACTTAAAAACAAAGATAACTATTTTAAAATATGCATATGAAGAGAAAAACTCTCACACCCTCTGTGATGTCATTCCAGACTTTGACGGCAGACATCGCTTTAAAGTTTCACAGAAAGTAGCAAAATAAATTAGAAATACTAACAATACCACGTTGACTTTACTTATTTATTTTGCGGCTTTTATTTTATTTTATATCGACCCTCAAAAGGTTTCAGTAGCAGGAAAGTTTAAAGCTTGTATTTTCCTCTGCTCAAGCTTATCAAAAGCTTGAAGGCTTTTGATAATTCACTTAATTAAAAAAAATCTCTGCTCTTTTATTATTAGATAATGTTAATATATTTGCTCTAAGCTTCGTTTGATGCATCACTGCTTCCGATTAGACATCGGCTGCTCGGGATTTCACTGAATTCACGAACAGCTCGTTTGAAACTGTGTAAATAAATTCAACTGGTTAAAATATCCTCAACTGATCTTTGAGACAACAGTGGGAATATCAGCATTTTTGCTGTAATCCAACATAAACGCCATGTAGTCCATGAATTAGTTGTTTCTACCACAAACTTGGGTGTGATTGCGTCTCTTTCTCAACATTTTGGCTGGAAACCAACTAAATAGGTTTCTTGCATCCACACGTTTTTTGGCAACAAAAGAAGACGTCAGAAGGTCTGCTGATTTTTCCGTTGTGCCCTTTTCATTCAAACATAAACATCTGAAATGTATGTCAAAAATCAGTCTTCGATCCGTAAATTAGAGTAGAAAAGCTAAACCAATCATTAGTCACGTTTTGTGTGACCTGGCTATGACACTTTATATTTGGGTGGTTTTACTGTTCTGACCTATTAATATAATTCAGTGCAAAAAATAAATAAATCAGACTTTAAAGGTCTTGCAAATGGTTTCTTTTATCTGCCTGAGTGTATCTGGTTGGTTGGTACTAAATCAAATACATGTCACAGTCTAAATGATTATCTGGTGGTTCGCTGGCTCGTTTTGACCATATGGATTCCTCCTTTGGATGTGGTTGGTATCGGGGTCTAAGCCAGCGTCTTTGCTGTCATGCTTATCTGCTACAGTGGATGTTTGACCGTTCTGCCTTCACCAGCTGTGAATGAAGGGAAGCACCTCTTGGTTCTATGGGCTTGTTGCCATCTGGAACTGGCAAAGTTATCTTTGAAATTGGGTCTTGGGGTTGGTTCATAATTTCTACCGGACTGTACTACCACTACTAGCCTGTAGAGATTCAGTTTTTAACTAGACATAGTGGATCTGGTGGCAGTATGGGATATTTCAGAACCATGAATAACATTTTAACTCACATTGGATGGAAGTTTTATTTGGACATAAATAGAGGATTGTAAATGTAGAGTCTGTAGGAAGAGCATAAGCTGCGGGAGTTTCTGAAGGTCGCTTTAAAGCTGTGTAATTCTGTCTGTGCTCTTTCACTGCTGATATGAACTAAATATGTTAAATAAAATAAACAGAAGCATTGCTGTTGAGTTTAATTCTGACTGTAGATGCTTCGACGGTATCGCGATGTGTATCTAGTTCAGTATTTTGTATAAGGTAGCACAAATGTAGACTTTTTTCGGGGGGCAAGATCGGAACAAGTTCGTTGAAATTGCCTTGAAAAGTTGAATCTGGGTTGCATATATGCAAAAGAGCTGGTTTTTTCTTAACAATAGTTGTCAATCAGTTTATAGTCTGAACTTTGAATAGGCCATTTCAGTTCAGTCTTCCTCTTGATGACCCAGTTTGGAAAAATCTTTAGCTTTTTTACGTCACTTTAGACTCTAGGAGACCATGAAGGTGCCTGAGTCTGAGCAGGCCCAGAGCACCAGCCGCCCCCCACTATGCCTGACAGTTGGTTTGAGGCAGCTTGGTTTTCTCCTAACATCCGTTCACCGTGGCCAACTATCATCTCTGATTTTGGTTTCCTGCGTCCAGAGGACAGTTTTCTTGTCTTGTGGTTCATTCAGACGCAGCAATGCAAACTCTGTTCTCAAATTGACATGGAGCTCAGACTTCCTGGTGAACTTCCTCGGAAATGTCCTGATGAACTTCGTGGGACGTCCACTTTGTTTTCTGTATAGAATGATGAGCTTCTAGTTTAGTAATATTCTTATTGCTCTTTTTTCTTATTCACCCCCTCGAAGGTTTTACCCTTTCTGTTCCGTTTACATTATCACGAACATTTGGCTTTAGAATGAAAAAAACAACAACAATTAATCGACTCACAATTAATTGGAAATTAATGACTTGTTTGATAAAAGTTAACTTTATTGGAATAACTGATAACTTCTGCTTAGACAGACTTTCTCGCAGTGTTGCAGTGTAATCTTATTCCACAAGAGGGCACCGCTGCTCATCCTTAAGAGGAGCTAGTTGATCGTTGGAAGAGAAACAATGACGGCAGTGTTCTGGCAAATGGCCGGTAATATTTAATCAACTCCATCTTTTTGGTTGCAATCACGGGCTTCGACTAGGCCACTCCAGAACCTCCATCTGGTCTACATGTTTGTGGCCCTCTACGTTGATGCTCTGGGCGAAAGATGGACGCTTTTGAAGGATTCTTCAAATTCTGTCTTTGTCGCCACGGTGAGACGTAACTAGACAAAAAATCCAGAATGTGAAAGTTGAACCCTCTAAATTTGGCCACAGTTGTTGTCGGCAGCGTCCCTCCATCTCAGCTGCTCATGCTAGTAGCTCCTGCTGCTAACCTCTCTTTCGCTGTAATGGTAGCCAGGAAAACTGACGAACCAGTCAATGGACCTTCCAGACGATCTCTAGAGTCTTGTCAGCGAAATCAGGTGATTTCTATTCCAATCTCAGCGAGACAACAAGCACCAGCTAGCTGGACCTCTGTTGAGTTTGGTCATCCACTTTAAATGGGATCAATACTGAAATAATTTATGATGCAGATTTTTGCAGATATTTGTTTTAGTTTTTTTTATTCAGTTCTGGGAAACTTTCAATTATACATAATTTTAATCGACACACTGCAGGGAGGAGGATTTTATTCTACAAAATTTTTTCATTGTTCTTAATTTCAGGCCTTTCAATCTGTTTTGTCGCAATTTAGTGAAGTTCTGAGTCATGCAGTGAAGCCGGTCCTTAAGCGTAAACTATCAAGGGACTCTTTTATGTAATCTGCTTATAAGTCCAGATGATGCTGATGGATCTGTGGGAGAGTTCTTGTGCTCGGCTGGATAAAATTTTTCGATTCAACGATTGAACACTACTGTTAAAATGGTTTTAAATGAATTGAGCTGAATCGACCTGTGTGTTTTAATGACTCGCCGTTTTGTTCCTGATTGTTGTGAAGCAGCTTCAGCTTCAAACTGTCTGATCTCATGGTCAGAGACGATTGCAGATCTTGTTCTCATGCGAGGAGGAAATAAGCCAGATTTCCTTTTAGTTTTCAGTTTCTCTGCGGTTTGTGAGAAACTTGACAAGACTGGAGAGCGTGTCACGGGGGAGATGCAGCGAATATCATCTGCTCCTGCCGGTGGTTTCCATGGCAATGGACGAGGCAGCTACATTTGCAGGACAGCGCAGAGGCCCATCCTGTTCGCACGTAACAATGAAATGCATTTTTGGCGTTCTGACTGCAAGCTTGCTTCAGCCACAGTCCAAGCAAGATCTCATGGTTTGTTACATTTATGTCGAACCTTCTCAAATATTTCATCTGTTATGTTGGATTATTAACCGTCGTTACTGAAAACACCTGAGAAAGCAAACCAGCATTAAATCAGCTGATTAATGTTCTTGAACCCTTTGGAGATGTTTTGACTGTTCTCGTTTTAAACATCGCTTTTTTTTTAACAGAATCTGTCGATTGACGTGTGAAACAAAGTGGTGTGTTTTAGCCTAGCATGTAGAAGCAGTAGCGACAAGTAACAGAAGCAAAGAACGGAGGTATTTCACCGACATCAGCGCCAAATTTTTGGACAAACTGCACACAATCGCCCTCTAGTGCCACCGGTTACTAGCAGCATCATCAGCATGAAAACACTGTTGATTATCTACAAACCGGATACCAAAAAAGTTGGGACACTAAACAAATTGTGAATAAAAACTGAATGCAATGATGTGGAGATGGCAAATGTCAATATTTTATTCGTAATAGAACATAGATGACAGATCAAATGTTTAATCTGAGTAAATGTAACAATTTAAAGGAAAAATATGTTGATTCAAAATTTCACAGTGTCAACAAATCCCCAAAAAGTTGGGATAAGTAGCAATAAGTGGCTGGAAAAAGTAAATTGAGCATATAATGAACAGCTGGAAGACCAATTAATACTAATTAGGTCAATTAACAACATGATTGGGTATAAAAAGAGCTTCTCAAAGTGTCAGTGTCTCTCTGAAGCCAAGATGGTAAGAGGATCACCAATTCCACCATTGTTGCGCAGAAAGATAGTGCAGCAATACCAGAATGATACTACCCACCGTAAAATAGCAAAGACTTTTAACTTATCATCATCAACCGTGCATAACATCTGCAAAACAATCAAGGAATCTGGAACAATTGCTGTGCGTAAGGGTCAAGGCCGTAAAACTCTACTGGATGCTCGTGATCTCCGGGCCCTCAAACATCACTGCACCTCAAACAGGAATGCCACCGTCAAGGAAATAAGAGAATGGGCTCAGGAATACTTCCAGAAAGCATCGTCAGTGAACACAATCCACCCTGCCATCCCCCGTTGGCAGCTGAAACTCTGCAGTGCAAAGAGGAAGCCATTTCTAAGCAAGCGCCACAAGCTCAGACATTTGCACTGGGCCAGGGGTCTTTTGAAATGGAGTGTGGCAAAATGGAGACTGTTCTGTGGTCAGATGAGTCATGGTTTGAAGTTCTTTATGGAACTCTGGGACGCCATGTCATCCGGACCAGAGAGGACAAGGATAACCCAAGATGTTATCAATGCTCCTGCATCACTGATGGTATGGGGGTGCATGAGTTCTTGTGGCATGGGCAGCTTGCATGTCTGGAAACGCACCATTAATGCAGAGAAGTGTGTTCAGGGACTAGAACAACATATGCTCCCATCTAGATGTCATCTCTTTCAAGGAAGACCCTGCATTTTTCAACAAGATAATGCCAGAACACATTCTGCAGCAATCACAACATCATGGCTATGTAGGAGAAGGACCCGGGTACTGAAATGGCCAGCCTGCAGTCCAGATCTTTCACCTATAGAGAACATTTGGCGCATCATAAAGAGGAAGGTGCCACAAAGAAGAACTAGGCGATTGAACAGTTAGAGGCCTGAATTAGACATGAACGGGAGAGCATTCCTATTTCTAAATTTGAGAAACTGGCCTCTTCTGTCCCCAGACGTATGTTGAGTGTTGTAAGAAGAAGGGGGGACGCCACACATTGGTAAAAAATGGCCTTGTCCCAACTTTTTGGGAATCCGGTTTGTATGGGAATGATCCATTTGGTTGTTTGAACCATTTATATTTTAAATTTAGATTTATTGTTAGCTTACTTTCATGTATTTAAATATGGTATAATCATTTATTCAGTAGATCCTCAAAGTCTCTTTCTTCAACTGCTGTTGAAAAAGTGAGGAGGTGGAAATCAGGACAGATATCAGCAGGAAGACTCATCAAACAGGTATCATGAGGAGGGAATTAAAAGCACATTAGTTGGGTCTCTTATTCTGTATTGGATTTCTACTTGTAAAGAAATGTTTTAAATATATTGTAATCGCAATATTAGTGTACACAAAATCCATTTTGCAAAGGACTAATTTGAACAGAAAAACTATTTCTAAGTTTTATTTTTATGCTAGAAATGTTAATCAGTAGAACAGTTTAGGCAGCAAAAACTGGCCCTGGATCCAAATGGCTTAGTCAAAGATGCTAAGCATTACTTAGCAAGAAATACAGATTAGAAAGAGAAAAAAGACGCAGTGGACATTTTATCCAGCGACTTGACACAAACAATTTTCTTAGGCGATGAGCCTGTGTGGTCTCGCTTTTAACTCCCTGATCCTGCTAACTGCCCTAGCATTTGCATTAACTGGGGTCATCACATAAATCTGCCCACTCCTGTTGTTTTCCACTTCTGTTTTTTTTTTGTTTTTTCACAATGATGTTTTTTAATAAAACGCGTTTTATTGCTAAAGCTAACTTAGCTAGACACAATAAGCAGTTTTTAGAAGATTGTTTCATTAGAGAGTTGTCAGGACCAACCTAGACCTGCGTCTTGAAACTGGTAAGGGTTTATCCTTTTACTAAGGTTTTGCTCCTTATTTTCTTTGTAGAAGTATTTTATTTTGAGCATATTAGACTTTTTTTAAGCATTTAAAGCCAGTTTGACAAAGTCCAGACTTGGACTAGGCTATTCCAAAGCATTGAAATGTGTAGAGGTGAACTTCCTGCCGTTTCTGAATCATTAAGCTGCTTCATCAGCCAGAAAATTGCGCTTCAAGCCTCTGTATTTTCTGCTAAATAGCAAAATCCCTTGTGGCAAGTGATTCTAGCTTTTAATAGTTTAAATAAACAGTGCTTTTCTTTGTGTTTTAGGCAAAAATAAGACAGAGCCTCCTTTTTATTGTTGGTAGTAGTATATTATATATATATTTACAAATTCAGCTATTGCACAATATCCCACAAGTTCATAGAAAACTGATCATTCTTAAATGGTTTTTTTTATAAGGAAATAATGGAAAATAATATAAATGTTTTTCAGAAACTGCAAAAACTTTTGTTTTAGTTCAGCTGCTGTGAGAAATAAAGAAAGCAGACTTAGATCTGCTTCAACCAATAAGCATCATTGTTCAGGCAGCATCACCTAGCATTAGGAGAGAAAACCCAATTAAAGGAACATCAGACAAAACTAAAACTGGCCAATATCCAGCAGCAACTTAATTTTCCTTTTGCAGATCCTGTTGTTTCCTTCTGCATTTGTTTTTCACAGTAGAAATTCCTGTGATGTTATAATATTTGTAAATATTGAGACGACAATATCAGGTGCAATATACACTCACCGGCCACGTTATTAGGTACACCTTGCTAGTACCTGGTCGGACCCACATTTGCCGGCAGAACTGCCTTAACCCTTCTTGGCGTAGATTCAAAAAGGTACTGGAAACATTCCTCAGAGAGTTTGGTGCCAATATATACATGACAGCATCATGCAGTTGCTGCAGACTTGTGTGTTCCACCACATACCAAAGCTGCTCTATTGGATTGAGATCTGGTGACTGTGGAGGCCGTTTGAGTTCAGTGAACTCATCGTCATGTTCAAGAAACCAGTCTGAGGCTATTGGAGTTTTATGACATGATGTCGCGTTATCCTGCTGGAAGTATCCATCAGAAGATGGAACACTGTGGTCACAAAGGGATGGACATGGTCAGCATCAATACTCAGGTAGGCTGTGGTGTTACAACGATGCTCAATTGGTACTAAGGGGCCCAAAGAGGGCCAATAAAATCTCCCCCACACCATCACACCACCACCAGCCTGAACCGTTGATACAAGGCAGGATGGATCCATGCTTTCATGTAGACGCCAAATTCTGACCCAACCATCCGAATGTGGCAGCAGAAATGGAGACTCATCAAACCAGGAAACGTTTTTCCATTCTTCTATTGTCCAATTTCTAATTGTAGCCTCAATTTCCTGTTCTTAGCTGACAGGAGTGGCGCCTGGTGTGGTCTTCAGCTTCTGTAGCCCATCTGCCTCAAGGTTGGACCTGTTGTGCATTCAGAGATGCTCTTCTGCATTCCTTGGTTCTAATGAGAGGTTATTTGAGTTACTGTTGTCTTTCTATCATCTCCAACCAGTCAGACCTTTCTCCTCTGACCTCTGGCATCAGCGAGGCATTTTCGCCCACAGAACTGCTGCTCACTGGATATTTTCTCTTTTTCGGGCCATTATCTCTAAACTCTAGAGATGGTTGTGGGTGAAAATCCCAGTTGATCAGCAGTTTCTGAAATACTCAGACCAGCCTGTCTGGCACCAACAACTATGCCACATTCACTTAAATCACATTTCTTCCCTCTTCTGATGCTCGGTTTGAACTGCAGCTGATCGTCTTGACCATGTCTACATGATTCAATGCATTGAATTCCTGCCATTCGATTGGCTGATTAGGAATTTGTGTTATGGAGCAGTTGGACAGGTGTACCTAATAAAATGGCCGGTGAGTATATATGCTAGTTTCCTTTAAACTTGCAGATCTTGAGGATGTGGAGCAGCTCAGCTGGGATGTTCTTGTCTAAGGGAGATATTCTGATCAAAGATTTAAGAGAAAGATTGTAAATCATGTTGCCAAATTTACATTGTCACAATTTGTCCATTAGGAACTAACTTCCTCTTTTAGAGGCAGCTTTCAGCCTTTGTCACAATAAAACCGTGAGTCTTTAACAGGGTGTCACACATCTTGGCTTCGATCCCTCCTGTGATTGTTGTATCAACATCTGAGCGACATTTGAGTGAAAGACTGCTGCTCTGCACAGGCTTGGCAACGATTAGAGAAAGGCGGTTTCCTGTAGAAAGGTTGGAAAGAACAAAGGAAGCATAAAAAAAAGCGATGACGAGAATAATCTGAAAGTAACTCTCGAGGCTAATGGAGCTAGCCACTTCTCTGTTGTCATTTTGCTGCTCATTTGTCAGGCAGGTTTTAGCGTTAATGCAGCCGGAGCTTTAATAGCATTATTGCCTAAGTTGTACCTGAAAGGCAAAGTTACTTTAATGGATGCACTATTTTTTAAATATTCATTAATTTAACACCATATTACATCTGAAGATTTCGATTATTGTGAGATCCAGGACGTGTTTTAAAATTGCTTTGGTACATTCATTAACGGGCACCACTTTACAGAAAGACTCCCCTTACAGATAGTTAATCAGTAGTTTATAAATGTTTTATTAGTTCATCTGTAATCATTTTATAAATCATAAAAAGTGTTTATTATGTAATATACATAAAAACATAAATGAAAGGTAGGAAATGTTTAGTACAAACCCTACAGATTTATCTATTTAGCAGATTTTCTCCTTCTCATCCCAAATTAAAACAAAATAAACACCTTTTAATGCTCTAAAAAGCATTGATAGATTAAATAATACCATCTATTAGTTATTAATTGCTTTATTGTAAAATGGCACTAACCTTGTGATGAGCAGTGGATCTTATGGGAGTGCATTTTTTTCTGGGTTAAATTTGTGACTCACACTGGAGTAAAAAGTATAAACAAGTTTCCAGCACAAAACAGAGGGAAATATACTAAGAAACTACCTAAATATTTTAAAATAGTTTTAAACTGTAAAACTTGTCAGCAGGAAATGTTCCAACAGTCAATCAAACGGAGAGTTTATCAAAGTCTCACAATATTTTTACAGATTTGGGAAGTCAGTGCTCACATAAGAACCAGATTATAAGACTCCTAGTGGCGCTTTATGGTATAAAAAAATACGGTGCGCATATTTCACTGCTCTTGTAACTGTGCCGCTGCGTCCCGACTCTGCTCTATTTATCCAATCAGGATTTAGAACAGAGTGCACTGTGAAAAAAAACTCGTAATTGCGAGGGTTCACTGTACTGTTGTGGCGTTTCAATAGCTAAAAGCGTCTCTGGGGAGACGTGTGCAGTGACCTTGTGAAGACCATTGGGCTATATTTCATTTCAAATTTAATAAAGCATTAAATAATTCCAAACTGAAATTAAATTTTCTAAATCATATTATCAAAGTTTCTGCTTGTTCTACAGGATAATGTTGCCTGGCAGGAAGGATCTCCTGTAGCCGTCTGTGTTACTGCAAATGTAGAACAGTCAGATGAGGCTCAGGGTTTAACATAATCTCCTTCATTTTATGAATAATCCTAATTTACATTTGGATTCTCCAGATCACCCAGATTGTTTGCTAGTAAACAGAGTTTGATTATTGTTGAAAGAACAGTTTTAAACTTGCACTTTTACTTCGTATGTCCTCGTTTCTTCTGCTCTGGATCCAAGACGCTTCTTTTTTAACCCATTTCTGTTTTCTGATTGCAGTTGAGGTATTACTTCAGCTCTTGTGAGGCTCCAGTTGTAAATCACTTTGTTGCCATGGTTATGCATCATAAAAAACATTCAAGAGCAATTTGTACATTTTCTATCCACAAAGCCTCCGAACATAGGGATAATATTTTTTTTAAATAATTGAGGTTTATGCTAGAAATGGAGAAATTAAAGTTGTTATTGCCTCGCTTTGGTCTTTCGACGGTGGATGTTTGCTTCGGGTTAGGGATATCCTGCTGGGGAGTCCTATACTTTAACTTCTTTATTCATTTTCGAAAAATAGTAAAAATAAAACTTAGAAAAAAGCAGAAATACAAACTCGTTACCCGACAGCAGAGCTTCGTCTCTGTCTTGGTTCAAGCTCGGCTTTCTGACAGCGAGGACCTCAAAGTGTGTATCTGGGTTATCAGGGTTTTCCAGCTTCCCAGATTTTCCTGCTAAACATCCGTTTCCTTGGCAACTGAGACAGGAAATAGGAAGTGTGAGTCAAAGGAACTACTTCTAATGATCGTCAAGTTATTTTTAGATATTTTTTTGCCTCCTTCAGTTGTTTTCTTGTCTCCAGCTTGTCCTCCTGCTGACTGGAGACGTTTTATTTCATAACCAGACCCACACGAACCAGCTGCTTAGCATGCTGTTAGCGATTAACGACTAACAAGCTGCCTGCCAGTATGCTAACATAAGCTAAAAGGCTAGTGGAGGTTTGTTCCTGAGGCCAAAAGTTGTTACTGAAATTTATTCACTTAGGTTTGAAACTAATATTCGTCAGTTTTCCAGATTGTACAAACTCCCATTCACGTCCTTTATTCTGTGACTTTTACCTAAAAAGATTAGCATAATTTACCCTCCAGCATGAGGGAAGATTAATATCTAGATGCTGTTTGGTGAAAATTACACCCTTACACAAGTTTTTCACTCATTAGCTAATTCCAAGCAACGGGTTTTTCTATTTCACAGGTTGACAGTACAGACTGAAAGACACAATTTGTTAAAGTTTTTTAACAGAAAACTTCTCTTGGAGTTGTTAAAACAAGAAAATGGGAATAATATTTGACATGAATAATAAATCTGATAAAACTGTTGGGTTTTTACTTCTAAAAATGTTTTTCTTAGCTCATGAAGAGACTCGGTACACATTCAAGCATTCGTACTTACACACATTATAAAGGAAAAGCATTAAAGTTTGGCATATTTCCTACATATTTATAAGTTCGGGGTGCATAATGTATCCCAAAGATATCATCAATGCCATAATTCAGTTTATTTCAGTAGTTCTAATTCATGTTTTCATGGTCAATTAAATCCAATATTAATTTCATTTTATTCTAGTTATCAATCAGTGCTTTAGGTTCAGTTCATTATTTATATTAGTAGTTAATTAGTCATTAGCAGATTTCATGGACTCTTTGACTTGCTGTATTCGCTTTTGCTGGACCAACATACAGCGACAGTGAAGAGAAACAACTCTCCTTCAACAGGAAGAAACAAGAACCTGGCTCAGTACCAGTGGCCATTTGTAAAAACCGAGGCAGAGGAACTGATCATGAAGTACCTTTTATGTTGAACGTTGAGTTTCTGACGGTTTTATTTCGGCTGATGCCAAGCAAGCATAGTCGTCGTTGAATGTACCAGTTTTCTTGGCATCACAAGATTGTATAATATCAAGTTTAAAAAAAACAAACTTTTAATAATAAACGGAGATTTAGCTGCATTTACATTTTTACAGTTTAGGCCAGAGCTAAACATTATCGTAAAAGATTCCTGTTATTCTGTCGCAGACATGAAAACCCTGGAAGAACGAGGTTTCCTCTTACTCTGACTTTATTCCCCAAAAGTGTAGCTACACACTTAAAGATCAAACAGGCCGCTAGCAACTGCCTCGGTTTCCTGATAAACCACAGCGCCCTCTTCTGGAAGGCCACAGCACTTCAACACTGAAAGAAGACCCCCCTTTATTTAGTTAACTTTCATTATAACATTTAGTCTTAAATTGATTTTCTGTCACTAATCTAAACCCAGGAAACTAAAAATGTGATGTTTTTACAAATATGTCATTGTGGTTTTCTTTTTCTCTGTGAAATCATGTTCCATCCAATTCAAATGTCTGAATCTCTTGATTTCTATTGTGTCTCTTTTAAAATTTTAAAACTCCATTTTACTTGTTCTGGATCGCTTTGTGTTTTTTAATTTTTTTGTTGATTTGTCAGTTTTGAGTCTTTTGAGACATGTTTGTAAACTCGTATAATCTTTTATTATTACGTTTATTTTATTATTTGCATCTCTAACTGTTCATCTGCTTCTTCATGGTAATTTTGAATATTGTATTTATGGCAGTTTCTGAACTTTTGGTGCTTTATTGACTAATGATTGGAAAGCTGTACTAAAATATGCTTTAATAACCAAAAGGTATTTTATTTTGTACTATTTGAGTAAAACTAGTGATAAACCTGACTAATTAGTAATTTTTCTCAGTTTAAAAACCCTACGTACCTTTTTTATTTATTTGTTTCTGCAGTTTTACCTGCCTGTAAAATCGAGGTGCACTCTTCCTTATGTTGGTCTTTCTTGTTGCCATGTGAACCATTTGACATTGTGTCTAAACCTGAAGAAAACGACTGACTGAACAACAAGATCCTTCATATTCTAACATATCCTAACCCTTTAATTCTCCTTCCTGTCCCCCACTTCCTCCATATCCTTGACTTCCTCTCTTTTCCTTTTTACCCACATCCTCCCACTCTTCCTCCTCCGTTTCCTCTCTTTCTACAGGATGGGCAGGGCAGCTCTCTGAAAACAATCTGAAGCCCCGAGATTCGTTACTTCGTCGTTACACAGAAGACTTGAAGCTCTCTGACGCCTTATCCTTCCAGAGCAACGACATCCACAGGAACTCCTTCGTCTAGTATCAAAGAAGTTCCCGCAATCTGAAGTCATAACTACTTAATAAGTCCTCCTCACTTAAAGCAAGAAGCAGAGACGACAGAACCTGGATCATCGGACTGGACCTGAAATTGAGCCCCGCAGCGTTTCCTGAAGTGATCAGTGGAAATTTAAAGTCCTGTGGAAAAGTTTGATGGGCCTGCTGACAGTAGGTGAGTGTTTTTAAATGCCAGTACTAAACTACTGGGTTAAAGTTTATGCTGCTGTGTTTCCGCAGCTTGTTTCAGTGGAGTTGGGAGATTTCTAGGGTAAATCATGCGTCTCTTTTAATCTTCCGTTCTCAGTTAGACCAGAAGCCTTGTTAGTTTACGAAGGAATATTTAAACAAAATTCACAACTCCTCCAAAATCCCAAGGGCTTCTCAAATATCGCTGCTGTCTCTGAATAATGATAATATTTAATCTCATGCTCCAACATGCAGACGCTCTGTCTGTGTTGATGATAAAATTCTGCCTAAAATTATTGATGGGATTAGGTGCTTCTGCCCAGCTGTAGTCAAAACTGTACTCACAACAATTCGGCTATTAATCATTTCTCTGCTCTTAGTATATGTATTGGGCATTGAACCTTCAACCCCAGGTCATTAAGTATGGAGAAAAAATTGGAGGAAGAAAAACAGTGAAAGTCTGTAAGCTCAACATTGACAGTGAACTTCAAAAGATGAGCATCCATAGATAAGAAATCTGTTTATGTTGCATAAAATATCCTTAATTTCTTCAGATTCTGACAAGGGATGGAAGTTCCTAATTGAGCTAATCTAAAGTTAATTGATCTTGTCAATCAATTTAAAATTAAATAATAGGCAGACTTTTTTTTTAACTTGACAATCTAAGGAGAACATGTTTTAGAAAAGCCAACATTGCTGCTTCTCTGCATGTCACACGTTTATATGTTCAGTTTCAGTATTAATATTGTAAAATACAGACAATCTAACAACATAAGATAAGAAATTACGTCACAGAAGCTTTAGAACCAAATTAAGTCTGGTTCAGCTCCTCTGTTACGAACAGAAACGTAGACACGGCCAACATCAGTATGACTCTAAAATGGAGGCTCTTCCATCCTGCGGTGTTGTTAGTTTTTTAATTAAAGGTTAAAACGTTTCTCTCTGCCAGATGACTCATTAATTGTCTTCAGAGTCTCTTTTTTTGAGTCAGGGCTCCTGTTGTTTGGCTGATTCCAGTTTCTTTTGTTTTGTATTTCTTTGTCTAATTTAATCTCAGTTCGGTCTATAGTCTGAAGCTGCGCGTCCTTGCAGATGAACGTTGTAGCGGATTATAAATAAAGAAAAAATAAGTTAAAATGACGACGTGGTAGACCAAAAGTTTTAACTACACCAGTGAAAGTATTGTTTTAATAGTTAAGCTTGTGGTAGTTTAGAAATGTTTCTGTGTTGAACCGACAGCGACCCTCTCTAGCCAAGAGTAAAGCATTTAGCTTTCTAACATGTTTATCAACATGGGAGCGTAGAAACAATCAGTGTACATCAGGTGATGTCAAACGTCGGTCCTCGAGAGGCGTTCTTCATGTTTTTAATGTTCAGCCACTTCAACTCTCCCTAATCAGATGATGGGAGCGTTAGCAGAGCTTAATGAGATGCTGAGGAGATAATTCCCCTGTTTGAAGGAGCTCTGCTCCTGCAGGGATGCATGAAAAGGAGCTGGAGTGCAAAACTGCACCCTGGAGGTTCACAACCATTTGTGTTGGATGCAACCATAAGTTATGAATCCGGGTGAAAGACTGAAAGGTCAAAATCTTAACAGGGTTTCCGGGGTTGTTTTTCTTCTTTTTTTTTGTGGTAAAGAAACGGCCCACAGCATGACGGATCGTTCTCTTAACTGCAGCCTCATCTTCTATTTCATCCCAAAACCAACCTGCTTTATTTCTGTAAAAACTTGATTATAGGCAAAGTGTGACACGGAAGCATCGCGTTCTTTTTTAGCGTGCAGCACATTTGTCACCGTAGGACGGAGAAGCATATCTTGTTGATTGTTGCTGCAGAAAAACGCGATTCTGCGATCGCAGAAGATCCCGCAAAATGGAGGGAGAACATGCGAGGGGTGCGCTTAATTATTTAAAAGCCGCATATTCACAGCAATAATGGCATCTAAGCGCAGAAAAATTTACATACCCCCCCCCAGCCAAAAGTGAATAGTCCGCATTGTGACGTCATCACCTGTGTGCCCCACCATAACAAACACAGCAGCGCCGGCACAGCAGCGCGGCGGCCAATAAAAGCAAATGGACTGAAGTTGATCCAGCGTCTTACTACAGGAGCTTTAAGTTAGTAACAACTGGCTTTGTTCTTAGACAGATTCTGGATTTCAGAACTAAGCAATGTTCATATTTTGCTCATACTACGTTATAGATGATCTTAAATGGTCCAAGACTCTAAGTTAGCATAACGGGACTAAATAACTGGCTCAGCTATGCTGCTATGTTATGTCATGTTTGCTGCATGTTTATTCTCCCTACATTTGGAAACATTTCCCATTTTTTCACACTTTCCTTCACTCTCTCAGCGGAAAACAGGACGCAATTGCGCAGAATTAACCTCAAAATCAAGAATTTTTCCTCGGGTATCTGGGGGGACTGAAAGACACATGGTTTGTAGATAAAATATGAAAGTTTTACCCAGAAGTGTGCTTATGATGTTTCTCTACAATTCTTTACCATCGGCTTACTTCCGGGTTCTGGCTGTAAGGCTTTAGCCCAGTAATCAGTTTAACGCTCCTATTTATGTTCCTACAGAGATTACGGTGACGTTCACACAGCAGGTCTTGATTCTTAATTCAGATTTTCCGCGTGGGAAGAACGGACTACAGCCCTTGAGACCGCCTGTTGTGTGAATGTAACCTAATATTCAGTTGTGTTTGACTTAGAAATCTAGCAGGTTTAAAGTTTTTGTCATCAGTTGAGGCCGAACTCGTGGCGTTTCTCTTAAACCAGACGGACTCTTGGTGCCATACAGAGCTTTTCCTGTAAATAACTCACGCGGCTCACAGCCTGAAAGGATCGTCTCCTTCGCTCGCTGCCTGTGAAACCCTTCATTTGCATTTGAGGATGTGCGGCTGATTCGTTTTTATTTTTCACTCTTGATTGCTTGATGTGTCACACCGTCAGACTGTGATGATTGTCAGCTGGAAACACAGACGCTCTTCACACTGAAGAGGAACATTCTGTCTCTCTGAGTTATACAAGAGCAAAGTGGAAGGACATTTCTTCTCACATTTATTCCTGGCAGATATTCTTTCTCTTCTTTGAGGAAACGTCTTTACAAGGGTTCACGTACTACACATCAACTGTCCACCATTTGAGTCACGTTTTATGAGATTTTCCTTTTTTACAGCTCGTCAGAGTCGAGTGTCAAGTTTCCAAAGACTTATTAATGTTTGGATTAGGAAGGTTTAAATTTACTTGAACCTATGTACTCAAAATGTTTTACTTAATTACTGTAATTTTCCGGCTAAGTGTTTGAACCGACTCCCGCTTGTTTGCCGAGAACGTCCAAGCAGTGAACGTGTAATCTCACCCTGATGGTGACCAGAAAAGCCAAGATGCTAGTGTTTCTACCAACCGAGGTCTTGGTTCGGTTGAAGTTAACTCTAGTGCAGTTCTGGAAACAGCCCCAAAAGCAAATAGCGGACCACGCTGCAGAGCATTCTGGGTAAATCCTACCAAAACAAACCCCCTATCAAGCCTGTCTTGTATCTGTATAAAGTGGACGTCCTCCATGATCTCAGTTTTGGACGTAATTCGTTAAAGAAGTAAGTTGTGCACAGCGTCTTTGGTGAGACACAGCACAAGTCTACTGGATTATCATGTGGGAAAACACCCTAAAATTCATAATAACTAGTTATTCCAGCTAAAAACTGCAGATTAGGCTGAAAATCTGGGACTCAGATCTGAAGAGTCACATGAAGACGATTGCAAAGCCGGCCTTCTGTCACCTGAGAAACATTTCTAGGATTAAAGAATTGATGTCCCAGCAAGACCTGGAGAAACTTATCCATGTGTTCATTAATGCAGCAGCATCTGAACAGGAAGTCAATCAGACAGAAGCAGCCAATCCAGATCGCTGCTGCTGGCATCTTCACTAAAACCAGGAACATAGAGACTCTTATCTACACTGGAGCTCAGAGAAACTGGCTTCTAAAACACCTAAAGCTATGAATCACTGAAAGTTTTAACACAATAATACATTAAAGATCTGTTGTGGCTGTATCGACCTTCCAGATCACCCACATCTTCTGGTTCTGGTCAACCCTGCAGAACCAGAACCAAACATGGAGAAGCAGCATTCGGTTTTATGCTCCTCTAATCTGGATTATAAAGTTTCTCATCTGACCTTACCTGAGGCAGTGAGGCCTGTCAGAGCTTTAGATGTTCTGGATCTCCTGGATGAGTCTCTAATTTGCTCTTGGAGTAATCCTGGTATGTCGGCCTCTTGTGGTTCTTTGGTTATGTTACGTCCCAAAGTTTTTTAGCCTCTTTTAGGTTCTATTTGAGTGATTTCTGTAATGAACAGTTGAGCCTTAAATCATTCCTGGTTGTTGCTTTGAATTCATCCCAAAAAAGTTGTGGTTGATCCCCGTAATTCATGATTTATCAAGAAGTATAATTTTACTTTAATTTAAATCCGGCTGGTTCTGAATGGCTTTATTTCTCTAATCAATTAAATGTTTAAAGATCTTTTCTTGTATAAATTTGTATGAGGAAAACAAATAAGTGAACATCAGACCGTATATATTTAATTAGTGATTCACATAAAAAGACCCTTAAAATGTAACAAAATTAAGAAAATTGAGTTTAAACTTTTAGAGCAGATTTTATGGGTAATTTCTCTTTTTCTTTTACTTTTAAGGTTTTAACACCTGGAATACTATCTCTTATTTTGAGTTACTTTATTTAGGACGTTTTCAGAAAACCACAGATTTCTACATTCTCTAAATAGTAACTGAATCCTCTGATTCGTACGGTTTAAAGGCAGGTTTGAGATTTTAACTGAGGATGACGACAGACACCTAAAGAATGATTTATTCAGAACGTCTGCAGATTTGTAGAAATTATCCGTTATCATATTTCTGACTTTTATTCCTGCCAGCCGTGTGACAGACAGTTAAAACATCCCTCAGACCCTCAGAGCCGGATCTGAATATAGCGCCGAGCTGCTGCATTGTTCAGGCTGTGTGGGAGGACAGCGGCTCTGCTCAGGACAAAAGCGGGAAATGATCAACGGCGACCCTGAGTTATTTCAGGACCGAGCCTCCCGCTGATCTAACCGGGAAGGAATTCCACATTTCATTCCCATTAAAAAAAACAAACACCTGAGGCTCTTAAATCCCTGGATCTGTGCGTTCCCGACGGAGCGACGAAGACGAACCTGGGGAGACGTTATGTAACGTCACGCTGTGCAGAGACAAGTGCAGGAGTTGGTTCTGCTCCCACTTGGAGGACCGTTCACATCCTCAGCCGCAGCATGAAGCTTTGCTGGTTCTGCTCCACAGCCTGAGGAGGAGGACTGTAATAGCTGTGCTAATGAGCGCCGCAAATGGCGAGAACACAAGACAAGCCACATTTTTATGCTCTTTGAAGTTGTTTTGAGTAAAACTGAGCTACTCTAAAATTTACTTCATTCAAAAAAATAAATAAAAAAGACAGCTAAAAATATTTTAAGTGCCCCTTTACAGTAAGGCTCTCTTTATATCTGGCTAATAGCTAATTAATCTGTATAAAACAAAAATAAGCATTAAAAAAAAACATTTTTTATGTTATAGTATTAGGTGAAGGTGCCACAGCGCGTAGGATAATGCCTCCTGTCACATGTCAATAAGCCCCTGGGCAAGGCACTTAACCCCAAGTTTTCTACGGTTGAATCGGTGTAAAAAATGTGTGTTTATTTGTGAGAGAGAATTAGAGAATTTGGCTTCATTGTAAAGCACTTTGGGTAAGTATGTTTAGAAAAGCACTCATATATATCATTTAGTTAAACACAACTGTAATTTGCGCAAAATTTAAGTTTATATCTCATTAAACGTAAAAGTAAATATATAGACGAACAGATCCATAATAAACACTTATTAATGGTTTATATAGTGTTTAAAGATGAATTTATAACATCTAAAAGCTATTTATTAAAGCCATCTACAAAGGAAAGGTTTAATAAAATTTTCTATTTTACTCACACTATGAAAATAATAATAAAGTAATATTTTTTTCACATTAATTTTTGTAGCGATGCACCATAAATCAACATCACCTGGACGTTACCTGCTAACCCTAAAGCTTAAATCATAAACATTGGTATCACTAAATTTAAAGTGCCAAGAAATATTTTATGCAGAAAAAGCTAATATTAAAGAACAATAATGCTAAAGTTCAACCATAAACCATTAACTCCACAAATCAGTGGCTCTAAATGTAAATGTAAAACGGCTAACTAGGTGAAAAATCCCTAAGAATTTAACTCGAATGTCGAACTTTGTGCTTTGTTTTGTGCTCCTAAACCATCACAGATGACAAATGATAAATCATGTAGCTAAATATTGTTTTCGTTTTTCTTGTTAACATTGCTGTTATGCCTGATAACCGATATTTAGCGGTATCATATATATTATTGATATATCTCTTCACCCTTTCCACAGTGTTAAGCACGACTTCTCTAATTTACTAAAGTAGCTTAATCTAATTCATTTTAGCACTTTAGTGTTTTTGCTAACATTTAGCACAGTTAGGTTCCGCTAAGTTACTTTTTAAATGTAAATACTAATTTACTTCATTGTTTTGCAAAGTTTAATAAAGATAGAAATCTATAATGAAATTTTAGTTATTGACTTAAGAAAATAAGCATTAGCTTTTGCTACATACAGTATAGTTTGGCACTTTAGCCTTAGCTTTTGCTACATACAGTATAGTTTAGCACTTAAACATTAGCATTTGTTACATACAGTATAGTTTAGCACTTAAACATTAGCATTTGCTACATACAGTATCGTTTGGTACTTTAGCCTTAGCTTTTGCTACATACAGTATCTTTTGACCCGTTAGCATTAGCTTTTGCTACATACAGTATCGTTTGGCACTTTAGCATTAGCTTTTGCTAAATAAATTATCATTTGCCACTTAAACATTAGCTATAGCTATGTACAATATTGTTTGGCACTTAAGCGTTAGTAAAACCTGAGCCCTCATTTAACATGTACAATAACTAAAACACAGAAACAAAGAATGATTGTTAACATTAGCCCAGTTTGAGTAATAAGACCTGCATAGATGTTAAAATATTATCAACATGATCAACACTGAATTTAAAGCTAAAGTAATAACATCTCTGCTAAAATTAATGAGAATTTTTGTTTGTGTTACCGGTTTTCTTATTAAAATTGTTGCAAATATCTTTGACGTCTAGAGGAGTTGCAGCTGTAAATAATCAATCTCAGATAGTTTCAGAAATCCTTTTAACCCCTCCTGTTTGACAGGCATGTCATTGGTAATGTCCTTCCGCCCTGGACGTTATGTTGAGATTGGCCTGCATGCTCCAGAGCCAAAGTCGCCTCCTTCTGTGACGACCAGTCGGCTGCTCCTGTTTCCAGTCTTGCATCTTATTTCTATATCTTTTGTGTTTAGTTCCCTATCTGGAACCTTTTAGGTTTTTCTGGGTGTTTCTATTTTTATCCACACAGATTTATAAAGATGTGCGAAAAGTTAACAGAAGAAGGATAATGTGAATTTATTGGCTCCGCATTTTGGGTTGAAGGTCAGAAGTCCTTCCAGCTGTGACGTTACTCAGGTCTTTGTTTGAACACTTTCAATGTTAAACGGACAGAAAAAAAAGTTGTTTTCAGAGGATTCTTTTGTTTTTATTCACCCGTTTGTACCGATTTGTTTTGAGTCATTAGTGACTCACCTCCAAATTACACAAACAGGTAAAACTAAACAGAAAATTGTTTTCTGGTGGCCAGTTTGAAGAAGAGGAGGATCGCCTGTCTGAGCTGCAGCGATGCTCGCCTGAACCTGCTTCGTCTGATCGAGCTTCTCTCTGAGGAGGAGGAGGACGTTTTATAAATGCCAGCAGATGATTCACAGCCACCGATTGGTGGATGGTGAAGTGCTTTGCTGAAAATCAAACCACTCGGCTCTGAATTGATTAAAGAGGAAACTGTCAAGGCTGGGCAGAACGGGCGTAAACATAGGCTCTGTGATACTGCAGAACAAAAGAGTGGAACAATGCTTTTACATGGCTTCATGTTCCGCTTCTGTTGTAGGAAAACTGGAATGATCAGAATCAGCTCAGACAAACAGCTGGAACATCACTAACCAGCCACTTTATTAGGTACAGTTCTTTATCTGCCTGGTAGGCATAAAATAAATGTTCGGGTTTTTCCTGGTTTTCTCTGTTGAAGATGAAGGAAGCGACTTTGTGGCTCAAGTTACCCTCGCATTATTCGTGCACGCTTCGAAAATCATCCTAAAACGTATTTGGGGATTCGGCCTTCATTGCAGATTTCAATCATCGCGCGAACTCTAAAATGCTGAGGATGTCGAAGCAAGGAAGAGGCCCATTCGTCCAGGTTAAAGGTCAATCTGATTGATTTTAAAACCAACAGCATCCATTGTTTCATAGCTTTGGTCGTTAAATAGCTGCTTGGATATTATTATTACTATGTAAAAACAATAAACTATAGTATATTAGTTGAATCAGTTTCTGAAGAGTTTCAAGAAATCAGAAAAAAACATTTGGTTTGTCGAGTTTGGGGCAAAATTGAAGCTATAAGCAGCTTTGTGCTGTCTCCTGTTGTAATAATTTAACTGATTGTTTTTGTCTAGGACTGCTTGTGGATCCTTAAGTCAGTTTCATGTCTTTGTGATTGTTTAAAATGTATGAAAATCCACGGCCCTTTAGCGCACTTAAAATCTCAATGGTTTTAATAACTTTGAATCCTTCAAGTCTGCTGGACAAACTAACCCTGTAGGAAGTAAATCGGTTAAAATTTGCTTCTAATCTTTTGGTTAAATGTAAACAGCCAGATGCAAAGCTTCAGTCCAAGATGGCCGACTTCCTGTTTGGAGTAGAGCACGGGTGCAAGAGTTCTTGGGGTGTTGTAAATGTTTAATGAACTGCATACAATCTACAAAGAAGGAGGACAATGCTAAAGAGTATTGTACAAATGTCCCCACAGCGTCAGTTTAGTTATTGTTTTTCACCAGAGCTGATGCATCTGTGAATTCTGCTGCGATTTTATACAATTTGAAACCTCCAAACCCCTTTAAATGCAGAAAAGAAACGGTAAGATACATTCAAATGAAAGCACAACTTTTATTAGTCTTGGGAGTTTAGCTATCTAGATTCTTTTCTAGGATGTTTTTCTGCCCGGGCTTGTAGCAACGCTAACTTTAAAGTCGTTCTTTAATGATCTTTGGGTTGGCAGACGATCAGTTACAGGAGTTTTAAACCTGCAGCACCCCTGCTCACTGTTAGCTATCGTTTAGGGTTAGCTTGACAGATCTGCTTTGCTCCGAAATATTAAATATTGACTATTACCCCGTTTACTACCAGATGATAATTCTGGGAACTCTGGTTGAATTAATTCATGTCCCTTTACTGATGTCCACACCAAGACAAGATCCATTAATGACCATCAAGTCAATATGTATCGATGTTTAAATGCAATGCGATTATTTATTTTCCAATTTAATATATTTTCCGAAAAGCTTGTGTATCCATCAGATCCCCTGGTCAAGGGTCAAGCCAAGATTCCATAGCGGAGCGTAGCACTTTCTACCAGTGGGACGGGGACGGGACTGGATGGTAGCACGTTTCAGAGTTAGCTAAGGGAGCTAGCTGAGCAACTAGCTAAGAAGCTATGAGCTCAGTGTCTCATTGAGGGGCTCATTATGAACTTTGTTGTTGATTTCCTCTTCCTGAGTTTATTAGCGATTGGCAAACGGCTTATTGGTGTTTGTTGCCGCCACCTTCTGGTGAGGAGTCTGAGGCTGAAATAAAAAATAGAGAAATTAATTATTTTATGTTTACATTCACATTACTTCAATTTTAATAAAACTTCATGTTTTAACTTTTAAACTCAAACTTTGAGCTCGATTGTTGTTCTAGTGTTTTATTTTTTAGATCATTTGTTACTCAAAGATCTTCATGTATAAATTATTAAAGTAAAAAAAAGTTTAATATTTATTAAAGTTCAATAAGTTTAATATATATTAAAAGTATAATGCCTTGGCAGCTCATATAAAGAGAAAAAGTTTAAATAATTCATAGTTATTGATTACTTAATATAATTGTGAAAGTATTTACATGTAAGACAATATTTAATCAAATCCTAACTGAATTTAACAAACCCAGACAGACTTTCTGGGATGTTTTACTGGGATTTTTAGTTAGAAATCAGACTGAAGATTAAAAGTTTTCACTTTGACGTTAGTTTAGTTGTTCAAACTCCTGCTGGGGGAAATCTCCGCATGAGCGCCACCTTGTGTTGGTCAGATATTGGAGATGGATTCCTGCTGATGAATCCGTCTTCCTCTCTAGGCTCACATCTGGCTCCCGCTGCCAGGACATGAAGGCGGTTTAGAGAAAGTGAGAGAGAGTCCGAAGGTACTGGGAAATTGTTCACCGCGTTGCCGTGGCAACAGCGAGCATGTAGATCAGGACCAACACATTGTGACAGAGAGGTTAGCACAGGATTCCCCGCTAATCCAGTTTCCTTGACAACCAGGGACTCGCGCTCGCCTCCCCGTCTGCCTCGCCTCCATCCTCGGCTGTGATGATGGTGGCAGGCGCAAACTTCTGACTCCGTCTGCGTTGCCGCTGCTCAAGCGGCAATTATCGGCCTTGGAGATTAATGCGAGCGATGCGTTAACAGACGGGAGAATGTTTCTGTTTGGCTAATCAACTTCACGACGCTTTCTGTCAACAGTGAACCGATCTCCACCCAAACGTCTGTGTGGGAATGAGTTGTTCAGATCGGGGATGAATGGATGGACTGCGGTTAATCTGGGATTTAGTTAAAATATATAAAACTGGCGTCTAAATTTAGGATTTTAAATTAGTGTTTTTGACAGAACCACAAGATAACTTGATGAAACTATAAATCCGTGTCATCCACCTCTAGCAGCATCAACTTGACATCTTCATCAAATAAACCAAACATTTCTCGTTTATATTTTTGACGTTCAGCTGAGTGTATGAAGCAGGAAGTGATGCGGGCGGCGTCAGAAGGTCGGCCTGGGGTCAGCGGTGGGTCTGAGCAGGAAGTGGCGCGACGCTGCTGGAGACGAGAAGCTGAGCTGTAAAATATCTGTGGGAGGATTCGTGTCAGGGTTCACAATAAATCACAACAGCAGAGATTTTACTTACTATGGTAACGAGATATAAAAAAAAATCTGAAAATTTTCTTTTTTGACTGGATTTAGGAGCAACTCTGGCAATCTTGTTGACTAATTAACTCGTATTGTTGTTATCTGTAATTATGATCAGAGTTAAAGTTTTTTCTGCATTCTTATTGTTTTAGCTGCAAGATTTATTAGTGCTGGAGATAATATATTATGGATTATATCGCTCACCAAATAGACTTCTTCTTCTTTCTGTTTCTCATCCGTTCTTCCTTCAGAACTTCAGTAGTATCATTAGATTATTTAGTGAACATAAGTTTTCTTTCCTAATGGATATTTTAGTAATATTGTTTTTGTCAAATTTCTATTGTAAACACCTTAGTTCACTTAAAATAAGACAAAACCGTCTTGAAAGTAAAATTTCAGGGAAATCTATTCAGAAAAACAAATAAAAAAAATATGAAGTTACTCCAACATTCAACAATTACTGACTTAAAACAAGCTCGTATATCTCAGTATCTTGTAAGTTAGTTTTGTTTTATTGAATCGTACAAATATAAATATAAAATAAAAAAAAATTCTGTTTCTGCTTTCAAAATAATACATTTGAATGAAAAATTTCCGTTCACTTTTAGCTAACAATTACTGCGATCCAGTGCTTTTCGATGTCGATATTAAAACGCTGAGCTCCTCCTCTCCGTCCCGCAGCCACATGCCTCTGAGTCCGACCGCTGACACCAAACATGATCGCCCGCGGCAACAGGCGGTTACTAACGGCAACCCAACAGGCTCTGCTGTCGCCAGGGACGACGACGGGGAGGACACGCCCCCTGGAAACAGCGTCGTGGTCCGAGTCGGGATCCCGGACCTTCAGCAGACGGTAACGCGCTCACAGGACGGCAGCCTGGACGACAACATGGATCATGAAACACAACACAAACCTGTCTGTGTGTCCGCGTCTTGTCTCTTTCTCTGTCCGTCCCTCTGTCTGTCTCTCTGGCTCCGGCTCTCTCAGAAGTGTTTGCGGTTGGACCCAGAGTTACCAGTTTGGACCAGTAAGCAGAGGGTTCTGGTGACGTTGACTCAGTCTCTGTCGGATGTTTTGAACTATGGTCTCTTCCAGCCGGCGTTCAACGGCCGAGCCGGAAAGTTTCTGGATGAGGAGCGCCTGCTGAAGGAGTATCCTCTGCCCCCCATCACTCCCATCCCGTATCTGGAGGTAAACCTCTCCGTCACCGAGGCAACGGATTGGCGACACCTTCTCATCCTTACTGGGCTTTAGCAGGATCCACGGTTACCGTTAGCGAAGCCGAGCAGTCGGATAGGAACCTCCCAGCTAATTATCGGCACGATCTGGTAGACGTCATGTTTAATGGTGACAATGTTAAAGAGTCGTTTAAAATGTTTGCAGATTATTTGTTCAGCAAAAAAATAAAAATAAACGCCAGATCAGCTCAGGTTCAGGGAACGACCAGAGATGAAGCGTGACGCAGACGTGATGGATAAAAGCTGTTTTCACATCCCTCAAACTTTTCTAAATGTTTTTAGTTTTATCCGACGGACTAAAAGTTTAGAGCAAGATTTAGGTCCAAAGAGACATTTTTGCCGTAAAACAGCTTAAAGTCAAAAAAACAAGATCAAAATCTATCAAATGAATGTTTTTAGTCAACGTAGAAGAATCAGAAATTTATTTATATTTGTGGGGATTTAAAAAAAAAAAAAAAAAGTAACACATTTAAAAAATGGAGGATAAAAATATATTTTATTGGGATGCTAATATTTGTAAAAAAAAAACAAAACAATGTTGCATCTTCCAAACTTGACACAAAAAAAAGAAAGATCTTATTACGGGAATTCAACAAAGTTATTCCATCAAAAAAACTGCAAGAAAAATCTACAACTGTTGATTTATCTAAGGCTGCGTTCAGTTTTTAACCCACAGAATATCTGAATTGTGCCACTTCTACACACAATCTATAAGGATTAACTACAAAAATCTGTCAGTGTGTCTATTACACTTTATTAATATATGTTTATATATAAATGTATGAAAAGTTACTCAAATATTTTAGGATTTTGAATTTGATACTACACGAAAATACTTTCTTTCTCCTTCAGATGAAACACAGGACTTTTATAACGTGACCAAATGTGAAGGTTTGAGGGGTGTCAAAACTTTAGAGTCAGAGCTGCTCCTCGTTTTTCCTCCATTTCCTGTCTCGGTTCTGATCTCTCGAGTTTAACGGGCCGGCGGAGACGATTGAGAGCTTCTTAGCAGCTCCTCTGTCTTTGTCTCAGTTGGAGTTTTTTGTCTGAAGACCTCGTTAACACGCTCGGCTTAATGAGGATTGGCGTGCGCGACTCGGTTTTCATTAACCCGATCCTTCTCTCTGTTTCAGTTTCGCTATAAGAGAAGAGTTTATACTCAGAGTTACGTTGATGACAAACAGCTGGCCAAGCTGCACACTAAGGTAACGGCGCGACGACACAGCGCCGCTTTCGTCCTGCGCCGCCGCTGATGCTTCACTGCAGACCGATTTTTCTTTCAGGCCAATCTGAAGCGATTCATGGAACATGTTCACCAGAAGAACGCGGAGAAGGTGGCGAAGTGGCTGGAGAAAGGCCTGGACCCGAACTTCCACGACTCGGACAGCGGAGGTGACCACGACCGAACAGAACCGAAATCGGCCCAGATCTTTCTCCGGTTGTTTGGTCTACAGACTAGCTGCTTCGTCAATTTAGTTTTTTTATTAAAATTATCATAAAAGTTTTTTTGAATCTATGGAAATCCAGCAGATCGCTGCAAGTCATTTAGGGACTGGTTGATAGATTGATTTTACAGCCATCCATCGTACTGAGCATGCATGTGGCGACAGTGGATAGGAAAAACTCCCCTTTAACAGGAAGAAACCAGAATCTGGCTCAGACTCATACGAACAATAAACCCAACGTGATGAACGGTTGGACAGCTAGCATCTGACTAGCATCAATTTGAATGTTTGTATGTTTGTATTCATTCATAACGGTTAGGAATCTGTAATTCCTCTGGACCTTTGCTGCTTTTCTTTTGTGGTCTCAGTCGTGGATGCACGATATATCAGCATCAATGTCGGCATCGGTAAAACTTTACTGAGGTTTTTTTGTATGCCTTTCTTTTTGGTCGTGTCACACGGATGCTAATGCAGCAAAGGATTGTGGGTTTTTCTAACTGAAGCAGAGAAACAATGTAGGTGGTTTGTTTGTTTCATCATTGTTATCAGTGTTATCGGCCCAAGTCTCAAGATCGCTGCATCTCTAGTTTCGGTTCAGTGGCGGGTTTCTGAATTAAAGGATGTTTGCAAAGCTGCAGATTTAAAACGGCGTCCTCTCTCTGTTCCAGAGTGTCCTCTGACGCTAGCCGTCCAGTTGGAGGACAGCGGTGAGCTCATCAAGGTGCTTCGCAGCGGAGGAGCTCACCTGGACTTCCGGACCAGAGATGGCATCACGGCTCTGCATCGGGCCGTCCTGTGTAGGAACAGCGCCGCTCTGGCGGTGAGAGGAGCACAAAACAAGCCTAAACTAACCTGGGACTAACTTTTCTGAAAAAGATACGAGCTTGTTTTAAGTAAAAAATTGTTTAGTGTTGATGAAAAGCAAAAGGTTCATTGTCAGATTGTTTGAAAAGTAAAGAAAAGTGACCCTTTTTAATTTGTATTAAATATTCAGACGTCAAACAAGCCGGTACAGCAGACGTCTGTGATCGTCCACTTCTTTTAGTGGCTTTACTAAATAAATCATAAATAACCAAGTACGTTTTTTTATATGTGGATAAATTAAGAACTGTCGGTTTTACCAGTTTTAAAAGTTTTTTTGGGAATAATTAGATTTCCACATATAAGTATTTCTTACATCTATTTTTCTCATAGGTTTACCTCATTAATCTGTTATAGATGATTTTCTAAATCATCTATAACAGACATTTATAATAATTACTCTATTATCATCTTCTACATTTGAACCTTTTCAAGTTATTCAGATTTATTTAGAAGTTTTACACATTTTTGGCAAAAATATAACTATAAAAGTTTTGAACACGTTTTTGACGGCCTAAAAACTAAATTACTGCTGGGTTTACTGTGACTGTAACTATAATTAACACAGTTTTTTAAAATCATACGTTATAATTTGCCTTTTTGCTAAAAAGTTACTTGTAAGCATTTTTCACGTGAGCTGAGATGTTTTCACCAGAAACTCGACAAAAAAGCTTCGTAATAAATTATAAATTGACTGATGGATTAAAAGCAGCAAACAGACTCTAACATACTTCAACCAATAATTATAAACTTTAGATGTTTTTCTGCATTTACATAAAAAATTGTCAATTTTCATTAACTCTTGCTATCCAAATATTGATATGTTGGCTCTAAATGTTAGAAGATTGGTCTTACGTTAGCTGCGTTTTTATGAAACCGACACGATTTTTAAACAAACTTTAAAAATGTTGTGAAAAAAGTGAGTTAGACGTGTTTCCCCTTATAAGTTGCAGCTGCAGTTTTGTTTGTGTGTTGATGTTCTGACCCGGTTCTCAGACCCTGCTGGACCTCGGCGCGTCTCCGGACTACAAGGACAGCCGCGGCCTGACGCCGCTGTACCACTCGGCCATGGTGGGCGGCGCCCCCTACTGCTGCGAGCTGCTGCTGCAGGACCACGCCACCATCGGTGAGTGTGTGACTCCGTTTAGCAGCTGAAGCATAATCACTGACGTTTTTATTTTTTATTACTGAGGATAAAAGCACTTCATCACTAAAACGGCCCTCGTTACCATGGTTACAGGTATCGCTGATGAGAACGGGTGGCAGGAAATCCACCAGGTGAGACAAACACACAAACACACACACTCACTCCACTGATGGCAGGTTCTGCTCGGTTCTGATTCTGTGTGTGGGCGTTTTTTGGTGTTCAGGCGTGTCGCTATGGAAACATGCAGCACTTGGAGCACCTGCTGTTCTACGGGGCCGACATGAGTACCCAGAATGCCTCAGGAAACACTGCGCTGCACCTGTGCGCCCTGTACAACCAGGTAAGGCGCGCAGCCGCGGCCCAAGCCGGTCACATGATCGCGGGGACTCGCTGACCCGGTTCTGGTTCTGCAGGACAGCTGCGCTCGGGTTCTGCTGTTCAGAGGAGCCAACAAGGACATAAAGAACTACAACAACCAGACGGCCTTTCAGGTACCAAGACCACTGACATAAATATTTGTACTAAATTATTTATTCTTTTCTATAAAAAGACAAATTTGATTTACTGTAAGAATAAATAAATATGAATATTGTATTTTACGTTGACAAGCCTGTTGATTAACTAAATCTAGATGCTTCTCAACTAGTTTTAGCAGAACCGGCTCTTCTGCATCTCGTCGGGACCAAAGAAATAAACTAGTGAAGTTTATTTATTTGGTCTCCAGGCTCTTTACAGAAAATTAACTGCGGACTCTGAGATAAGGACGTTTCAGCCGCATGTATCTTATTGTTTCCATCAGTACCACGGCTGCAACTAACGATTATTTTCATAATCAATTAATCTCATTTTATTATTAGTTTATTTAGCATTTACTTTCCCATATAAGCTATTAAAAAAATCATATTCATTAAGGAAAGGACAAGACAATTGTGCCATTCACTGCAATCTATTAACATTATTTAACAAATGAGCTCAACAGTGTAAAATATTTGTTCATTTTCAGGCAAATAATAAAAACATAAGGTACAATTTCATAAAAATTAATCAGAGTACAGAATATTAACAATTAATCACAGCCCTTATTAATATGTACATTTAAATTCCTATTTAATTTGATGTTTATGGTGAATGTTCTGATTTAGGTGGTCGTTATTGTTCCTAATAATCTGAACTTGTGTCTCTACCAGCATGTTTAGAACAGAGTTAGTAAGTGGTAGACATTGCTGGGTGAGGCTCTTTTCCCCCGTTTCGTTTATTGTTGCTTTTTGTTTTCTGCACACCTGAAGATCTAAAATAATATGAACTGAATTTATTAAAAGTATTTAGTGCATTTTATTTTCTTATTAGCTTATTTTACCGCGCTGGTTCTTCCTCTCCTTCAACTCCGACATGTTTTCGTCTCAGATGTTCACTTAAAGAAAACTTCCCTACATTTTCCTACACCGCCATCTTGCTTAGGGCAAATGTGTTTATGCTGAGCCAAGCGTTAGGATAACGAGGCTGATTTCTTCTTCTACTGCTCCACTGGTAGATCACAGCGTTAGGTAGCTCATTACTGCCACCTATTGACACCAGATACAACAGTGTTAAAAGCAGATGCTTACGGTAAAACGTGATTATAAAGCAACTAATCAATGATTAAACTATTTTAATAATAGATTTTTTTTTCAATTAAATCAATTATCAGTTCTAATCAGTACCCAAATGATAAACGAGGTCAGGAATGTAGACGTAGTCTCCGTGTCCGTTCTCCTTTGTCCGTTAACATGTTGAAGGTGTAGAGCTGGTCCAGTGTTTATCGGCCAGAACCAGAGACACCTGGTTCCCCCTGAATCTGAGGTTCCAGAGAAACTTTTACTGACTCTACATCTAAAGAGTTAATCCAGACCGACCACAGTAGCTCTATGACTTTCATCAGAATGGGACAATAATCTACGTGATAATCTGTGTGCGCAGGTTGCGATCATCGCTGGGAACTTTGATCTTGCGGAAATCATCAAGATCCATAAAACGTCTGATGTTGGTGAGTTTGAACACGATTCAGAGTCAGAGAATCTATGGAGGGACAAATTACAATAAATATACATGAAATAATTATTTATATATTATTAATTACTTAAAACAAAACATCTAATTATTTCCTGGTTTAATAAATTATTTCTTTTCTGTGCTGAAGCACATCATTCATTATTTGATCTTGGTATCTGATTGGCTGGTTCAAACAACGAATGAAGAAAACTTCCTCCATGTTTGCAGTAAGTCTTTGCTGAAAGAGGAAATAACCACGGCTAATTTTAACGTATTTAACTTGGTCTGAAATATCTCTAATAACTTCACCAGAGATCTCAGACTGTGGCAGGATGGCCGGCTAACACACTCGTGAGTTTATGAGATAAATCCGGAGAAAGTAGAGAAATAATGGCTGGAGCTGCTCACCAGGACTCATTTATGGAAACTGGCAGTGAAGATGTTGACTTCAGTTTTGATTTTAACTTGGAGGAAGTTCCTGTTTGGAACAGCCAATCAGACATCAGAGTTTCTATGGCGAAGCTCTAATCCCGCCCACTGAGTTTGATGAGTGAAGTTGACAGTTTATTCACTATAAATGAACATGAAATAATTTATTAAGTTACAAAATCTATAGATTTAATTGAGGCTTATAAAACTAATTTAATTCGTTTAATAATTTCTGGGGGTTTTTTCTCAGTTTGAAACTCCTCCCAGCTCGTTCCGGGCAATCACCAACGGGAAAATTTAACTCAATAATATCGAAACAGGCTCGGTTCAAACGACGATAACAAAACTGCGTAAAAATTTAAAATCCACAGAGTGAAAAAATTTCAGATGGGCTTTTAAATCACTGCTGAGGTGAAGTTTCTCTGTGTTTAAGTAGTTCCCTTCAGAGAAACCCCCACCTACACCAAGCGCCGCCGGGTCGGCGCCGCCAGAACCCTGGCAGGCAACGGCCTCTCGTCTCCTCGCTCTCTGATTCGCTCCGCCAGCGACAACGCCCTGGAAAGCCCCGCCTCCTCCCCGGGCCCCTCCCTCCAGAGCCTGGAGATGCACCATGACGCGCACACGCACTCCCTGAGACGCCACCCGCGCCGCCTCAGGTAAGGGCCCGGTGGCTCCAGAACCAGGCTCCAGTGAAACCAGCGTCTCTGATTGGTGCGTCGCTCCGCAGCCCGAGTGGGGGGGGTCACATGGAGACCAGCCCGCCCTCCTCCCCTCCGCCCACGCCGCAGATGAGGAAGAGGAGGCTCTACAGCGCCGTCCCGGGACGCACCTTTATCGTCACACGCTCCCACGTCCCGCAGGGGCCCGGCGAGATCCAGCTGCACCGCGGGGAGAGGGTCAAAGGTGAGCGAAGCTAGTGGGCGGAGTCTCCGGGATATAGGCTTGTGTGACCCTCTCTTTGTCTCCAGTGCTCTCCATCGGGGAGGGAGGCTTCTGGGAGGGGACAGTGAAGGGGAGAACCGGATGGTTCCCCGCCGACTGCGTTGAGGAGGTCCAGATGAGGCAGTACGACCCGCGGCTGGGTGAGACCGCCGGCCCGGAGCACCCGCACACCACGGGGCGAGGACATGGCGGCGGCTTCAACGTGTGCTGTGTCTCTTTCAGAGACCAGAGAGGACCGGACCAAGAGGCTGTTCAGGCACTACACCGTGGGATCCTACGACAACTACACCTCCTACAGGTAGAACTAGGAATTACACCGAGCCGCCGCTTCATTTTAACTTAGGCTGAGTTCAAACAGCAGACTAACGCACCCAGTTCTAAATCATTGATATTAGATATGCTTCGTTTATCTGGAGGGAAACAGCTGCTGAAGCAAGCAGAGCCGATTCATTACCTTGTATTAAACAGACTCGTAGAAACGCCATAATGAGGGAAGATACTACCTGCTTCCAAATAACCACTAATACCTTTAAAAAGGATGTAAAATATGTCCGACATGCGCAAACTTCATATTAATCTCACTCTGGTTGAGGTAATCGTTTATTTAGAGCTTTAGCTTGTTAGCTGTTGGTCTTTACGACTGCTGAAGGCTTCAATCCTACTTGTGCTGCAGCGACTACGTGATTGAGGAGAAGACGGCCGTGCTGCAGAAGAGAGAGAGCGAGGGATTCGGCTTCGTCCTCCGAGGAGCTAAAGGTAGAGATGAGGAAGTGGTGGGTGTGCTGGAAGGAGAAATGAAGGGAGATATTTTAAACAGAGCCTCACTCACATGGAAGCGCTGGATTCCAGTGAGTAGAGACTGGTGGGTTCGAGCTCGGTGCCGGTTTTATTTTCTAAGAGCAGGACAGGAAGAATCTTAGTAATACATTTGATCAGTTGTGTAGAAGTAATTTACAGTAGAGCTCCTTATGGATAAATAGTTCAGATGTTTTTATGATGCATTAAAGGTGGAGAAAGACCCAAATCTGTAGTTTCTCTAGGGTTGATCAATTAAATATTTCAGCTGAGCCTTTTATCATTTTGTACTTGTTTAGATAAACAGGTGCGCAAATTTGGTTAGACTCTTCAGTTTTGTGTCTTTCTAAACCCTTAATGCAAAATAAATAATAATTTACAGATTAATTAATGAGGAGACTTTGTAGAACTTGTTTGTTAACTAACCCAGCTACTGAGCAAATTTACGGTTTATGTAAATAGTGGTGCGTCAGTACATGTAAACTGTCAGGAAGTTACTCAGCTGGATTACAATAGCCAAGTTGTTTAAACAAGTAGGGCAGAAATTTCCTGTCAGCAAACTAAAGTTTTATCTGGAGATACATAGGACATCTGTATATATCTAACAAATGGTGCTAGTTTTAAAGTAAGTTTTATGCGTGTATTGCACCTGTGAGGGACTGAGCACCTAAGCATTTCACTCACCTTTCACACCTGTGTTAATGTGACGTGACAATAAAGTGATTTCATTTGATACTAAACCTATTTCTGTATCTCGAGATACTATAAAAATCAGAGCCTTTTCATCACTTCTTGAACATCCTCAGATGTTTAAAACCTTCTTTTTCCAGCTGAGACGCCCATCGAGGAATTTGCTCCCACTCCTGCATTCCCAGCTCTGCAGTACCTGGAGTCAGTGGACCAGGGGGGCGTGGCTTGGAGGGCAGGGCTAAGGACTGGGGACTTCCTCATAGAGGTGAGCGTTAGCTGAACTAGTTCCTGGAGACTTGGAACCATTTCTTACCTCAACCCTTCATCTGTGAAGGTGAACGGGACGGACGTGGTGAAGGTGGGTCACCGGCAGGTCGTCTCTTTGATCCGCCAGGGAGGAAGTCAGCTGCTGATGAAGGTCGTCTCAGTTTCCAGGAAGTCAGAATCCAACCTGATCAGGAAGAAAGGTACAGTTTGGGCATCGCTTAATAATGATGTATGAGCAACTGTACAACATTTATGATATACTGATTTAGCTCAAAGGAAATAAAAAAACTGATGATCTGATTAACTTTTCTTTTACACGTTTGTCTTAAAGGTGCAGTTCACATATCAAGCCTTTAAATTTGTCACGACATTAAATTAAATGTCAGCAAAATGGTTGGACTAGTTAGACTAGAACTAATCAACCGGAAAGCATTTGAATGATGGAAAACAACGTCGCTATGGAAACATTATGAATTTGCTGTTCAGCAACATGAACAATGAAAGTTGATGGATCTAAACCTCCAGCAACTTCTAGCTCTAAGCTGCGACCGGATTAACTCACAGCTGAGTTCACACAGCAGTTTTCACTGAAATCGTTTTTTTTCCTACTAACTAAAACTTCTGTGCCAACGGTTCACGACTCCAAATTGACCGGCGTGTGCAGAAGAAGAGCGTAGACGTTTTACGACGGACGTTAAAGCTGTTGAGCGACGGGAGAGATAAAGGAAGCTGAATAAAGAAGCTCAACTTGACACTGCTTGCTTCGGACATTGTTTCCGTCCAGATTTACCACATCTGGCAGTGGTACTTGAACCCCCAGTGAGTTTGCAAGTTCCCCACTTCCAAAAAGTAAATATCTAGAAATCACAATGTATGAGTTAAAGAAAAATTGTGTTACTGCTGCAAGTAAGTATTTGCACCCCTGCCAATCAGAAACACTTCTGTACCTCTTAGTCCACCTCTAAAACATCCACATGCACGTATACTTTTACATTAGAAGTGCCTGCCCACCCCACACAATCAGTAAAACTAACTAATAACGTGTAGAAGCAACCAAAAGAGACCAGAGACAAAGTTGTTTGGTGAAAGAAGCTAAAAGTGACTGTCAATCTTCCTCTGGCTGCGGCTCCATGCAAGATCTCACCAGGGTTTCCTGGGTTACTGTGGGTATAATACACGAAAGACGTCGTAGTTTAAAGTCATCCGTGGCCCACAAGGTCCCCCTGCTTAAATCAGAGCACCTCCGGGCCCATCTTACGTTTGTCCATGACCCTTTGGATAATCCTGAAGTGTCATGGGAGAAGGTTCTCTGGCCAGGAGGATGAAGAATGATGAGTCCCATCCCTACTGTGAAGCATGGGGGTGGCAGCATCATGCTTTTCTGCACTAGATTAAAGAGAAGATGACCTGGATAAGGTTCTGGAGTCTCCAGAACCTTAAATTTCAGACGCCTTCATGATTTCTAAGTGAACTTGTAAAGTCACAGGGGGGTCAAATCCTTGTTTTTCTCAGAAGTGCCATGACTTGGACTTTTAGGGGGAGTGACGAGATCGGAATTGGGTCGTAATGAGACAACAAAAAGACGTTCGCCTGCTGTGTGAACGGAGCCTAGAAGCGTCAAGAATCTTCCTACAGCTGGGATTTTATCTGCTGACGTTCTGCATCCAGAGACAACATTAGAAAATGTCAGTTTCTTTGTAAACGCCTCTCCCGTCTCTCCTACCTTTTAGCTCCGCCCCCTCCAAAGCGAGCTCCCAGCACCTCGCTGACGCTCCGATCCAAGTCCATGACGGCCGACCTGGAGGAGATAGGTAAAACAAACACACCGTCGGTCCCGCCGCTAGCAGCAGATTAACGCTCTGTTTGTGTTTTATTGCTGACGTTTGCTGCGCCTGCAGCCAGGAGGCGACGTTACGGTGAGTACAGGACCTGAGCGGTTCTGGTCGTGTTTCTGTGTGGTCGTGTTCAGGAAGCTCAGCATCACCCTCCCAGCCAATCAGAGCTCCGGGTTGTAACAGCAGGATGTGTGGTCAGATTTGGAACGATGCTGCCCTTCTGTTTGGTGTCCGTCAGGTTTCAGGGCCGTCGCTGAACAGTTCTGAAAAAAATCGGAAACAAAATGTGTCACAGGTTTACTTTCATTAAACAAAACCAGCCACTTTCCTCTTGTCTGTTTCTTTAATTATACTCATTACATATACCTGGAAAACAGAACGTTTACATGTTTTCACAGAAAAATATTACGCTGATAATCACAAAAACAATGTATTTAAAGATCTTAGTGTGAAAAAAAAATAAAAACATGGTTTAAGTTTAAATGAAATTCGTCACTTTAAACTCTCATGGCGATGATTTAATCAGGTATCTAGTTTGAATCTGTGCTCCACACAGCCTTCCTGTTATCGACTCCAAGTATTACTCTCACTTTTCTTCGGCTTCGTCTGAATTACTCCTTGCTCAGTAAAAACATCAGCACAGAGGAGTTTTAAACAGACGCAGGAGACGCTCAGCTGCATTTCTTGCTCGGATTAAAAAGTTGAACCTGTTTATTGACGAAAAATCACTGATCTGTCTACACGCTGTGATCCAGAGCGGCGTTCCTCTCGCTCTGCCGCTCAGAAGATCCTAAAAGCAACAAAGAAGCGGCAGGAACACGTTTTACCACAGACCGCATCGGATGAAGAACGACGATCAGTTCAGAAAAATCGTTATCCGCTCCGACAGCAAGGCAACTTTCCCAACATATCCAAAACCTCCAGTTAGCAGAATGATACAGTCCCAGTGAGAAGCACGCACTGATGCACCGATGTGAAAATTTGGGCCAATATTAATGATTCAATAACCAACAACATTAGTTTAGTTTTAACTATTAATTACTCAAAATATTTTGTCAGATTTTTAAATATATTTTTTATGTATTTATTACTTGCAATAAAAGTCCAACGAAGCAACAGCAGAAAACCCGATTTGATTAAACTGAGGGCGGTTAGAGTCCCGCCTACATCATCAGACGCTGAGCGGCGGCCCTGCAGACCAACGCCGTGGTGATGGATGTCTCCGTTCTGGATGCCTTCTTCTTCTTCTGTTTTTCTTACGGTTCGCTCATCCCGTTTTCCGTCCACTTCCAGAGAAACTGGACGAGATGCTGGCCGCCGGCCAACAGGAAGTCGTCCTGAGGGCGCGGCCGTCCGACGACTTCAGAGCGGCGACGGTGAAGCAGCGGCCGACCAGCCGCCGGATCACGCAGGCGGAGATCAACGTAAGACGAACGCGAGAAATACGTTTGTTTTCATAAACCGCGATGAGGCCTCCCGAGGAGGATGAGCAGTGGAGGTCAGAGGTCAGATCTCATGCTCCCGCCATCTCTCCGCAGGCTCTGTTCGAGCGCCAGGGTCTGGTTCCGCCCTCGGCGCCGGAGAAGAGCATGATCCCGTTACCCAGAGGGATGTCCAGAACCAAGAGCTTCGGTAAGACGCGATCCGATCCCGCCAACTCTTCACCGCCTGCTGGTGTGTTTACCTCTTTCTCTCCATGGTTACCTCCGCAGGCACGCCGGACGATGACAGAATCTCGGCTCTGATCCACGAGAGCCGATTTCCTCGTAGCTCCTCTCTGACTGACGGCTCCATCCCGCCGCCGCCTCAGACGGCTCCGCCCCCGCCTCCTGCCGCCTCCTCGCTCTACCTGCTGGACTCCGGCCCGCCCCCCTCCTTCCTGCCCCCTCCGCCACCGGCTCGGGGGGAGGGGCTAACACGCTCCAGCTTCAAACCGGGGGCGGAACCGCGGCTGCCGGATCTCTCAGACCCCAGAAGCCACGCCCACGCCGAGCGGCAGAGGAAGGCGAGGTCCATGATCATCCTACAGGACACGCCGCCGGCGCTTCAGACGGACGGCCACGCCGCCGCTGCCTCCACGCACACGCTCCACACCGCCATGCAGACCTCCACACTAGCCAGCCACGCCCCCAGCCCTGCCCTGGGACACTCGCCGCTGTCGCGCCGCCGGGGACGACCGCTAGAAAACCCTTACGCCAACGTGGGACATCAGGCTCCGCCCAACAAGCCCCAGAGGAGGAAGTCACCTCTGTTGAAGCAACTTCCTGTTGAGGAGCAGGGTTAGCATCGCCCGTCATTGTCTGACTCCATCTTGTCGTTCACCGACTCAAACGTTTCCATAACGATCCAATCTCTGAAGGCTCCGCCTTCCCGCGCTGCAGAACCTCGCTTCTTAGTTTTTGCCACATTACCACAAACTTCTGTTTCTTTATGTGATAAAACAAACATGCAGAAATAGTTTTCTAATAAATATTAAAAAAAATCTGACCTCTTATACTTTGATGCCCCTAAAGATCCAGAAAAAACAATGTTTATCTATCATAGTTCTATTATTAAATGGCAGTTTTAATTAAATAATTGCACATTAAAAGAATTAAGACATATTCGCGTGATCTATTTTTCTTTTCATCAGGTTGGAGATTATTTAAAACAACCGATAACGTAGAATATTTAGTTTCTATATTATGACGTAATTTTTAGTTACTTCATATACATTTTAGTAGGATTTTTTAACAAATGTGGTAAAAAAAAAACTTTTCTCTATTGCTGGTAATTTTTTACTGTGTGACTTGATTTTGTTTGTTATATTTTTCTCAACTCATAAATATTTTGTATTTTTTCTAATTCAAACGTTGTTTTAATGAAATGAGGGCAAAAATCTTTACTTTAATTTAATTTAAAGGCTGAGCTCCGTTCAGTCTGACGCTGAACTTGGGGAGAAGTAGCTCCTCCAGAGCCTCAGTGTGACTCTGGAGGAGCTGCAGAGATCCTCAGCTCAGATCAGATGCACAATTGTTCCTCCAGTTCAGAGCTAAACTCAACTTTGTGGGTTAACTCGACAAACTGTGGCAAAGATTAAGAAAGGCGCTGTAGCCTGCAGAGAGCGAGAGCCTCCAGTTCTCTGGGCTAAATGTAACCAAACACTTTCTGTCACTCTGTGGTCATTAAATTGTTCCAACTGTGAAGAAACGATTTGGTCCAGTTGATTTTTGTCGATGTTGATGTTTGAAACACGTCTCCATTTCTGCTTCGAGGAACAATAAACTCATTTTTCACAAGTTTCCAAGGCTACATTCATGCAGCAGGAAAAACAGACGGACGAGAGCCAGAATGACTTTTTTTGTGCCGGTCTTAACGGTTCAATTTGGATCTTTTCACACGCAAAAGAAATCTGAGTCATGGCGCTTTGAAATCAGCTTTCAAAGCATCTACAGTGACTGGTTACGTTGCATTTATATTATTTTTACATAATTACAGTGATAATCGTGCAGCAGAAGAAGCCAGACGTTGCAAATCTGGACGTAAACAAGGTCCGAAGCGAGCAGTGCCGGGTTTAGCTTGTTCTGACGTAAACGTGGTGAAGTTTGATGTCGTCTTATTTAATTGGTAGAATAAACTACAAACAAATTTCAACAGACCTGCTGCTTGAATGTAGCCTAAGGCGTCATTTCTATTATAATTTCTATAGAAACACTGAAAACACCCAGACGATTTATTTCTTTACCATCAGATCAGCCGTTTTCTTTCACTTTGTCCGTTTACAGCTCCAGTTTGACTCCTCCTCTGTTCAGTATCAGTCCGGTTTCTTTACTTTCAGGTCTTGGAATCAAAGATCACGATTCGTCCAAACCAGACGGACCAGGAGGACTGATGAGCCCCAGCCGGGCCGAGCTGTACCAGCAGCAGGTTCTGTCCGAGCGCGCCCGCGTTCAGGGCCGCCGCTCCTCGCTCTTCCTGTCCGTGGAGGGGTCAGGGTCGGAGAACCAGGCCCTACCCCTGCTGACCCAGAGCCACTCCATGGACGACCTGGGGGAGCTCCCCCCTCCGGCGCCGGTCCTATCGCCGTCGCCCACGCCGCACACCTTCCTCCACCCGCTCACAGGAAAACCTCTAGGTGGTTCAGAAATGGTCGTCCGTTTTAGTTTCATCGAATGAAGACGTTCGGTTCCACTTATTTTAAAACTATACTTAGGAATCGTGTAGTTGAGAAAAAGATTTTCAAAATAAAAACTAAAGAGAAAGGATAACAGAGGCTAATTTATTTTAAGAATTTCTTTAAAATAATAATAAAAAAAACATTTAACAAAAACTTAAGATTAGAAGTTTTTAAGTAAGTCAAAAAATTATATATATAAAAACTAAATCAATTTATACATTTGGTTTTAATTTAGTTTTTGTTGCTGAAAAGTTACATGTAAGTTCGGTTTTGTCTCGTTTTATAGCGTACTACGATGTTTGGTCAGATCGTGTTGTATAAATATTAATGATGGAAATATCAGGTGGGATAAATACTCTAGCGTTTTTTGCGACGTTTAGTTTTCAATATAAACTATTGATGCCGTTTAATTATAGACTATAATATTGTATTAAACAAAAACCTTCTCCAGCTAGTCAATTAAGCCCCGCCCCCACATCCCATATTATAGATCGACGAGGAAACAGAAGCCGCTAGAAAACAGCACCAGGAGACTTTAGCGAACGTTTAGCGTTATTTCTATTAAATTCAGCGGAAACTGGTTATAGAAACGCTCCAACTCCTAGTGAATGTCGTCACCTACAGGTGAACATATAAAGTCGATTTGACGATTTATTAATTAAAGAAAGAACATGAAAATGAAAGCTACATTAACGGCAGCTCTTAGACACAAATAAACATGAATGAAGTCAAATTCTGCATGAATAAATTTGTTCCACCTGTTTTTGTCCTCAGATCCGTCGTCTCCGCTCGCCTTAGCCCTCGCTGCACGAGAGCGAGCGCTCACCGCCCGCACGCCGAGTCCCGAGCCTCGAATCAGACACACCTCCGCCTCCACCACGCCCATTCCCACCCCGGCGGCCAGTCCGGAGACCAGACACAAGCGCATCCCTTTCACCACCCCACAGGGCAGCCCCGAGCCCAGATCCAAGCGCACCTCGCCCCAGACGAGCCCGGAGCAACGAACCAAACACACGACTCCTCAGACCAGCCCTGAGCTGAGGCACAAGCGAATCACACCGCCTCTGTTCCCCGACGGACATGTGGAGCGACCCGAGACTGAGGGGGGCGTGGCCTCACCTGCTGCCCCCTCCCCTGAGCGATGGAGACCCTCCCCTCTCCCAGCACTGGTCAATGAGAGCCAGTCCGCCCTGATCGAGAGGCGGAGAAGCCTCACGGTTGGCAGCTCTGAGGAAGAGGGCGGGGCTTATACCGTGACGCTGCCACCTGCTCTGCTGTCGTCCAGCGACGAGGAAACGAGGGAGGAGCTTCGCAAGATTGGCCTGGTGACTCCTCCCCCTGCCTTCACCTGCCCCACAGCCCAGCTTCCCCCTTCCTCACTCTCTCTGTTGCCACGGCGAGGAGAGGGAGGAGGAGAGGGCGGCCCCGAGTCGCTGGGGAAACGAGGGGACGAGGATGAAGGAGGCGAGGAGCGTCTCCATGACAACTCCTTATCTCCCAGCTCCCTCCCCCCCTCCATCACCCTGGCGTCCTCTCTGGCTCCGACCTCCCCTTCCTCCCCACCTGCCACCCACGCCTCCCCCTCATCCGCTGCCACCTCCCCATCAGCCCTGAAACCCCGCCTCCGCTCGCCGATCGGTCGGGGCCGCTCGGCGCTGAGGGACCCGCTGTTGAAGCAGTCGTCGGACAGCGAGCTCCTCCCCTTCGCGTCCTCCCCCTCCTCCCCACTCTGCTCCTCCCCCACCAGCGGCAGCAGCCGCCAGCCGCGCTACCTGTTCCAGCGGAGGTCCAAGCTGTGGGGCGGCGGCGACGACGAGCGCCGTGGCCCGAGCTCGGAAGAAGGCGGCGGGCGACCTGCGGCGCTTGGGGGACAGAGCTCCGGCTCGGCGGTGGATCTGACGACCCGCTCGGCGTCGGCGCTGGAGCTGAGCGGCCGGGCCGGGTCGGGACTCAATCTGGCTAACCGGCTCCAGCTGCTCAACAAGGATAGCCACTCCCTGGGGGAGGAGCCAAGTCCTCTGGACCCGGGCCGGAGGTCTCCAGTAGGGGGCGCCAGGTACGTTCAACCACCAACACGTAGATTTTAGCCAACATGCTAATAGAGCTTCATACCTGAGATATTTTTTTTATATCAGAACTAGTTTACAACAAATAATCAAGTTGCACGTTAGGCTACGCTGTCCCGATCCCAAACTGATATGAGATACCAGCCCAACATCAGCTACAAAGTATCGGCCTGCTTCTGACCTCTCAAAAACCATCGGTCCGTTCCAGCGTTTGATCCGTGGGACCCAGCGTGCGTTTGCAAGTGACGATGTCGGCGGTGCTTTCGTTAAAAGTCCTATAAGGACGTTTCGGGGTGTAGCAAGTTTCCGTGGCGACAGAGCAGTGGAAGTTTGACAGGACCAATTATTTATTGAAATAATAATTGGCTGATAATTTTACAAATGGAGCTAAACCAAGGTAAACTGAGAAGGAAACAAACACTCGGCCTATAAACACCTTTGGTGAATTATAGGATGCTTCTCGTCTTATGCCTGTTGCTCTGAGGAACCAGATCTGTTAAGACGCCCACCGATGACTTCCTGTTTCCTGTCCTGCAGGTTGTTCTCCAGCCTCGGTGAGCTCCACACCATCTCCCAGCGAGGCTACGGCGCCAGCTACACCGTACGACCAGGATGCCGCTACCCCGTCACCCGCCGAAGCCCCTCCCCTTCCCCCTCGGATCGGTCCATGGGGATAGGCTCCGCCCCCTCGCCCTGCTCCGAGCGCCCCGACCTGAGCTCGGGTCGCAGCCTCACCATCCTCAAATCCTCGAGCCTCAGCCTGCCACCGGAGCCTAAGGAGGTCCGCTTTGTCATGAGGAGCGCTAGCGCTAGAACCAGGTCCCGCTCGCCCTCGCCCTCGCCCCACGCCTCCCCCTGCCCCTCGCCGGTCCTCAGCGGTCCTCTGCTGGCGCTCCGGCCCTGGAGGCAGCGGCCCCTCAACCTGTGGAACAAGTACGACGTGGGCGACTGGCTGGAGAGCATGGGCCTGGCGGAGCACCGGCAGCGCTTCCAGGAGCACGAGATCGAGGGGTCCCACCTGCCGGCGCTCTCCAAGGACGACTATGTGGAGCTGGGCGTCACCAGACTGGGCCACCGCATCAACATCGAGAGGGCGCTCAAACAGTTGCTGGACAGCACCACTTGACCCCTCACCTCAGACCCATCCCCTCTAGGCGTCCAGAACCCTGACCTCACGACCCCTGACCCTGGTTCACCTCCCTAATCCTACATCTCAGCCATTAGTGAATCTCTAGTCTCATCGGCTCTTTAATCAACTCGGAGTTCAGCTTCTACTTTTACGTCACAAACACTAAATCTAGTTTCTTCTTCACACGTTCGTCTCCCTGAAACGACACAAAACTACGTCCAAACTGGGGAGACGACTAACGATTATTTTCATGATTAATCGCTTTATATTATTCATTTTATTTGGCTTTTACTCCCATATAAGCTTTTAAAACAAATTTTCATTAGGAAAAAAGGGAAATATAAGAATTGTGCTGTTCACTGCAATTTATTTAACATGGTTTAAAGGAAAGAAATTACCATAAGTGTAAAATATTTGTTCATTTTTAGGCAAAAAATAAAAAAAATTAGGTTGAATTTCTGACTTAATTTATTGTTGCTTTTTTTCTGCACACCTGCAACTCTAAATTAATATTAACTGACTTCATTAACAGTATTTAGCACGCTTATTTTCTTATTAGGTTATTTAACCGCGCTAGCTCTTCCTCTCACTTTTCAACATTTCCTACATTTTCCTGCTCCGCCATCTTGCTCAGGGCAAATGTGTTGGCTGATTTCTTCTTCTACTGCTCACAGGTAGATCACAGTGTTAGGAAGCTCATTCAACCTATTGACCGCAGATATAACAGATTGTGTTAAAAATGAAACGTGTTTATAAAGCAACTAATCAATGACTAAATTAGTTGACAACTATTTTAATAATCGATTAAATCGATTAGTTGTTGCAGCTTGTTTTGAGGCAATTAACACTTCAAGTACATTTCAACAGAAGAATCTGGAAACTTACTAGTAAGTTAGTTTTGTCTCGATTTCAGAGATACTAAGACAAAAGTAATTAATGATCAAAAGTAATTATCGTACGTCAAATCATTCCCTGATTGGTGGAAAACAGTAGAACAAGTTTGCTAAAACCTTTTCCGGCTGTTACAGCGCAAGAGTCCACGAAAACACGAGCTTCCTCTCAAACAGTCGATTCTGACCACATTATTCTCTCAGAGCGTTTTTCGGCTTGTCCAAAAGTTCTGGAGCGACCGATAAACGCAATTTTTCCCTTCAGCAGTGGAGCGTTGCGTCGTTTCCTGGTAGTTGCAGGTCTTTCATCTGATTTTTCATCTGCCTCGACTGATAAAACATCTGATTTAGTTTCACAAATGACGTTTTTTCAGGGTGAAAAGATCAGAACTGGGATGTTGAGACTGAATGCAGCCTCGGTCACTGAACTGTTCTTATCCGAAACTTTTGTCTTAAAAAAAACAACAACAAAAAAAACTAAACCCCAGAATAAAAGCATATTTCTGTAAATTAAGATATTTTTGGATTTACGAATTCAAAAGCAAAACATTCAATCTTTCCGGAGATGATAAATAAAACACATTTTGACACTTAAATCTAAGACTTGTTCCATGAGTCAGGAACATAAAGACATTTTCTTTCTGAAAAGCTAAAAATCTGAACTTTTAGCTTTTAAGTTGTTAATCAAGAAAAACAACAACAATCTTTTTTTTGTATGATTTTATAAAGACGTTGCGATAAATGACCGTTTTAATGCGAGCTGGACTAACCGCAGGTGAAGAGTTGATTATTGAGCTGATCAATGAGACCATTCTCCTCATGTCGCGTTTATCTCGCTGACGTCGGACCTTCTGGGACTTTGTTAAAAAAAATTGGACTTTTATTTTCAGTTTTTTGTCCTTTTCAGAAATCTGTTGCTATTTTATTTCCTAAATATCACTCATATGTTAATGGAAATCATTTAGAATTAACCAATAAGTAATAATAATAGTGGTGGTGATGCCGTACAGAGCTTTTAGATTTTTTAGTTATGATCTGACAATGAGTTGAATTTCCAGGCGGCGTCCTGGAGTTCGTGATGATTTGTTGATGAGTGACTTCGTGCCGACGTGTTGGTGTGTTTCAGGGATAGCTGCAGCCGAGCTCCGACCTCTCTGGTTTCTAACCTGCTTACTGAGGGCTTACTGTACACGGTGCTATCTGTCTAAAGCCATCTGTACAGTCTATACTTTCCTCCTCCTCTCCATCATCTTCCTCTTTACGACGCCCGATCAATCAGCCAGAAACCCGACGGTTACGAGACCGATACGCCCTGATCAAGGTCTCACAGGAACAGGCCATAAAAGGAGTTTCCTCCTCTGCCATATAAGGGAGGAAGCTCCCTGCCATAAGTGGAGTCGCTTCACCACGTAAAAGCGGATCTATCCAGATGTTTCTACGTGTTTTTTTAAACCTGAACAGGGATGATTTTTAAAAACCAGAATTTAACAGTTTAACATATTAATCTATTATTATGGGATTAAACCGTCGCTGAAGCATCAACAAACTGAACCTTTTTAACTAAAGGCTTCATTTCTGCCAACATAGAGTAGAAAACCTGTGTTTAACGGGTCAGAGCTCTAGTTAATAAGTTATATTCTGTATATAAAGATTAATTTCTAAGTTTAATTTCAGCAAAAAGCTGCCCGGTAAAATAAAATACTGGGATTAAAATTTGGTCCAGGCAGGGAAACAACAGTTTACAATGTTAACCAAGAAGCTGATCAGCGGTTCAAGCTTTTCTAACATTTGTTGCACTTTATTGTCAAGATCAAGTCTCTTAAAGGAACAGTAGCCTTTTTCCCCAACAAACTGGTTCCGGTGATGAATTTCTACGGTCTTTGGATTTACTTCTCATCTGCTGATATTTGTTCCATCTAGTGATGCACTGATACAAAAAATCGATGTCCGATATTTACCGATATCGTGTATATAATATAAATTTCCCTAACCATTAATTTTGAAAAATAAAAAATAAAAAAAATATATAAATACATAAAAATCGCTTAAATTTTTTATCTGGTTTATCCAAACAAAAGCAACAAGATCAAAATACATCTGTTGATATCGACCAGATTTGATCATCGGACCGATGCCAAAAACAACTAACATTGCCTGATACCAATATTAGTCAAGATATCACAACCCATCCACCCCCCCCCCCAAAAAAAAACACACAATTAAAACATTGAACAACTTCTGAGACAATCCATGATGAACAAACTGATGTTCGTAAAAGTCTCATCAATTTTAATAAGACAATAAAAATCGGTTGTTTTGGTAGGAAAACAGGTTTTTGTGATAAAGTAGAACAATAATTTCCACTCTTATTCTAGACCTTGAATTTTGAAATAATATTTATGAAACTATTAAAATTTGTTTGCGGTTTACATTTGCGTTTCAACCAGGAATGTCCCGAAATAATAATTTGAGAACATGCTAGCATAGTTTTGGCTCATTACCAATACTTACCAATATTTACATCTTATATATTTTCATACCTTGAAGGAAAAAAAAAATTAACTCAGGCGAATCAACCTAATCACTCAGTTTAGTTTTTTTATTTTTAGCAGCGTTTTAGAAGAGGAAAAACAAATTAAAGTGAGTAAAAGGACTTTTTTAGTGAAATTGAACAACTTATTTTGAATCTAGTCTTCAACCTTTAAAAAAAACAGATAAACAAAAACCAACATCGATTCCTAATATAAGGCCAGTTTTACTTATGGGACCGATACCGATATGTCGTGCATCACTAGTTAATTAACTGGAGTAGCCGCCGTTCAACCTGTGGATGCTTTAAGGTCAAATATTGCCGAATTAAATCAGTTTAGGTAAAGATGGCGCTCTAAAAGGCAAATTTTACAGTTAATTTAGATTAAGTTCCAACTACCGAAATCAACGTTTTCTATTCAGATCTAGCAAATCACGATGAGTCGAAATGTTTGAACTCCAACAAGGTGAACATCAAACTTTAAGCCAGTTCCAGCAGAATGTCGGTGTTACCGGTAAGCGCTTCCTCCCCGGTTTTTATTACAAAAACACTAATTGTGACGTAGTTTCAAACTCATCAAGATCAGAAAACTAAAAACAGAACGCAGCTTTACTTTGAAGTCCAGGAACTTCCTGCTGTGCCAAAGTTTCTGGTCGTGGAACCAGAACCGGAACCAGTTTGTTCCAAACAACAGTCCCAGTTGAGGCCCCCTGATCTGCCTCTGCTAATAATCGCCCCCCGCACCACTCCACCCCCCCCCTCTCCGAAGCACAATCGATCGTTCAGTGCCTGTTACCATGACGACCCACAATCACAATCCCAAAGTTGTACAAAGTGAAGATTTTATAGAAACGCCTCCCAGATGTCTATACTAGAGTAGTTAGCCTTTATAGCGCCTGTTAGCTTAGCTTAGCTGTGGTGAGACGGGTCAGAGGTCAATCGAACATGGAGGCAGCTCAACACCAGAGGTCAGGATTTAAAGGGGCAGTTCAACAGTTTTCTTATCATTTAGATTCAGATGACACTTTTAAATGGGCAGGATCTGCTTTTCTGCAGTTTTGTTTTCAAACCATGAAAGTAATGAAGCTTTTCAGTTCATTTGTTTCAAAGAGTCAAATTAAAGCTATTCAAATAGATTCATGAAACACAGTTATATAATTATCAAGTTTATTCCTGTATTTTTTTCATCATTATGGTTTATAGCCAATTTAAAAACTCAGCATGAGGTTTCTCAGAAAATCTGAACATTTTAATTGAACACAAAAATTATCAGATGGAGTCATTCAGCCTCAATAATAATAATAATAATAATAATAATAATAAAAATCAGCACAGATCCACAGTTATCAGATCTAGACGCAAATGTTTTGTATATAAAATAAAAAAGCGAGTGTTTAACATTGTTTGGAGGCGGAGCTTAATCCCCGTCTCACCCGTATATCTGTT
>JAVLVB010000676.1:244062-258899 GCA_032876305.1 Orestias chungarensis | reverse complement strand
TCTGCTGGAGGTTTCTTCCTGTTAAAGGGGAGTTTTTCCTCTCCACTGTCGCTACATGCATGCTCAGTATGAGGGATTGCTGTAAAGTCAACGACAACACAAGCCATTGTTTCTGTCTGCTGATTCCAGAGGAGTGAATGCTGCAAGTCAATGACTCCATGAATCTGCTGGGGTTCCTTAGATTGGAAACTTTTTCAAAGTGATTTGTTTATGATGTTTCTTTGATTTTTATTTATTTGCTTTATTTCAAGATTTTTACTCACTTCCAAGATTTATTTATCAAGAATCAGTTTAGTTATATAGCGCCAATATACAACAAATGTCTCAAGGCACTTTACAAGAAAATCTATTAAAATCAAAAGTATGTATTATGTATTCATTTATTTATTAACGTTTTTATAATTGAGTTGTTTAAATAGCTTAACAAAATAAGATTCTTTATTGTGAAATTAAAAATAAATACTTAAATATAAAATATACGTTTTTAAAGTATAAGTAAAGGTACAAACAAGTATTTAATAACGATTTATTTGATTTGGATATTTATTGATTTAATTGAATATTTGTTAATTTATCAATAGCAGTATTTAATCTTCTTAAAAGAAAAAGCTGCAGAAACACTTTCTCCACATAACCAACATGAAAGTAATAGAAATTTAAAGGTTTGGACATATGCGAGATTTTCTTTGAAACATAAGGTTTGAGTTTATTCTGAAACATTTTCGCCGGAAATGGAATGACGCGGCTTCCCGGAAACAGGAAGTCTCCGCTGCTTTTTGAACGTTAGAGCGAGTGGCAGCTCTGCTCGGGAAGGAGCCGTCGTGGTTTAAAGTAGCAGGTGTCGGTGAGTGGAACAGCGCCACGTTCATGTTGTCATCTCCCAGCTGAACACAGCAGCCATGTTCGTGTTCAGGAAACAGGCTTTGAACGGAGCGTTGCCTCGGTTACGTTGCTGCTAACGTACGCTGCGCCATTCCGGAGCCCCATCAGCAGGCGAGCCGCGTTTAGTAACGTGGCTCCAGCAGCGACTTGGTTTTCCATACAGAGCCGCGAGATGAATAAAAGAGGGCGAGAAACGGCCCAGGTGACCTTTCCGTTATTGTTTGCCCATAGAGATCCCAGCTAGAGTCGTTTAACTGCGGTTAGGTTCGCCAACGTCAACGAACAAGACAAACAGACGTTTCCATGTTGACTGTGGTCACGCGCACAGCTGGCTGCTAGATCCGGGGAAGTCACGTGACCGTTTTGTTTTTGTCTAAATTGGTTTTTCACTTTTCAGCCAATTAGCTGAGCAATCTTGGTTATTAATATAAGTCTTGACTAAGGAGTCATCGGGGCAGAAAAAGCGACATAAAAGTAGAAGGTTTGCCCAAATTTACTGACCCACAGAACAACAAAGGTTTTGTGTTTTGTTTGACGATTTTTAGGGAAGTTCAAAATGTGTTTAATCAGCTTTGCCTCTTAGTTTATGATGCGTTGATTGGTCAAAATTAGAATGAATTGTTACTAACTAAAAAAAAGATTATTTCCCCAAAAGCCTAATTTGTTGTTGATAAGCAGTATGGGTGTAAATCATCTAATTGATTATTATATTATATGGATTTGTTTGCATAACTCAAATAATATTTAGATTAGATTTGTTTCTGCATGCTAGTTTAGAGTAAATCAACCAACCCTCCCATTTGCTGTGTGCAGTTTTTTTTTCATCACTAAATATATGGTTTTTATAGTAATAATTATACTCAAGCAGAATTTTTAATTTTATTTGCTATGTTTTTTTTTGTCATCGACTAATCAAAAAAAGAATCTTCCAATTCATGGATTATTTAAAGAAATGTTCAGTTGCAGTCCTACATTTAATCAATATGGACCAAAGTAGCGGAGAGATTAAAACCTTCTTTAATTACCTATATTGTTATTGTATAATTTTACATAAACGATGTTCTGGATTGTCGGTACACTGCTAAAAGGGATTAAACTGAACCTCATTGAATTGGCTGAGAAGGGTCGAACTATGCAGGCATCATGGTAGATTATTAACTGTTATTGGTCCATTTTTCTACATAAAGATTATTTTTACCAGCTCAAGTAGCATCAGCAGTATTTGAGTTGTGCTCTGGTAATCTGGGACCGTCTTCCCGAGGAAGTGAGACAAGCCGCCACTCTTAGGTTATAAATCCAGGATTTAATCAGTGCCGTTGAGACACTGAGAGTATTTTATTTGACCTTTTATTCTTAAAACATGCAATTTTTCAATTTATTGTCTATTTTATATGCTCTTAAAGTTCTTAGTCAGAATATTGAGGTGGTTTACATCTGTGTGGGAATGTCCGAGGTCAGTTTAAGACTTAAAACATCTGTATAAACTCCAGTTTCTCTGTTTTGTCTTAAGTTGTTTTGCAGAGGCATGAATGACTTTGCAGTTCTGAACACTGGGCGTAAGATGCCCCTGATTGGACTGGGGACGTGGAAGAGTGAGCCAGGAAAGGTGAACCTCGTCTATTTGTCACACATCTGCGAGGTTTATAAATGAGTATTTTTTATAAAACAATCTCACTTATAAATATATAATATAAATAATATTTTAAATAAATAGAATGAAAATCATTATATGCGTTTTTAGGAGTCGCCTTTAGAGAGTCACCCGTCTCTGGTTATTTTATTTTGGTAGTTAAAAGATGAAAATGCTTTTTTTATGTGGTTATTAAAGTAGAAAACTGTGTGTCTCACCTGTTTATAGATGATCCCATCAGTCTTAGAAAGTTCTTAATTTACACTTTTAAATTAGTTTCAATCGACTTTCTGTGCTCTGTAAGTTGTTTGCTGTGAACTTCCAGGTAAAACAAGCTGTGATTTGGGCCCTAAATGCCGGATATCGCCACATCGACTGCGCTGCCATCTACGGGAATGAAGTTGAGATCGGAGAAGCTCTACAGGAGACGCTTGGCGCCGACAAGGTGAAACAGCCGTTACTTGTCAGCTCCGCTCATGTTTCCACGGTTCATTTTTCTGTCTCCTATCAGGCACGAAAATGTTCTGCTGTCACTAAATGTTGGATATTTGTCAAATGTTTGTTTGCATCTTAATCTTCTGCTTTCATGTCACTCATAAGAACCCTGGAGTTTATCTGAAGACTTAAAGTTACTTGATATATTCTTTTTACAACCCAAATGTTATCCCTCCCTAACGACACTCTTGTCCTGTGCCTCAGCCTCTGAGACGAGAGGACGTCTTCATCACATCCAAGCTGTGGAACAACCGCCATCACCCGGAGGATGTTGAGCCCTCTCTCTTGAAAACGCTGAAGGACCTGAAGCTGGAGTACCTGGATCTGTACCTCGTCCACTGGCCGTACGCCTTCCAGTGAGTGCAACAGTCAAGGGACGCGTCTGACCTCACTGCGGCTGTGGAAGCAGCTTCAGTAGCAAGAACTGTCGTTTCCTGTCTGACTTTCAGTGAAGGAAACTTAGCTTTTCTGTCACTTAGTTAAGGTTTTCTTGTTTTTATGAACCAACTTATAATTTTCAATCATGTTGGCTTAACTTGAGCATTTCCTGCTACATAAATGAATATCTTTAATTTTCAGAATATACCGATTAAGTGATAAGTGGCTATTTTTTCCATTTTCTGTAACACGAAGAGTTACATTTATTTAGAATGTTAAAAAAACCATTATATTGAATATATTTACTAATAGTATTTATGTTTCCATACCTTTTCCTTTCAACAACCACAGAGCCTTTATGGCGTCTGTGCTTCAATTTATCGTGCCCACAATCCCCGGCTGCTTCACCATCCTCGTCACATGACCAAATAAATATAAGAAGTCTTGAAAAATGACTGGGATCTTTCATAGATTCAAAACAGATTATTAAACACTGCGTGATACAAATCACACTTCATGTAACACTTCACATCCTGTGACATAAGATGATTAGGATGATTTAAGGTAGCTTCTATCAGACATCCTAACCTTCCATCTCTTATGTTTGCTAGACGAGGAGAAGTTGCTTTTCCTAGAAAGGAGGATGGAACCCTGCTGTACGACGACACCGACTACAAAGTGACCTGGGCTGCCATGGAGAAGCTGGTGGAGAAGGGCCTTGTCCGATCCATCGGCCTGTCCAACTTCAACAGCAGGCAGATCGACGACATCCTGTCTGTTGCCAGCATTAAGCCGACGGTGCTTCAGGTATGTGATGTTGGCGCAGAGGGTGAATGTAGAACATTAGGTGACCCGTATGCGTTTGACTTGCAGGTAGAGAGCCACCCGTACCTGCCTCAGGTAGATCTGCTGGCGCACTGTCGAGATCGGGGCCTGGTGATGACAGCCTACAGTCCGCTGGGATCCCCTGACCGAGCCTGGAAACATCCCGATGAACCTGTCCTGCTTCAAGAGCCGGCGATCCTTTCACTGGCAGAGAAGTACAACAAGTCTCCTGCTCAGATCATCCTGAGGTGATTTTTACTAAAAAATGGATGATCATGAACGTAACGTTGACGTTTGTTTAGAGTCGAGTATTCTGAAATCACATGCTTCTTTGGTTCTTATTAGACACGTTTACATTAAATCGTCAGGCAAATTTGAAACAAACTTTTTATTTTTTATATCACTAATTTGCCATATTTCTATCTTTTGGTTTGAAGCTACTCAAAAATGTTGTTGTTATGCAGAACTGTATCAAACCGGAAGTAGCAGTGTGAGTTTGCTCTTTAAGAACCTATTTGGCAAATGCGTTCAATCTCTTCTTTTAGGTTTTTTAGGATTTTAAGGAAATTAACATGTTCCCATATTTAAAAAAAAATTTTAATCCACATGTTAAAGTGTCGAGAAAAAAAATATTTGCTCACTTGAGGCGTTTTTAAAGTTGTTGAGCAACGGGAGCAGCCTGTATGAACAAGATCCTTACACGTCCTGATTTTGATGCGTTTTAATTAATCTATTTATCTAAAGACTCAGCAGTGTAGAAAAGGAAAGTATCCTCTGTATACAAACATTTACATTATATATATGCATGTACGAACCTACATACATATATGCACATTTCATACATGCATTAATACACACTAGTGTTATAAATTTACATGAAAGTGGAACATGTAGAAATATGATAAAAGTAAAGAAAAAGTTATTTTGGTGCAGAATTGATATACGTGGAACATCAATTATGTCAAACTGGATAAAATGTGACATAAGTTGCAGTTCCGATACGTGTCTGGCTTTGTATCACACATCAAAGTGGTCAAATTTGGGGTTTTTTGTCGTTTTATTTGTCAAAAGATTGTAATAGGATTGTTTGATCAAAACCAATAAAGTTTTTTTCTTTCTGTTATTTAATGATGGTAAATTTACAGCTAATAAAACCAAAACATTCAGTTTCTTGGTGAATTTGGATATTACATAAAATCAATTATTGTGTTCTGTTGAAATGTTAAGGCCATGTTATGGTGACTTTTGTTTAGGCCACAACTAAATTAAGAAATGGATACTATCTATGAAAACATGTTCCAAAAAACAAGTTTTGTCTTGTTTTAACTTGATGTGTAAATTTCTTGCTTTTATAAATCCAACTATTCTTCCACGTGATTTTATTAATTTTCACAATTTATCTTGATTGAAAGCGCATCAACGGCCAGCATGTTAACAGATCCCTGGTTCTTCCAGGTGGCAGACGCAACGAGGAGTAGTAACAATTCCCAAGAGCGTGACCGAGTCACGCGTCAAGGAGAACATTCAGGTTTGTGATTTTTCTTTTCTCATAACTCGTCTGATTCATTCTGGGTTCAGTTTTTATCTGCAGGTCTTATAAAGTCAACAGTTTTTTAAACATTTTCATTTCAGGTGTTTGACTTTACACTTGAAGCAGAGGAAATGAAAAGCATCACAGCACTAAACAGAGGCTGGCGCTACATTGTACCAATGATCGAGGTAAGTAGGTTGTTATTATGCTTAGTATTATTTCCTATTTTTCTTATCTTATCAAGTAAAAGATCCTGTGGCCTTTTGAAGCAATGCTCTGATTTTGGTTTTGCATATTTCAGGTGGAAGGAAAGCGAGTTCCTAGGGATGCAGGACATCCTTATTACCCCTTCAATGACCCCTACTGATGACTCTCACTACAGCCTGACTTTGTGCCTTTAACATTAACCTCACATCGCTGATCATTGTTGATGTGCCATTTGTCTGAAGTCTGGTAGATTCTGCACTTATTTGATTGTAATCACATCACTGTAACTGGATGAACACCTGTTTTGTTTTTTTTAAATAAACATTTTGTTACGTCATCAAGTGGCTTTAGAAAGATCCTTGTAAATGTGTTTGGGTTCCTGCTGCTGGTTTGTGTTCAGTGGCCTCATACTGGAAAACCGGTTCTAATTGTTCATGGTACAGGAAATATTGTTGTGTCATAAAAATGACTCCTAATATTTTTCAGCTCTAACTTCTATGAAGATGAGCGATAAGAGCACTTGCAAAAGAACCAACTTTCAAACATTTTCTCCAGACACACTTTACTATAATAGTCTCCTCTTAAAGATTGATGATAGTTTATAGATTATTATGAAGCAATTAAAGGTGAGAAAGACAAAAATGTTTATTGCCAATATTGACCCAAGTCTGCTCACCTATGCTTCACCTAGAGTTGAAATACTAAACCTATTAGACTAAGTTACTACCTTGTATGCATCCTACGTATTTTAAACTTCAGTTTAACTAATATTATACTTCGATTCTGTATCTGTAAGTGCTAAAAATCACTTTTTAAAATATGTTCATATCACATCTGAAATATTTAGCATAACTAGATGAAATGTAAAGGTGGCCAGATTTGTCCCATGACTCAGAACGTACAGCTGTCACTTTCTCACCTGTAATGAACATATAATAAGCAGTCAAATGTTTACAGATTGTTTAATAGCGCTGAACTATTAACTAGCCATCTATAGGAGGGGACTTATTATATATTATCTCTGAAGAACCAATAATTTCCAGTTGAACCTACTCTACACTTTCTCCATTGTAGGTTTGGGATGTCTGCGCCTCCAGATCTGTGTAGAAAAACAAACCACATATATAAATCATTTATATGTCCTGAATGTAAATGATTCCTTAAATATGTAGTTTAATGTAGGACTCTGGTAATTAAAGTTCTAAAATGTGGGACCTTAGTTAAATCCAATCAATCCTATCCAGCAGAAGGATGAATAGACTGATAATACTAAAGTTAACCTCACATCTTGTAAACAAGGGCGTCTCCATCTCTGGTCCTACAGGTTTTAAATGCAAAGCCTCCTCCAACACGCCCGAATCGAAAGAATGGCTCGATGTCATGCTGACGATTCGATAGTGTTGGAGCAGGACTGTAGATCTTGAGGAAGACGTTTAAATGGAGACCCTTGTGTTGTGGAAGAAGGTGTACGCCTCAAACCTTTCTACATGTCAGGTTACAGCTGCAGCCATGCGTGGATGTAAAGCAAAAACCATGGTTCATTACAACTATAGTATGCTATAATCCAAAAAAACTAAATTAGGTAAGTTTCTCCTTTAGTTCTACTTCTGAAACAAATTAGATTTTTGTTAATAGCCAATTAATGACTAAAAAGATTCTACATCTATAAGACCACTTAGTCAGTGTTTGCACATCTGTACGCAAGAATAAAACATGTTTATTTCACTTTAGAGTTTGTTTTTTATTTACGCACCCTGATGACCCAGCTGTACCTGAATGCAGCATGGAGATTCATCTGTTCTGATCTTAGTACCTCACATAAATACTCAGCATGTGTTCAGGCATTAAAGGTCCCACCAGGCGTTTTCACATGGACCAGTACGCACAGATTTTTTGAGATTATCTGTGATAAAACAACAAAAAGTTTCGGGTTATTGTAAAGTTGATGAAAAATTCATAGTCTTTTGAGGCATGTCTTTAAATTTTATAGACTAAAATTACTGAATTTTTTTTCTTCTCTCAAAACAACTGAAGCTCCATCTGATTGACAGCGTTTGTAAATCTGTTAGGTTTACAAATGGACTTTGACTAGGCCATCCAATTTATCAAGATTACTTCGTTAACCTTAAAATGACTATACTTTCATTTATTGAATAAAGTTTGTACTTTGTGACTATGGTTCTATAGAACTAGGAGAGCTCTATAAAACCTTTTTTTCTCTAACTTGGCTGCACATCTTTACTTTGCTGTTTAATCTGTAGCTATTATGAGGTGTAGTTACTCAAACCAACAACAATTAAAACGAATGAAGTTGATTGTATGTTTATGGTCAGCCATTTAAGGCTTTCGTCTAATTGTTTTTCCACATGATCTCCTGCCTGCTTCTTTTTTTTGCTTGTTAGGAGAGTACACTTGATAAAAAGGTCTACGAACCATGCTTCCATTTCTACCCCATATTCCACTGTGTGTTAGTTTACAGAATAAAATGTAAATATACATAAAACAAGATCTGAAAAAGTGCAGGGATATCCATCTATCTATAATTACTAAAAATCCCTTTTATGTCACAATAAAAAGTGATTTCTACTAAACAATGAAAAAAAAGAAACATAATTATATATATATATTTATAGACCCCCTTTAAAGTGACTAACTCAACAGAGGTCTAGCCAATCAGTGCTAGTACTCTCACAGTGAGACAAATGGAGAAAAACAGAGTGAACGGAGTTTGTCTCAATTGATTGTGGTATAAAGACAAACTGGAAGGTCTGTTGTCTGGTTAATCAGTATCCATGGCTACCATAACCGCATGAAGACAGAGGAACACTCCATGTTTGTAGAAAGAACGAGTCAGGATGGACACAAAAGGCTCCGCGCCATCACAGGAGTTCAGTTGAATCCGTCTAGAAATGAGTAAATCTGACTAGATCAGACTATCCTCACAAACTTAGCGAGTGTGCAAGAAGGAGACTAATAAGAGAACTCCAGAAATGAACTGTTGCTGGTTCTTCACCACTTTTTAAGTGTGAGACAATGAGACTCCTCAAGGGTCGACTTGACTTTGCCATTAGACTTATGGGAGAACATTGATTTTCCAGCCTGACCACAATGTGGATATTCTGGAGTGTCCCAGATTTGTAAAAGTAATCCTGTTCTTACAGACGCTGTACCTTGACGGTATCCTCCAGCGTGGTGTATCTGTAGCTGGGTGGTTCCAGGCTCCTCAACAGGCGGGAGTGGAGCTGCTCGCTGCCCTCTATGAACTGCTTGGTCATGGCCAGCTGCTGTCTCAGCATTTCATTCAGAGCAAACACAGCCGGGTCGAACGTGCTGATGGCTGATGGGGGAAAAACAAACAGATCAATACTGGTAGAGAAACTCGACAGGCTCCAATATCTTCACTGGCCTCATAGCCAAGGCTCTGAAACTTGTAGTGCTTACAGATTACATGTTTAACCCATGGTTATATTACAGACAATTAAGCTGTGGGGACTTTTGTTTTTGGTAAAATTATTCTTATTCCACTGAAAAATGTGAACAAAAATACAACAACAAAAATCTTTTGTTCGATTTGTATGAATAAAATCTGGTCAGATAAACTGTAGAGAAACATGTGATTGTGTAATCCGGGAGAATCCAGGACTCCTCTAACAGACTCAAAGCATCCAAAAAGTGGGAACAAGTTTTATTCTCGTGATCTTTTCTGTATTATTTTAATTAATAATTAAAATAATACAGAAATAGAACCACAACGGAAGCTATCATCTTGGTCTGCTGATCCAGCAGGAGTGAATGCTGGAAGTCAAAGACTCGATGCTCTGCTGGCTTCCATCAGATTGGAAACGTTTTAATCTGATTTAAACTGAATGTAATGTTCAAAACTACGGATCAGTTTGAATGTTTGTAAAATTAGACCGACTTGATTTTTTTCTTTTGAAGTGTGTATGGCTTAATATGATGGGTTGTAAATTGCTGCTATATAAATAAAGCAAACAGAACTGATTTTCTAGTGTATTAGTTTGTTTTGTTTTATGACCGCATCACAGAAATATAAGTTGCTGCTAACTGATGTTTTGTTTTTATGCTCCACATAACTCAAGCAATCTGACAACATCTGCTAATACAAATAACTAGTATTTTCTTTATTTCCTAAAAATTGCTGGAAATGTTTCATTGGTTTTATTTTTTCACATTAAACATGCAGTTCGTAGGTAACTGAACGTCAAAACAAGCATCAACTCCTTCAAATTCTCCATGTGGACGTACCTTCTAATCTCTCTGCACTCATAGTGTGGGAGGCCACAAATGTGGGCTCCATGTAGATCCGTTGGGGATCCAGTGGTGCCGCACCTTAGGGGTGATGAGAGCCCTGGGTCAGAGAACTTGCAATGATCATAACAAATGAGTTCATAAAAACTCAGACTGACCAGTTGACCAGGAGTCGGCCAGACGATCAGGCCCAGTCTGCACTGCCGTGTCTCGGAAGTTCCTCCTTGAACCGCGTCGTCTTGAATGCTGAGTGGAGCTCCGGCTGCTGCGCGTCCTCAAACTTCTGCTTCTTTCTGACGTCTGACTGCGATCTGAGACACTGGAATAGCTCGGCTCGGAGAAAGTACTGGAATAATCTTTATCCGTCTCCTTACGAGACTCGTGTGTCTCAGAAACCTCCAGGATAACTTCTGATCGTACCTGGGCTTCCTCCTCATCATCCTCTCCTAACTGCTTTACAATCTGCCCGCTGCCAGATTCACTGTTAAAGTCACTGAGATACCCCAGCACTGCCTCCTCTTCTTCCACCTCTTTCTCCACCCAAGGCGACTGCTGGTGTCTGCTTTGTGATCTGTGACCAGGTTCAGCCAGTTTCTCATTCTGTGTAGGCACAAACAACAAAGCAGTGAAATTTGTGTACTGAGAAACAGAAACGTAATACTTTTAAAAAGAAGGATGGTTTTATCTAAAGTCTGCATGTGACCTTATATTCTGTCCCTATCCTGTCTTACCTTCCCCACCTGCGTTCCAGGCATTTCTAAAACCGTTCCAGGAACAGAAGGAATGAGCTCCTCCAGTGTCATCACGTTGATCTTGAACTCTGCAAGAAAAACAGAGCTTCAGCCGGATAGTCAGAGCTGATGCACAATAATGTCACAGCCAGCCGTTCTAGGTCCCTCTTCTTTAATATTTAAATACTTCCCTCTAAACTAGATTATTAATAATAAAAGATTATAAGTAAAAAAAGGAATATAAAACAGTTTGAAGAGTTAAATTGAGATGAAGATATTTCCACCGTGTAATGAGGAGTCAAACATTCAGCTTTTTTTCTGCAGAGTAATAATCTTTGTACCTCCTCAGCCTTCAAGGATGAGAGGAAGAATAGACATTCCCAAAAGCATCATGTCAAACTCTACTGACCTTTGACCTTTTGTGTCTCTGATGAGCGCCTCTCACCTTCTGAAGACACTGAACTCGTGCGACTCAGCGGCTCTTCGGGGAACAACTCCTCCAGAGAACGAATGTTAGCACGACTCGACGAGGATGAGTGGGAGCGCCGCGGACTCTCTGGCTTCTGAGAGGAGCCCCGCCTCTCTGGCTGTGAGGGGGGGACGCGGGGAGGAGAGGGCGACGGTGAGAGCAGAGAGGGACTGAACTGGGCCTGGGCCAAGCCGGTGAATCGAAAAGGGGAACCGCGGCGTGAGGGCGACGCAGGAGGGAGAGGTGGTGTGGCGCCGCGGGCTGGAGAGGGACGGGCGGAGCGTTCAACCTTCTTACTGGGACCGCTGAGTGTCTATATGAGGGGAGAGAACAGGCTGGCTTTTAACATCTTTATGGGGTTTTCCGTTTCTCAGAGCAGCTTCAGCTTCAGTGAAAACAATCCAATATTTTTAGCTAGAAGAAATAAAAACCTCCAAACATTCTCACTAATTGTTTCCTCTGTGACCTCATGGATCTGCAGATAAACGTCTCCACACTCTCTTCACAATGTTGCTTCAGGTAGCTGTCTCCAGGTGACCCTGCAGTTGTCTGATAAGGTTGGGCTCTGGACCTCAGCCGGGTTATTTCTGCTGAGCTTGACGCCAGACTTTTAGGAGTCCACAGACTGACCTTGTTTTGAACCCACTAAGTCATTCAGTGCTGGATTGTTTGGTAAAGGTATTAAATATTCTTCATTTATAAATAATACCTTTCAGTTTTTTTTTCTAAATCTAACAACTGAACTGAATTTGTTTAATCAGTCAAATGAATTGTTGAATTATGATAATTACATAGCCTGCATTTTAATATTTCTTTTAATTTAACAACATAATGAGGAACATGTAACGTTTAAGACAATTTATTGTTTTTAAGTGCAATAGAAACATTTTTTTAATATGCTACTGTTATGTTAACAAAACTGATCAGAAATGTTTTTTGTCCCCTCAATAAAGCAACATTACCTTATAACCCTTCCCAGATTAGTTTGCAGCAGAAATACCTTCTCTAAGCTCATTGCTGAGGTCTTTCTCACTTGAAGTCGTGCTTCCACTAGACTAGGGAGGCACTAATGTCAATGTAAGAATTGTGTGTAATAATGTGTAGTAAAATATGCCTCAGAGTGGCTAAGACTGTCAGCCTTTCACCTCTGGTTTGACCCCTGAGTCAAATTGACCCGAATAGTATCTATGTGATATAAACATGCAGGGGGTGGTTGCAGATATATGAGATGGATCGTTTAATATTTTTTGTTGATTACACTATTTGAGGGAAGCTTAAGAAGTTTCATATAAAAAAACAACACTTTTTACTATTTTTCCTGAGTCTTCAAACTTTAAAATGCTGAGTCAGTAATTAGCCAGCAGGACGGCGGTAAAAGCTCACGCTGGACACAAGTGACATTGCCATAACATTCTTGTTTGACCTCTAAGATAAAGTTTTAATAGTTAACATACCCTGTGTGGGATTTTGGCCGTTGAAGGTCTCCCAGGTCCAGAAATACTGACTGATTCCATTGAATCACCGAGCAGTTTCTTCATGTCTTCTTCATCACTTTCCAGACTTACAGCACTCACTAGTCCTCTAGGCTTTCTCTCCAATCTCCCAGAATGCACCACACGATCAGCGGCTCTTGATCTGGAGGCCACACCTTGATGCTCTGCTGCCTCAGGCGAGGCAGTACTGGTGCGCTCAGCAGCTGCTGCCGTTCTCTTTTTCAGGAAACGGTTTCCTCGTTGACTCTGGTCACTGTCGGATCGCGCTGACGCCTCCGCAGAGGCCTCTGCGCTCTGAATGTCTGCTGGTGGCGAGATTCTGTCTGAGGTTAGACTGAGGGCAGACGCCGAGGCCCGTTTAGCCTGTTCCAGCTCCTGCTTGCGCCTCCGGACACGTCTCTCGATTTCAGCCAACCTACGCAGGGCTGGAGCCTGAGAGCCACTCTGGGAAGACGACACATATCTGACCAGAGAGCAGAGGAAGGCGTCAATTACTAAACTATACAATTTCCTGATTGGAAGCTTGTTTGTTTTTTACCCCGACAGTGGTTCTGATTAACAACACTGTCCCTTTTAATGTTCTAAATGTACGCATTCATTTCCCCAGGAACAGAAGTTCACCTTGGTTCTACCACAGGCTGTGCTTGGTTCCTGCTGACAGGCGAGTGGCTGCTGTTTGCTGGTTTTGGAACTTTCTTTAAGAACCTGCTTCGTTCTCCCAGTGATCTCTGAGGCGCAAGATCCTACAGGGAAACAAAAAATAGCAAACCAAAGTTTAAGGCTTAGTTTATCGGTACATCGGCTGAGATTAGTCATTCTGACCAGTTATCACGGATGTATGCAGCAACATTGATCTGTTGATAAGTGCCTTGCTCAAGGGGACATATAATCGTGAGATGGCTGCATCACAGCATCACAAATTCCTTCACAATACCCACCACTGGGGTGAGCTGCTTTTCTACTTTATCCATCCTATGTTAACATAAAATACAAGTAATTACATGCAGCCGCCATCCGATTCAGGTTGAACGGTTTTGCGCACCAAAGTCAACAACATCCATGGAAGAGGAACAGAGACCTCACACAGCAGTGCAATGTTTTAAAGTTGTTGAGCAATAGGAGCCGATCGTATCGTCCCAAGATCATAATAGGATGAGCGAAGAGAGGAGAATAAAAAAACATCGTCACCGCTTGCTTCGGATTCACCACTTCTGGCTTCATGCAGGATTATGTGCAGGATTATGACTCACGTCTAATGTTAGTGTTGTAAAATTCAAACAAGATGCAACACAGCAGGTCATACGGGACACAGAAAACTATTAGATCCATATCAGATTTAGTACCATATATTATAAATTTATTTCGCCTCTGAATTTATAAAGGGTAGATTTGTGAGATTAAGGTATTGCAGTGGAATAATATTTAACTTCAAGGTTTAGTAGACGGGAGCATTAGTAAACGCCTATTACACTGTAAATTACATATGTGATACATAGCTATGTAAGGATAACAGTGTGAATTACCTTGTCTGACTCTTCCTTTCTCTCAGCGTCGTCTTGCGTACTAGCAGGTCTGGCAGATTGTCCAGCTGGGTCAGAAGCAGAGCTCTCAGAGGAGAGCTCGCTCAGGTCAGAGAGTAAAGTCTGGCTGTTTGGAGGAACAGATCTGCTCTTGGAGAAGCCGCCCTAGACAGATTAAACAGGGATTATGATTTCATTTCTTCTTGTCTGATATAAAACATTTGTACACGTACAGTGAATATGAGTATTCAACCCCATTGGATGTTTTCAATCATCATTTAGCTATTTTGGAGAAAAACTTTACTATATATATATAAATATATATATATATATATATATATCTCTCTATATATATAAATATATATATATATATATATATATATATATATCTCTATATATATAAATAT
>JAVLVB010000676.1:198693-214560 GCA_032876305.1 Orestias chungarensis | reverse complement strand
AAGTAACACTTAGCCATCTGCTTTCCCGTTATCTAACTGACAATTTTATTGCTTGGGATAGATGAAGAGTCCCCCTCCATCCTCCTCTGTCCCAGCTCCGGAAGATGAGTAAAACAGGTCTTATCAGGAAATTTATAACCCTTAAGACTCTGCTTCTACTTAAAGAAACAGTACAGGAATGTTTATCCTGCAACAGGAGCTGAGTTCAGAGGGGCATGGGAAGGGGGCTATCCATCGATCCCTAGCAATAAATCTGTTAGTTGGGGGGTGAAACCAGATGGCAAAGTTGTACTATCTTTTCTTCCTGTGTATGCAGACTGATAGGGATCAGCGAGGGATCAGTGAGGGGTCAGCGAGGAGGGGGAATAACAGTTTCTGCAACAGTTTGTGTAAATCACATGTGATTTGTTTTATGACTCTGTATACTCCCTACTTTCAATAAAATAGCCTGATGCAGAAGTAGAGCTCAGACCCAAGTGAGCCATTGCACTAGAACGGCCTCGGCTCTCCCTTTCTGCAGAAAGGAAACTTGGACGATCCGCAAGACGTTTTTTGACTGAGTAGGATCTGAGTTTATATCTTTTATTTGAACATTGTGAGAACCTGAATACGCTGTCCTGAGATCAACCAACCTGGGGAAGTCAAGGAGGACTTCAACAGAGGTCTGTGGGTGTGGCAGGGTGGTGAATATAACAAGCTGCGGAGCACTCAATCATCAAGTGATGATTGATGTAGATGGTCGTTCCCAGTCTCTTGAGCCCTACTGTGTGTCTAGAAATTTCTAGTAAATTATTTCTGGTGGGAGTTTGTTAAATTTCCTTTCTCAAGTCACCCTGTCCCCTTGTGGTTTGGGTTTTCAAGCACTTAAGACTCACTTGAGAAGAACCATTGCTCTTACTACTGCAGTGTGCAGTTTAAAATGTTTTCAGCTTCTTAGCCGCTTGCCTGCTGCCAAATTAGACTATCTACTGTGGACCTGATCCTCTAAAATTTCATATGATTCCTTAGTTGAAGCTGGACCCACACTGCAAAACAGGCTTCATATTTCTCTTCAAAAACTACTTCAGGCACAATATACAATGCAAGCTGTTTTGGGCCATGGTTCAAGAATCGGTTCATTCATATATATTAGGTCCCTTTATTATATCTCACTCCAGCATATGAGTTGCCTGAAAAAAAGTCATATTCCTTAATGTTAATACATCTTTTCCTGTTATTTTTTTCTCAAAACCATATTAAAAATAAATCCTAAATTACCCCTGATGCTTTATCCCTTATCCCAAATCAGTTCCACAGGCTAAAGAGGGGTGCACATTGGGGACTCCGGACAGGAAAAATTTACATGTTTGGTCTGTCTCGTTTACCATTTTGAAAGCAGAATGATTACTTGAACATCTTCAGGTTTCAGAAGGCAATATGGCTTACCAAGCAATAGTTAATTTCACAGTGATTTTTTTCCAGGTCACAAATCTTTATCAGCCTGACATAATGATGTGAAATGTTAAACAAGAACTGCATAAAATGCCTGAAAGCAGTTTTTCTTTCTTGCAAAAAATTAATGGTTTAAGGAACTTAAACTTCCAGCAGTTCTCTTAAGTGTACAGAGAAGTGTAGCAAATGAGAGGGAGGGGAAGTCCACACACTGCCATTTCGGCAGGTCTTGCCGTTTACCGTAATCCTAGGGTGAAAGTTATACTCCCATACAGATATTGGGTTTTCTTTCACATGAGAAACCAAGATGTTGTATATGCCTCATAAATATTTTGGGTTTCCTTGTTAAAGAGCCTGTTATAGGACTTTTATTAATACAGGTCTTTGGCTGTATGAATTTATTAATTTTGATACATGTATTATAATTAATTATGATGATTTATATTTCATAAAAGGGGCACCACTTTATAATCAGGAAAGATTGGCCAAACCTGTTCAGTCACTCATGAAGGAGAATGATCGTAATATAAGTGGTTTACACTGCTTGAAATATACTGCAATAAACACAAACTCCGCTCTTTAAATTTATACAGATTTATTTATCCAAAACAATTAACCTTACAGCCAAGGTAACCTTAAATGCTAATCTTAGCTATAATGCTAATTCTTTCATTATCTTAAATGCTATAATTACTACGTGTGGTCTTAATTGCATGGTAGTGTAAAAGTAATTATTGGCTAAAATGCTAACAGTATGTTAGTATGTTACATCAGCATGTTGGTTGTCATAGGTTACATTAGCATGTAGGTTGTCACAAGCATGTGTGGTGGGATGGTGCTCCACCCTCCCCACTCTGCACACTGTTGATTGGTCACACATGTTCACTTACATTAATTTAAGGATTCAAGGAAATTTATTGTCATCAAATCACATGTGGTACGACGAAATTGTAATCCCACGGTCCCACGACCCTGAGGGCAATTGTAAATTAGCTAAAAATAGGAATAATATAATAAAATATAAAGAAATATAAGAGATTAAGATTGTGAAATACAAAAAATATACAGAATACACAATATGGGAAGTCGGACATAGCAGCAATGAAACAAACAGCAATGTCCGTAACACACTTGATGCCCTTCCACATGCTCTGTGGATCCTGGGAGGAAAAGTGTCCCCGGATTTTCTGAGCATGTGCAGCTCCCCCTCACACTCAGCAGCCTCCCTGAAGACCTGCCAGTCTGTGCAGCCGAAGCAGTCCTGCAGCACAGCGTCGCCGTCACCGGGCCACACAGTGATGGTCTTCTGTGTGGGTCTGGAGTGTCGCAGCGGTGGATGGTATGCAGGCACCAGCATGACGCAGATCTGATTGTAGAGCTTGAGGGTGGGGGCGGGGGAAGGTCCAGCGTGTTTTTTCCACGTGTTGGAATGTTCACATGCTGTTTAAACCTTGGCAGGCTGTTCGTCAGTTCTACGTGGTTAAAACACTCAGTTTGCGCACCAACCTTTGTTGATATTTCCCGGAGAGCTGGTTGTGGTCCGCTCGGAAGAGCTGCCGACCGGCGAGTTGGAAGGCTGAGTCCGTTATGGTGTCGTTCAGCCAGGTTTCTGTGAGACAAATCACCGCGCAGTTCCTCATCTCCTCAGAAACACTGATCCTCAGCCGCAGCAGGTCGAGCTTGTTGTCCAAAGAGCGGACGTTGGACAGGAAAAGTGATTGAATCAGGGGTCGGTTAGTATTAGCCTGGCTAGCACACCGCCGCGCTTCCACCACTTCTGGCGCGCTTGCATTGCCTCCGCCGGCCCTTTGTCTGCAGCGCTCTGCTCCCACACGCCAACGTCCGGAGGAGCTTTAGTCTGCCCAGCGTTTCTCGGATGTTATTGTCCAGATTTTTACTGAGCAAACTGTCCTTAATCCTACAAAGTTCAGCCCTGCCATAACTCATACGTATGAGGCGCATGAGTTTGGGCTCGGAACCGACGTAAAAACCACTTAAATCATGGTGTTGCTTAGGAGCGTGAGAAGCCGCTGCACTACTGCGCTCCGCCATATTGCATCTCAATGTACTTTGTTGAAGTCCTCCTTGACTTCCCCAGGTTGGTTGATCTCAGGGCAGCATATTCAGGTTCTTACAATGTTCAAATAAAAGACAAGATCAGATCCGCTCAGCAAAAGACCACCTTGCGAGATTTTAAACTGATACCTTCTGCAGAAGTGAGACGTGGGACCTCTCTGTGCAATAGCTCCATCAGGTCTGAGGTCTCAGCCCAGCATCAGGCTATTTTATTGAAAGTAGGGAGTATACAGAGTCATAAAACAAATCACATGTGATTTACACAAACTGTTGCAGAAACCGTTATTCCCCCTCCTCACTGACCCCTCACTGACCCCTCGCTGATCCCAATCAGTCTGCATAAACAAAAAAAAGATAGTACAACTTTGCCATCAGGTATCACCCTCCCCAACCAACAGATTTACTGCTAGTAATCGAACAGAAAGCACTTCCCCTCACCCTCTGACCCAGCTCAGGAAGAAGACAATAGACAGGCCTTATCAGGAAATTTATAGCCCCTGTTCCATGCCCACCCCTCTAGCATCAAAAGAAACATGAATACCTGAAAGAAACATGGATATAAATGTTTACCATTCCACAACTTCTAGTATGCACATTGTATTGTATAAGAAATCTAAAATGCTAATTTATACAAAGGGTGAAATGTAAACAGTCACCAATATAAACAGTCACCAATATAAACAGTCACCAATAATTAGGATAATCGACAAAAATAAAGAAAGTACAGGACGGTGATTTGAACACGGCATTTTGGCATTACGGTTAGGAAGTTAAACTTTCACTCTGAACTGTTTTTGACGTGCATTTGGGTCCTACAAGCATTTTACGTGTAATTTTGCTCGGATATTAATGTATGCTCGAGACGGTGTTTCACGTTCGACCAGTGTTGTGCGGGAATTAAACAGTGACACATCAGTTCCCTGCTTTATAGCAGAACATGCACAACTGACACCATAGACCGTAAGATAGTACAGTTAATGTGTAAATGTATTTATTGTACAAGTACATATTGTCAATATGTATACTCTGCAGGTGTCTGGTTTCATTTTACCACAACGGACGGTCTCATACAGTTCATGAGCTATAAGATCCACCTCAGTATTGTCATTCTTTCACAGTGTAGAATACACCTGATCATATTATTGTGGTCTGACTCTCAATGTGCATTAGACTCCTGGATATTGTTATCCATTACACATGACACAGACTTTGCATATAGACGTGATATACGAATGATGTATTGTTACAAACACACACACAAACTGGTTCAAAACCATCTCCTAATGGTACTGGAATTCTGATCAGGCAACGACACGTTCACCAAAGTTGTGTAGAGGTCTAGCTTTGCAAATACGCTCTCGACATTTATTTAGGGGGTTTAAGACTGTTTTCCAAGAATTGTGGTTAGATTAAAACCTTCTAAAAAGCTAATAAGATTAAAAGGAGTTTGTGAAAAGGTTCGTATGATTAATGATATTTATGTGTAGTACGTGTGATGTACACAGAGATCAGGCTACCACTCAAAACGTATAGGAGGAGTAGTGCCAGTCATCCATACATAATGCAGTACCAATATGTTCTGCTGTGCTTGGGAACCATTTCTATAGATAACCTCTGTTGTGCAATGGCATAGTTGCGGTTGTGTGGTGTACTGAATCTGGTATTTTTACTGAACTGTATGTGCTGTGCATTGTAAATGCACTTTTAATGCATGTTCATATAATACTTTACTGTTACTGCAACCAAACCAATGTGGCAGTTGCACATCTTGGGCAATGAGCATAGGCCAGAGCTGTGCTTGCCCCTGCAGAGAGGTCTTTATCATCATCACTTATCCAGATGCAGCTGAACCATTGACAATGTAGGTGCAGAGTGGACTAACAGAGTCGGAATATTGAGTGAAATCTAGTTTATTTACAATGTCTAGGCATGTTACAATCTGCTGTGAATCGAAAAACGGACTCCCCTTTAACAGATAGGTACCCCCAGCCAAACATGGCCTTAACCATGACTGACGGGTGGCAAATAAAAAACAGTTGAATGGAAGAACAAAGAAAAACCATGCACGAGATTGTCTAGACAACAAACATAGTGTCATGATACATGTTTTGCTTTGATTCAGTTCAGTATTATTTAGTCGTTGTTATCATTAATTATATTTAGTTATTGTTTTTGTTTAGGTGATTTTCTAGTTGGGTTGAGTCTTTGTTTTCTCCCTCGCTGTCGGCTCTCTCTTTCTCCCTGGGTCATGATCTGTGTTTTGGTTCTTTGTTTAGTTTGCTGTTTAATTTGTTGTAGTTGCTTTGTTTTACTTTGTTATCATTAGTTATTGTTTTTGTTATTCTTTTCTGTGTTCTCAAGTTGCCCCTGCTCTCTGTCCCTTTTCTCTCTCTCTTTCTCTCTGTGTGTGTTTCCTGCAGCTTGAGTTCCCTCATTATCTTTTCCACCTGTTACTAATTATCTGTTCATCTTCTCCACTGCTCCACCTCCTCCTCAGTATATAAACCTGGTTCCCTCATTCACTTACCGCTGGATTATTGTTCTTACCTTACCTCTCGTTGCTCCCCTGCTGTGCTTCCACGTTCCAGTTCTCCTCGCCCCTCTGTAAGTTTTCCCTTCTGCTCGCCTGGTTCTCTGCTGCTGATCTATCTCCCCTCTCGAGATATTCCGTTCACTTCCTTAGTTTATTTCGTCTGTTGATTTTCTCTCATTGCTTGTAGTTTCTCTCGCGCTCCTCTCAATTGTTTATGTTCCCTGTTTCGGTCCTGCGTTTAACCGTGTTTTGTTGTTCCTCCTCCGCGCCACATTGTTTATGTTCCCTGTTTCGGTCCCGCGTTTATCCTGGGTTTGTTGTTCCTCCTCCGTGCCGCATATATTCAGTTTCTGTTTTGTTCATATTCATTCCTCACAATAAATAAGTTTCTTTCATGCATATATGACCTTTTCGTGACACATAGATAGGAAAAAATACTGATCCTAATCTGTACAGATCTGGCAGAGGTAATCAGCCGCTGTGGGTAGATTCCAGAAACATGTACAATATTACCGGAGGGTAAACTGGGTGCTATCAATCTGGAACGACAACGCATAATCAGATTACTATTCCTAATCTCACTATAGAGTGGGTTCCAATCCATGAGGGGAAACCGACAGAGTAAAGAGACCTCCGGAATTTTATCCATTTGGGGGCATTTAGGGGCGTTTTTTGAAAAATTATGGGGGGCTAACCCTAGGTCACAGGGTCATGGGGCCTGGGTCCACTGAAAGCCCCATCCATCATTAGCCCTATGACCCACGTCACCGATTAAAAAAAAAAATAATAATTTTAACACCCACTGTGACCCCGTGAAAGTCCAACAAAGAGGACAAAGTTTACCAAAAATACATAATATATAAAAATTTTGACATCAGGGAGTATCCGGGAATGGAGCTTGGCTGACCAAGCCACACTGGTCATCCACAGAACCAGGGTGGCCCATAGAGGTACTTTAGCAGGGGTTCAGGCACCCGGAGCCTGCATGGAACCTGCCTGGACAACCCCCTGGTCCTCCAGGACCATTGACTCTGACTGGATTGCCACTCTGGTCCTCCAGGTCTGCTGCCACCCGGGATCATCTAAGGATGATCCGAAATGGCAAATACGCCATTTTGACACCAGGGAGCACATGGGAATGATCCTATGATGCTATGATCAGTGATCCTATGATCGGTGAACTACACCTATATTCGGCTGGCCCCCATGCCACGGGGGCCAGCCGAATATAGGTGTAGTTCACCGAAATGATCCTGGTTCGATTCCCGGTTGTAGCAACCCTGTGTTGTGATTTCACAAAGGAATGATTCCTTAATTATGTTTTACATTTCAGGTAATATGTCGTACTACATGGAAAGCAGGTCAATAATGCAAATTAACTGCACAATAAAGTTTTTGCCACCCTTTAATTATACTTTGCATTTTCATGCCCATCTGAATATATCAATGTACTATACAAGTTTTTTGCATTTGTTGTTGGTTATTAATTATTTTAGAAGTTTGGATATTTTAAGTGTACTGTGTTGAAGTAAATGGAAAATAAATTCCACTTGGAACAGTAACAAATCCCTATACCAAACTGTACATTTCTCATTTAAATTAATTAATATTTACAATATTTACACCAAACACTAGGATTTGCAAAACTATCTGGAATTATTTGCCCTTTTTGGCAGCCCACCTCTCCTTTTCAGCCTCATAAAAAGAGGACTGACAAAACTCCCCTTTCATTCCCTGGGACTGGTACAAGGACAGGACTTATGCAGGGCAGTAAATGTACTTCCCATTTACCTCAGGGAACCCAGTGTGGACATGGGAACAGTTTGGACCTTGTTTCAGAGGCCTGTGGCAGAACCTGCACAGACGCCCAGCAGGATGCTCCTCCTTGGCCTTCCTCTTTCCCCGCTCTTCCATCACTCGTCCTACTTCTGCTGAGCGTCGCTTTGCGGCCTCCAGCTCTCGGGCGAAAAATTGTGTGTCAGGAAAGTTAGAATATGACATTCTAGGGTCAGACAGGCCCTCTGCCATGTAGGTCTGGTAAAACTTTTGTGAGCAGTAAAAATACTTTACCCCTGCAGACTGATAGAAGAAGTGGACAGTTAATTTTGCTAATTTTCACTGGCACAATTAATTTTGGTATTCTGTAAGCACATCATCAAAGGCATGAAGGTGTTCAATTGTCTACCTGATGTCGGAGGAAATCACAGGGCAGGATGTCATGTGATGTCCTGCCCATATTATTAAAGGCAGGACATTCCTTAATAATTATAATAATAATAATTAATCTTATTATTATTAAAAAACAAACACTTGCTAGGGATACTTTGACGGACCGTCAGTAAACAGCTTTTGTATTCATCTGATGTAGAAGTGTACTGTGAAAGCAAGCCTTTTCTAATAGTTGTGATTGTGACTAAATAGTAATATAATACACATCTTACCTCGTTTACGATGGGATTTTAAAATAAGCTATAGATGCTAACTCGTTCAAAATCTTCAGAAGTTTAAAATGAAATAAAAACATATATATATCTTTAACATTCTGTTAAAAATTATCACTTATTTGGAGAAGGATGGATACCTAAGATGCGGTTGTGAGGGAAAGTCGATCGGCGATTAAAGTGTTTTGGGGATTTTCCTGACGCTACTACAGTCACTTAGAAACAGCCGGCCAATCAAAACAGCCTTCTTACAATTCCTTATTGTAATCACAGAGATCATGTGGAAACAGTGGCACCAAAATCCCACTGGTGGCAAACAATGCATTACATCCGTAGTGTTAAGAACTACCATAGAGAATGAACAGAAAAGTTAAGGGTCGGCCCCGGGTTTAAAGCCCGGGGCCGACCACATTTTTCACCATAAGGAGACTCAAAGATAACCACTAGGAGCCCAGGTATCTTTGTGATAGGCCTATAGCCAAGTGGTTAAGCCTCACGGTTCTCAAGCCAGAGACCTGGGTCTGCTTCCCACTAGCTGCAGGCCAAGCTTATGTTTAAGAGTTTGGCGGGATATTTGGGAGCATCTAGTAATCCCCCCGAATGGCAAGCACTTTTGCCATCACTACTTACCACATACCAGCAAATACCAATGGTTGTCCGGCTCAAGAGTTAGCGACACCAGATGCTGACTAATCATCAATGGGTAATATGGGAGTATCTACACATGCTACTATAGGGCAGATACTCAGGTTGATATAATCAAGGGAGACATTTCTTAAGCAAGAATATTTACATTTATTTACAAGACAAAAATCCCACATCAAAATAGTAAAACAGTAAACAACATTTCAACTTTGCTAAAAATTACAATAAACAACAATATTGAACACAGCAAACGAAATAAATATAAATCTATCCATTTCTTTCTCAATCTCCCCTTTATCCGTAAGACCCGTCTTTGCGGGGTGGACCTCGCCGTGTGTCTGCGCAGGTTGTAAAAAACCATTGGACTGCCCTTTTGCAGTTCTGTGCTCTTTCATTGCTGACTGCTGGGTGGAAGTGTCGGACTCCTGGGTGGTGCTGTCCTGGGAGGGCGTGGGCGACTCTGAGTCCTGGGTGGGTGACAAATGCGGTGAACCCTGGGTGGTGGGACCACCTTGGCCATGGTCCTCAGGGTCCACCAGCTGAAATATAAAAAGACAACATTTATTACATGATAATCTTTGCATTTATCAGGCACTTGCATGTAATTTGGGATCATCTGTGCATGCTACTAAATGGCAGGAACTCAGGTACGTGCCAAAATAAGTGCCTGCCATTTAGGGTCATATGTAAATGATCCTATATGGAAGGCACTAAGTTAACATTATCAATATTCACAGAAAAATTACATGTGAATTTTTAAATGACAAGACTTAAAATTTTTCTTCTCAGGCTCCTGGGCTTCTCCCTCTGCGTCGCTAGAGGACTGACAGATTGAGAGTAAGAGGCACCACCGCTTGACCAGATCCTTGCGGATCTGGAATGGTGGCCAGCTGAAATTGTTTACAGAGCTCGGCCAGTTGTTCCGTTGTCTGGTGCAGAGTGTAGAACTTCTCGGCCGTCACAGTATTGTGGCACATGGTCTTCCTGACCATTGAGCGGGTTTTAGGAGATGGTCCACTTAAAGGAAGTTATTCAATATTTCGTTTTTATGTTAAGCTTTCATAAATAAAAAGAGACAATTACTTACATATGTGGCAATTGACGTTCTGAAATCCATGAAGGTCGGGTCCCAGAGAACCCCATTTCCTGACACGCATTTTGGAAGTGGAGCTGCAGGTTATTCACTCCTTGCTCGTTCTCATTGTAAAAAACAAGGTCGTTGAATGGCTCGGATTTGCAGCCACTGCTCAAACCATCCCAACTCCTCCCCAGTAAGAATCAAGAATCAGTTTATTTATATAGTGCCAATTTACAACAGACGTCGTCTCAAGGCACTTTACAAGAAAATCAATTAAAATCAAAGATGCATCATAAACAAATAAAAAAAAAAAGATTCCAATCTAAGGAACCCCAACAAATTGCATCGAGTCATTGACTTGCAGCATTCACTCCTCTGGAATCAGCAGACCGCCGGTCCTGTGCCGGTAAATGCTGGCAAGGTATACACTGAGGTAACCGAAGAACCTCCTCATGTTAATGGCGGTGGGGGAATTCTCAAGGTTGTCAACAAAAACATAAATTAAAATGATGAAGCAGATAGCAGAAAACACTAAATGGCAAGCACTTATGCCTGCCATTTAGGATCATCTGTGCCTGCTACTAAATGACAGGCACTTAGGTAAGTAATTGAATGTAATAAAGAATATTACATAAGTCTTACAAAGAATTTCAGGGACCTTGAGTCACACATTCCTCTGAAAGGCCTGCAGGCCCCAAGCTCATCTCCCCAAATTCCCGACAGAGTTGAGAAAGGTCGTCTGTAAACATAATCATCACGGGACGGCCAGGATATACAATGCAAGTACACAGCAGTTGCAGTAGTTCACCTGTGTCCTCCAGCAGAGTTTTTGGCATGGCCTTCATGTTATTGATTCCCTCATTGTGGGCTGGGAACAATATGTCCATATTATGTAAAGTACACACAGTACCTACGACAGCTGTGTGGGACATCAAGGCCATCTACAGAGAAGACCGACCATGAACAGACATATCTACACACATCATGTTAGTGTGACCATATATCATCATACATATATTTTTCCGACCTTTAAATGTACCCTGCCATATTTCTGATGTACAGAAGCTGTCTAGGCTTAGGGCGCCGGTCTACTTGCACAAGTTACTGATGTAGGCATTTATAACCCGTGAAATTACAATAGTCTGATTGGGTTACAGAGGTTCTAACAAGGTGAAAGTTTTCCCGGACCTATCACTAATATGGCGTGTGCCTGGTTGTAATCTGGAACTTTGTCCTAAGGGCAAACATTGTGGCTTGAAGCACCTCATCCCACTTATGAGGGTTGCCCTCTACCGTTGTATTCAGTGGCCTTATGTAACACAATTCATTACATCATGCATGTGGTGCAGGTCATGCACAACATTCAAAGATGGTTGTTATGCAAGTTTGGATACATACCTTTGGATCGCGCCATTTAGGTTTTCTACCAGACCATTTGTTTGGGGGTAGTTCACCTAAGGGAATGACAAATCAGCCTATGTTAGGGATTCTGTGCCCTGGTTTGTTACCAGTCTTTTGGGTGCATTAAACTTGTAAAAGAAGTCCAGAATACAAGTGGTGACCTCAGCTGCTGTTTTTGATTTAAGTGGATAGGTCTCCACCCAAAGGTGTGATTGCTATTTGATTGTCACAACTGCGTTGAGTCTGGGTAATTCACCATAGCCTCGTTAATCCTATTTGATTCAGTCGTGTTTTCATTGTGCTTTACATTTTTAATCAAAACCTATACAGATGAATCCACGTAGCTGAATCCGAAAGTGGTTGCATGAGTAGTAAAGACATTTATAAGTCATATCTTATAACGACGAGGTCTTCAACAGGGGGTCCTGCATGGGGGTTGCAAAAGTTTTGGTTGATTAGACTTTTGTTTATATTCCCCCTTCAATTTTTTCCACCAATTGAAATGTCTTTAAATAAACATTAATATGAATTCAACACACTGTAGTAAACAGATAAATGGAGGCAGAAAATGTCTTTCGGTCATCAATGCACACATTCAGCGACACACAGGAGCTCTTTAAAACTGGGCTCTGTTTCATTCACAACACCTGTCCCATCAACGAGGAATCGAAATTAGGGCGAAATTACTTTCATGACAATACATACAACCACCTAGCGCCAAAGTCGCAAAATTGCGACAAGCTACATTGCTGTATCTATACATTTGGTGTCGAATCTTGTTACTACTTTTCACCAGGGGTTAGGTGACATATGTGCCTGTAATCTGAGCAGCATTTGTTGACATTGTTCAATTCAAAGTTTTTGAGTAAAAAGAGTTTGCAAAACACGCTCGTGCACAGAGAGTTGCTGTGGTGCGTAACGAGAACACTTTACAGAAAATCAAAGATGCATCATAAACAAATCAATTTGAAAAAGTTTCCAAACTAAGGAACCCCAGTAGATTGCATTGAGTATTGACTTGCAATATCATATCAATATCTCTTATTATTACTGTGAGGTGTGCTATATTTTAATAACTGCAAAGACAGAATAGGATCTTTGTCGCCTAATTCTAAATCTCTTCTCTCCTGCTTAGCTTTTCGTAGGGTAGCCAAATTTGGAAGGTAATTTGGTTCAGGATCTCCAATATCCATCAAATCTGATGCCTTGGCAGACCTCCATACAGATGGCTCCCTCTTGCCCTCGCACAAATCCTTCGAAATCTGTTTCCGAAGGTTTCCAGACATGACCCGCTTGGCGTGCCCAGTGTGAAAGGAGATATCTCTCTTTGATGGAACACTGAAGCAACATTGGGCTGTTTACAGCTGGCTCTTCGGTACATGTAATTTTTACCTGACCTTGACACTCTTTACAGAAGCCTTAAATGTCTATGTATTTGCAAGTGACTGTTGGATAAACATTTGCTCTTTGTAACACAAATGTCCATGTGGTTTTTACCTTTTTTCCGAATTAGATCATTGATGACATGACTCCAAGGGAGAGGCTTCAAAATTGTCTATTCAGTTATGCCAAGAGCTGAAAACTGGTCATTAGATTCCACTTTTTCAGGAACAAGTTTGATCCACTCCTCAAAAGGAACTTCAAGCTGAAAACCAGAGCAATTGTCTTGTCCAGGAGGAATGGAATCGGAGTAGACATCTGTGCTCAAGCTACTGTCAGGATCATGTTCCTGATCGTTGATGTCCAAATGTGACCAGATGTTGTGCCTATTTAACTTTACGAAAGTGTACAGGGCTTTAGAGACATTTTGTTTACCAGTAGCTGACTTAACTCTGTCCAAACAGTAGCAGCTGGAGTGGATATTTTGCCATTTACAAAGATAGCTTGAGTAAAGGGAATTCCTGTCAATTGCTGGTGGTCGAGGCATTTATTTTAGTTGAGAAAAACGCTTAGATTAGCATCAATCACATTATTCTGACCAATGTAAACCACAAAACATCGATATTTGAGCAGTGTCCATCACAGCTCAACTTCTTTAAATGAGTTTTCACTTCACTCAATGAGTGTTTCTTCTATTTTGCACTATTAAATACTTGTTTTGATGATTTCACATACCTAAGAATCCATGACTGAAAATAAATGTAAAACCTGCAAGAAGAAGCCTTGCAGAATCTTTGTTTCAACATGTTTGAAAAGTATGGATTTAAAATAGAAGTTGTGGCTTTGCAAAACATGCCATGGGACCATACCACACTGCTTTGCTAAACAGGGGCTAGCTTGCAGCCGCAGCAGTGTTTTATTTAAACCTAGAAGATGGCATGCTATGGCAGTGTTGGGGCTAGCGCGACCCACGTTTGGAGGCCGGGTTCAACTCCCGGACCCGATGATTTGTAGCATGTCTTCCCCCTCTCCTAAATATTTTCAGTATGTGTACGTGTTTACCAGGTAACTGTCTGCCTAATGTCATATAAGGGACACTAGAGCCCAGAAAAAGCCCCTTGGAGGGTAGAAAAATTAAAAAAAGCTAGAGGATTATTGCTTTATTTACCTTGGACAAACAACCAATTTCTTAAAGATTTGGAAACATGCTAATGTTTTTAGTTTTTTTTTCTGAACACGTTTTAAAACTCCTTAATGGAAGCTGTTAGAAAAAATTGGAAAGCTGTTGGCATCCTGCTCCAACGTCCCTGGTGAAGGTAAGTGCATGGGTGGAGTCAATCCTGTTGACATTTTCAAATGAAGGACAAAATAATTTTCGAAATATTGTGAAAAAATACAGAATTTAACTGCTTGCTTTGTAATATCCAGCACAGATTAAAGTCATGAAAGTGTGATGAAAGCAAATATCAGAAATAAAACCATCACAAACAATGTTTTTAACGGCAAAAACAGAGCACTAAAACAAGTAGATTACTTCGGTTTGTTTTAGAGCTAAATGGGGGATGTCACGTCATCGCCTGAAACAATTTATCATGAACGCAAGCAGCACCAACGGCAAAAACCTTCAGAAATGGAGCACTAAAAAAGTAGACCACTTCGGTTTGTTTTGGAGCTAGATGGAAGATAGATGAACTTTGACTGACCTAAAAAAATTATTTTTATTATAAACAAAATTAGCAGAACAAAAATAGACCCCTTTGTTTGATTTGAAGATAAATGGTGGATGGTGACATCATTGGCCGAAATGATTTATCATAAAACGAAAGCAGCACAAACAATGGTTTGAGCGCCACAAACGGAGCACTAAAAAAGTAGACTGCTTTGGTTTGATTTGTAGATAATGTCACGATAAGTTTAAATGACTCGAGCAGAGGTGGAAGTGAGTGAATAATAATTTATTGTAGGGTATGAATTATGAACACAAACATGAAACGGAACCATACAGGGAACTACAGGCAAACCGGAAACGGAACAACGCGAGACGTAAACAAAACTGGAAGCGGAACTACAAAATGTAAACAAAGCGGAGACTTGAACGAGACGCGGGAACTACAAACGTTAACATACACAACGACACTGATAAACAAACCCAACTAATGAATACGGGAAGGGAGGAAATAAACTAACACAATGAGAACAATAAACAATAAACAATCACGACTGGGCCGATGCATTGTTAGATACAGTCCATAAATAATTTGAACATGAACCATAAAGTGAAAATTTAAGTGAATGTGTTTGAAATGAGGATGCTTGTGGACTGAGGTTTTTCTTCACATGGTAAACCACCCAATCTGGCAACACTGTAGTAAATCTGTGTTATGTCATTCTGACTAGTCAGAATGTTAATTTAAGATATCTTAAATAGAAAACTTGAATAATTCAAAATATCTCTGATACTTTTAGAGATATATTAAAATTAATTGTGTCTAGTCAAAATTATAATTCAAGATATCTCTAATTTATAGTCAGTAATTCATTGTAGACATCTTGAATTGAAGTCGCAATACAACTCAATGATAAATCTGTCGTAATTTCGACTAGTCAGAATTGTTGAATGGTAAACATTTATATCCATGTTTCATTCATATATATTCATGTTTCTTTTCATACTAGAAGTGTATGCATATAACAAAGAGCTAGAAATTCCTGATAAGGCCTGTTTATTATCTCTCTGAGGAGCTGAGTTCAGAGGGGCACGGGAAGGGGGCTATCCATCGATCCCTAGCAATAAATCTGTTAGTTGGGGGGTGAAACCAGATGGCAAAGTGGTACTATCTTTTCTTCCTGTGTCTGCAGACTGATAGGGATCAGTGAGGGAT
>JAVLVB010000676.1:170780-187327 GCA_032876305.1 Orestias chungarensis | reverse complement strand
TTTTAATAAAACAGCCTGATGCAGAAGTAGAGCTCAGACCCGATCTCGGCTCTCCATCCTGCAGGGTGAAAATCTTATATCGCAAGACGTTTGTTGACTGAGCGATTGTGAGTTTATATTTTTATTTGAACATTGTGAGAACCTGAATATGCTGCCCTGAGATCAACCAACCTGGGGAAGTCGAGGTGGACTTCAACAGTGACAGCACTCAAGTCATCAGTAAGTGGCTCAATTCCTAGTCAAAGCAAAAGTACGATTGTGGGGAGGGGGCTTTTTGAGACACTTTCATTGTCCTAGCACAGGTGTAAATGTTCATGGAATGTAAGGCTGGGCTATGGATGGGGTGCTTCATGAATTTTTATTAGGATGGTAATCAGACAGTTTTTGAGCAGTGAACATTTGAAAATGACAAAATGCATTTATTGAAAATATTTACAAAATATAATCAGGTCCTGGTCCCTTTTACGTTTTCCTGTATAAAACAAATGGAACATCAGATAATCATTAATTACTTTCCCAATGTTGGGTTCCCAGCATGCCTTTCGGTTATCAGTAAAACAAATCTTATCCGCTCTAGAGTCGGACGACCGGCTTGAGGAACACAACGGTGCTGGCGAGCTACTTCTAGGGGGGGGACCATAAATATTTTCAAAGTAAAGAAACTGTTTCTAAAAGCTCTATCAAAAGTCCCATCTGAGTAATAAATATCCCTTTTACAGGCTTAATTCTGTGGAAAAAAACTAATACTCGCCGAAATGCATTTACTCCAAACGATTATGCTCAAACAACAGCGTCGATGACAAGACCAGATCGACTTGTGACACATCCTGCTCCCGACAACCTTTACCAGAATTAAATGCTTCCATTCTTCAAACTATATGCATGCATCAACGGTGGCCTAACAGTACGTGTGGAGCACGGCGTGATGTTGTGTTCCAAATCCAGGAAAGAACATTACCTATTCCACAATGAGCAGTATTCATTACACCTGCATGCTATTCGCTGTTAAAGTACAACACCCACTGTACAGCAACACCGCCTGCTGTCGGATATGTAAATATGGAAAAGAAATTCGCAAAACATGAAGCACCAATTTTGTGAGCAGCCCTTTGGGAAAATCTGAGAAGACTTTCTGTTGTTTGTGTCAGATCCCGCCTTCGCGTGACATCATGCCGCATTAATTATAAATATCTGTATAATATCATATGTGTTGAGGAAACAAGTATAACAAAACCCATATAACAATGACCTGACTTGTCTTACCAACCAACAACAATGAGAAGCTTCTGAGAGAAATTATGTACAAGTGCAAGAGTCAGCAACCATTACAATGCAAAGTAATGTAAATGTCATCAGTCCAGTACAAGAACATAATTCCAGGTGCATTCAACTGGACATATAGGTGATCTCATACTGTTTTATTGAAGCATGGGTATTAGTGGACAATTTACATTAAAGGACACCTCAACCCATTTCAGGACACGAAATGAATAAATATTGAAAACAATAAATGTGAGTGTCTGTGGAAATAATAGGGAAAATAGACTAAATAAGATGACGTAATGAAAATCCTATGTGTAGAGTCAATGCAAATATTCTAAGCAAACATCTTTGTTAGTACATTGAAATGACAAAAATGTGTTTGTAGAGTACCTTTAGCCAAACTTGTCACTCAGGAAACATTGGGAAGGTCTAAATGCCTACCTTTGGCTCTACACCTGCAGGTTGCAGACCCCTGATTTAGTGGATGGTATACGACATAAATTTAGCAGTTAAGGTATTTCATTAAAGAGAAAAACTGTTGTAATCCCCTTCAAATGAGAAGGCTCTTGCTCACAGAAATGTCAAAAGTATACACATGATTTACTCAAGTAGAAATACAATTAGGGTTCAAAAGTTCCTCTGTAAAAGTCAAAGTATCAACCCAGGCACCTCACCTAAGCAAAAGTGTAAAGGTACTGGTTTCAAAACTACGTAAAGTATATACATAAAAGTAATTAAGGGAAAACAAAGCCATTAAAGACCAGACCTTAGAAACAGGCCACAGTGGCCCATAGTGCAATAACTCCCCCACAAACAAAACATTTCAAAAGGCCATACTGAGTGATGATATATTAAAATCTTAATGTAGATAAATTTGGGATGCACTTTTTTCTGAGGAAAATATGCACATTGAAAACAAACGCATGTCAGTAAAATGCAGATACATCGAAAAATAATATTTGTACTACTGAGCATTAACATGTGTGTCATTGAGTGGAAGATTTGATGACTATTTGCCTATTGGTGTTGTACAGAAATACAGTAAAAAGTCAGAGGCATCTTATCAATAGCCTGGATAAGTAAAGATTTTTTAATTAAGATATCTGACTTATAAATATATTTACTTCTCATGCAACCACTTTCAGATTCACTCTATTCAGCTGAGGGGATTCATCTATAAAGGTTTTGATTAAAGATGTAAAGAACAATGAAAAAGAGACCAAATGAAATAACGAGGCTATTGTGAGGTGCCCAGACTCAATGCAGTTATGACAATCAAATAGCAACCACACCTTTATACAATATAGCCTGGACCTATATAAAGCAATCGCAATCTGTAGTACCCTGTTGAGTTTGGAGGTTAGAGATATAATGGAGATATAAATAGCGCATTGGTGAGTAGTGATCTGAACTATGGTTCCGAAAAAATTTGGGGAAATCATGGACGTGAAGCTGCAAAACCACTTCCCAGACGGTCTGACGAGCAAGCAGCGGTATGTGATAAAACGCAGGGCAGTCACGCTTGTGAAAAAAGGTAGGTGAATACTGTTAGGCAACTAATATCACAACAGTGTCTTCTGTGAGTGTAATTATGCCTAATATCCTAAAGCATTACCTAAAACCATGCAAAGGACTGTGTTATGTGACATGTATATATGCAGAAGGAGGAGGATGAAGAAGAACACCTTGCTGATGAGGCAGACAACCTTTTCAAAGAATTCCATGCCAGTGACCTGATAGGCCACTGTGGGTGAGATAAAACCCACAGTGCCATCGCCAGGCGGGAGTACTGGCCTGGAATGGAAAATGATATGAAGAAATGGGTGAGTATTCCCTTATGTATGTGTATGCACCTACGCCTTCATCTATGTTTAATGTATGTATTTCAGGTTGCTGAATGTCCCCAGTGCCAGTGGAGAAGGTGATATATAAATGAGAAAACAGAATACAATCCTATAGAGGTGGGAGAAGTGATTTAACACATGATCACATATCTCCTCTAAGGTGTCAGAGCAGCTGGAACTGGTAGGGATGGATCTAATGGTCAAGCTGACAAATGGTGGCAACCAATACAGTACATTTGTGTAATGGTTGACTACTTTACCAAATGGGTGGATGCCTACCCACTTAAATCAAAAACAGCAGCTGAGGTCACCACTTATATTCTGGACTTCTTTTACAAGATTAGTGCACCCAAAAGACTGCTAACAGACCAGGGCACAAAATTTGTCAATAAGGTACAGTATCCCTAACATAAGCTTTACCAACTGGGGCTGATTTGTCATTCCCTTAGCTGAACTACCATATGTGCCAGAAGCTCAATATAAGGCAAAGCCTGTGCTAGCCATAACACCCCCAAACAAATGGTGCGACCCAAAGGTATGTATCCAAACTTTTATAACAACCATCATTGAATTTTGTCCATGACTTGCACCACATGATTGATGTAATCAATTGTGTTACATAAGTTCACAGTATAAAATGGTATAGGGCAATCCTCATAAGTGGGATTAGGTGCTTCAGGCTACAATGTTTGCCCCGAGGACAAAGTGCCACATTACAACCAGGCACACGTCATATTTCTTAATGTTTGGAAGGGAGGCCATATATCCCCTCACAGATACCGTTTCAGTACAAGATAATGTTCTTACACATCCTTACTGTTTGGGTCAGTTGTGCATCAGATCAGGAACTCTGTATGCGTTTCCAAAGTTTACAGACCAGAGAGTCGAGCAGGTTCTCTTACAGGAGACGCTCAACAGAGGGTTAATGGAGCAGGACAGCACCTACACCAAGGTGGCGCTTAATAACCAGATAAGCCAGGAGAGAGTAAGATGTATTCATGTTTGGGGATGTTGTTCTTTTAAAGAACAAGAGGCAGGAGGAAAGGAGGGGGGGTGGGGGGCGCAGGCTGACATGTTGGGTTCTCTCCGCATTGTCAATCTGGAGGGGAGATTGCAGACCTTGTGTCTGGGAAAGGCTGGGAAAGAGTAAGTGTGCACCGCAAAAAATTGATATATGTCCAGAGATGAGTAATAAGTGGGTGGTGTGGGATATGGTGTCTGACCAATGTTTGAATGTCATAACATGGCATTTGTATGTAGACATTGTTTGACAATAGGGCGTGGTAGTGCACATCCATCCCCTGTCAGTATGACAGGGGATGGATATGGCACTTCCCCAGGTTCCCAGAGGGGGTTGTTTGTTTCTCTGATGCTGGAGCTCCTGCAACTGGTTTCCACTGACGAGCTGGGCCAGTATAAGAGGAGTGGTGAGCCAGCTACTCACCGCCTGAGTATTATCTTCCACTGGTAATCAGTCCTCAGTGCTCCTCGTTACTATTTTGAATGCTAATAGTAATCTCTAGTGTTTCCTGCTTTTCAACAACTTTTGGATTTTTGTATGCCTCCTGTGATCTCTAGGGTTTTTGTGCTCTCTTGTATTTTTGCAGTCTCTTGGATTTTTGCAGTCTGTAGTATTTTTGTGGTCTCTAGTGTTTTTTGCTCCCTACCATCTATAGAGATTTTTGAATGGTTTTTTGGACTCACCGTTAATTTGCTACTTTATTTTCTCCCGAGCTCTAAACAGCCGTTGTGTCTCCGCCCCAGGTTTCCCCTTGCATCCAGCGCTATATTCTGCAGTTCCTCTCTGGCTTCTCTCACCATCTGGTTCTCAGTCCTCTTGGCTAGCTCGATCTGTCCGCTCCAGCATCAACCATTACTGCTCTGACCTCCTCTGGAACATTACTCATCATCCCCTCTGGAAAGACCCACCAGTCACCCCTCCCTGGCAAATCAACTCACCATCTCAAGTAAGATCGTTCCCTTCACTTATTTTCCCTCGCACTCACTTGTCCTCACCCCTCAGAAGCTCCCGGTCTCCCACGTCGCTGACAGGTTCCCGCCGTTCTCTGTTGTCCAGCTGTTTCCTGTTCCACGACATTCACTGCTGTTGCCCGCTGCCGATCTATCTGGATCTCTTTCCATAATTATCCACCAAAATAAATAATTGTAAACGTCTCTTGAGAGTTCTCGGTTTATGTGGGTCCGAAGTCTATATCGTAACATGACAGAATACTCAGGCCAAACGGACCCACAGGAAGCTCTCAGGAGAGTTATGTCAGATCAGTCCGCCATGCTCCACTCCCACGAGTCCGTCCTCCGTTCCCTTTCCGAACAGCAAAATACAACAAACCAAACCCTGGATCATATAACTTCACTTTTACAGAACCTAGTTCCCAAACCCGCCGATATCACCCCCCCTCCGTATGAGGGCGCCGCAGCTTCCTTTACCCCGTCCTCATCACGTCTGGATAACGAATTTCCAGTTCCGGGTCCTTGAGGGGTTTCGGTTTCGGAGAGGTACTCCGGAAGTGCTGGCGGCTGTGAGGGTTTTCTTATGCAGTGTTCATTGGTTTTTGCCTATTCGCCTCAGTCATTTATCAATGATGATGCCAGAATAGCGTTTGTTATCGGTCACCTATCCGGAACAGCAGTAAAATGGGCTGGGTCACGGTTCTTGAGATATCTTGAGTTCTGTTTATCCTTTCAGGATTTCAAGGATGAGTTCTTGAGGAACTTTGGTTATGAGACAGACTATCCGACAGTTGCACGAAAGATAAACAGAGTGAGAAAGGGTTCCAGGACCGTGGCCGAATTTGCCATTGAGTTCCGGACACTGGCGGCTCGGTTGGGCTGGGACCCTTGCTCTCTGAAGGATACGTTTCATCGCGGTCTGAACGAGCCTTTGCAGTATGAACTCACAGTCTTTGATGAACCCCATACGCTAGAGATTTCATATCTCTAGCAGCTCGGATTGATGGTCGTCTGAGAGAATAAGATCGTGTGGGTAGAAGCCATAGAATGTCTGTTGGTCATGCTCCCGCAGTTGTCCAGCCTTCTTTTCAGCCTCCCGTAACCCCGCCTAAGTCAATCCCCGAACCCCGTAGGCCATCATCCCCGGGACCGGAACCCATGCAGGTCGGACGAACCAGGTTAACCCCGGAGGAACGGCAACGGAGACTTAGATCTAGGGAGTGCTTATATTGTGGAACTCCGGGTAATTTTATTAATGATTGTCCATCTCTCCATAAGGAGAAGCTCCCCGGAAGGGTCCGTCTGTAAACACTAGGCTTCAGACGGACCCAATCTCTCTCGACCTAGTCATTATCATCTTCTTCTTCTTCTTCCCGCCACTGTGTTTGTCAATCATAATACCATAAACTCTTCTGTTCTTATAGATTCCGGTTGCGAGAGGTCATTAATCACACAAGCACTCGTTGATCAATTCAATCTACCCAGTTCTGTGTTAGACACCCCGCTCCAGGTTGCCGCCTTAGACGGCAGATCGCTAACTACCATAACCCACATCACCCAACCATTACAGATTGTTCTTTCAGGTAATCGCACCGAGTTTAGGTCACTATTAATTTTTTCCGCTGAACAACCCAATATAGTTTTTGGTTTTGACTGGCTTTTGGAACATAACCCACTTATTAACTGGTCAGACAGCTCAATGACTTCCTGGTCATTTAACTGTCACTCCTCATGTCTCCAGCCTGCCGTTCCTCCAAGCCCGCCCCTGGAGGACGTCTCCATCGATTCCCAGGACCTCAGTAACGATCCTGGGGAATATCTTGATATCAAGCAGGCCTTTAACAAAGGTAAGGCCTGCTCTCTATCACCCAACAGACCGTATGACTGCGCTATTGATTTTCTTCCCGGAGCCCCTTTACCATCAAGCCGACTATGTAATATCTCCTACAAGGAGCGGGAATCGATGGAGACCTATATCAATGAGTCCCTCGCCACTGGGATTATTCGGTCCTCTTCATCTCCGTTAGGGGCGGGTTTTTTCTTTGTTTCTAAGAAGGATGGTTCGGTCCGACCTTGCATTGATTACAGGGGTCTAAACACTATCACCGTTAAGAATGAGTGTCCTCTGCCCCTTATCACCGCCGCCTTCAAGTCCCTTCACCAAGCCACCATTTTCACCAAACTGGACCTCCGCAACGCCTACCACCTCGTCCGCATTCGCCAGGGAGATGAATGGAAAACCGCGTTAAAAACAACCCTTGCCCACTTTGAATAGTCACGCCTTTTGGTTTATGCAACGCCTCATCCGTTTTCCAAGCGTTAATTAACGATGTTCTCCGTGATTTTTCTCAACATTTTTGTTTTTGTATACCTTGACGACATTCTCATTTTTTCCAAGAACCCAGCAGAACATAAATCCCACGTCTGCCAAGTCCTTCAGCTCCTCCTCCAGAACCGGTTATACGTTAAGGCCGAGAAATGTGAGTACAATCAGACATCAATCACATTTCTCGGCTACAATTTTGAGAGCGGGCAGATCAGAGCAGATCCCTCTAAGGTCCTTGCAGTCACCAACTGGCCCACACCTAACACCCGACGACAGTTGCAACGATTCCTAGGTTATGCCAATTTCTACCGCCGTTTTATCAATAACTAAAGTCAGACCGTTTCCCCACTCACAGCTCTTACATCAGTAAACAGAACCATCTCCTGGACTCCCAAAGCAGATGTAGCCTTCCAAAACATAAAGACTCTGTTCTCCCAAGCCCCGGTCCTAATCCAGCCAGATCCCGTTTGTCAGTTCACTCTAGAGGTGGATGCCTCCGACCTGGATGTTGGTGCCATCCTTTGTCAGAGGTCTGAGAAGGACAACACCCTTCAGCCCTGCGCCTTTTTCTCCCGTCGTCTAACCCCTGCTGAGCGCAATTACGACGTGGGAGACTGTGAGCTCCTGGCAATTAAACTTGCCCTGGAAGAATGCCGTCATTGGTTGCAGGGGGCAGATCAACCAGTACTGGTTTGGACCGACCACCGTAACCTCGAGTATATTAAGTCAGCAAAATGTCTCAACCCCCGACAGTCTCGATGGTTCCTATTTTTCTCCAGATTCAACCTCTCTATTTCTTTCAGGCCCGGATCAAAGAATGTGAAACCAGATGCTCTCTCTCGCCAATTCTCACCAGATGACAGTCATCCAGTTACAGCTCCCATAATCTCCCCCGATTGCATGGTTGGCTCGGTATCCTGGGAGATCGAGAGCATCAGTAAAGAGGCTGTCCCCCATGAACCAGATCCTAGGACCCCTCCTCAAAGAACCACGTATGTACCAACTCCCGTCCGGTCTAAAGTCATACATTGGTTCAATACGTTTCGCCTATTTTGCCACCCTGGTTCCAGTCGGACCATTGCTTTAATCTCCCGTAGTTTCTGGTGGCCGAACCTCCACAGAGATGTACTTGATTACATCCACGCCTGCCCAATCTGTTCTCGTAATAAGGCCGTAAACAGACCTCCCTCTGGCCTTTTACAGCCCCTGGAGATCCCCACACGTCCCTGGTCCCATATAGCCATAGACTTTATCACCGGTCTCCCTCCATCTCAGGGTATGACCACCATTCTCTCCATTATAGATCGTTTTTCCAAGGCCTGTCGCCTCGTTTCTCTCCGCAAACTACCCTCAGCTTTTCAGCTTGGTTAAGCATGTCTTCCGGAAGACATGCTTAACCAGGACACGGGCGGTCTGAAAAGCTGAGGGTAGTTTGCGTAAGATAAGATAGACTTTAATGATCCCGGAGGAAATTGTTTTGCCAGGGTTACAGAGTATCAAATAACTAATTAACACGACACACTCATCTCACATACAACACAGTACAGTACACAATCAACATATAACAATAAGTACACTACTATTTATCCCTCCTGCAGATAGAAGAGGAATTGTAAGGTCTGATTGCCACATGTAAGAAAGACCTCCTGTGGCGTTCTGTGGTGACTCTCGGTGGTCTCAGTCTCCGGCTGAAGGTGCTCTGACAGGCCGTCAGCGTGGCATGTAGGGGGTGGGAGGTGTTGTCCTTGATGCTGAGCAGCTTCCTCAGCTGTCACCACCACTTAATCTATCACACAGGTGCTCATCAAATTTATTCCCAGTGCAATATTTCCTCCATCATCGGACAAACAAAGAGGAATGTCTCAACAAACACTGCTCTTCACAGTACTGAAAGCTAAACAAAGGAAGTGCCGTTTCTTTCTCCTGATATTTCTGTCCTAATGGATTCAGGCATGGCTCAGTACATTATTGAAGTACATTATTGTTGGTGAACATGATTATGACAACGTACATGCTAACAATAGCTCATATTTCCTTTAGACTACCATGCAATTACCCCTTCAAGCAAATATACAATTTTGATAAAGATTTCAAAATGCTATAACTTTAAAGTGGTTTGAGATAAAGGTCTGCTGTCAATGAGAAAATTGTTCAGTATGACTTTAAGTCTGTAATGAGAGTGAAAGTCGTTGTCTAATTTGCATGTTGTGACATCAGAAAGTGGTGCCATTGTGGACAATGTTCAATTTTGATATCAAGGTGTCAAAAGGCTATAACTTTTTGAAGTGGTTTCATTTAAAGGTATACTGTCAATTAGAAATATCATCAGTATGAACCTTAAATTTGGGATAGAAGTAGATCAGTCATGTAATTAGATTATTGTGATATCAACAGGCGGCCAAATTGGAAAATGACAATTTTCTTATAAATATTTCAAAAGGCTGTATTTGAAAGCAGTTTGAGATAAGGGAATATTGTCATCTTTCAATGTGAAATATTTTAAGTCAATCAAAATTTTGGATCCACTTTTGATACTCTTCCTCTTCTCTCAAGAACGGCCAGCCATCATCATCATCACCGCCGTGATTTACGGAGTGGCGTTCAAGGCCGCACCAGTAGCACGCAAGGTTTCTCCCGCGCCTGCCACAAAATCCGCATTTGTTTTCATCCCCACTATATTTACCCCTATTTGCGGAGTTATGAGCCCCTCTGGGACGTCCCTTGCTTGGCGTTTGCAGGATGCTTCCCACCCGGCCACGCATCGCGAGTAAAAGGAAAAACATTCTTTCTCTCTGCTCTAGGACATGCCACTGCTTTGCCGCCGTGACTCTCTGCGCGGGAGGTTGTTTTACAAACTCTTTTTACTCAAAAACTTTGAATGGGACCATGTCCACAAATGCTGCTCAGATTAAAGGCACATATGTCCCCCAACTCCTGGTAAAAAGTAGTAACAAGATTAGACCGCACATTTATAGATACAGCCTGTTTTATTCAGCAATGTTGCTTGTTGTTTATTTTATGTCTAATCATTTGTTTTAGCTTGGCGTTTGCAGGATGCTTCCAACCCGGCCACGCTGAGGTAAAGGATCCGCTATGACATGCTGTGATTGGGGATTATAGCGCGCATTCGCTATCACCGCTAACGTCAGTTTCTTCACTGTACTACTGCAGGTCTTCCTCCTCCGAATCAGAGTCAGGCAGAGGTGGCTGCATGTAGGATTTCTGCCCATTTCATTTTCATTAGAAGCTTCACTGGTTTTAAACCAACCATCTGTTGTCAGAAGAAAGAGGACTCCTGCTGAGAGAAGGATTTACAGCAAGAAGAAAAAGGCAAAAATCGGAGTTCTTCTTTGTGCAAGTCTATCTCTAATTCAAACTCTGTTCAGCGACATTGAGCTAATAGTGAATTAAACTGTGTTTTCATTTTTTTTACTTTTTACTTTCTTACACCTGTAAGATATGGATGAACAACCAAGTAGACAGGAATTAAATAGAACAAGACATGCAGTACAACAATTAAGCGAGATTCCTACATCAGCAGTTTTAGAAGAATCAATTGAAATAAGGGCCTTAAATGAAATGACAAGAGCAGTAGAGTCTTAAAAAGAAATTCCAGTAACTTCAGCAACAACTAAAGAACTTCCAGTACCTCCATCAGCAATAGATTACTTAGATCAAATTGATACTGAACTTCAAGATTTAAATAGATCCTTAAATAACCAGCCAAATATATCTCACCAAACTTCAGCAACCGTACTATTGTTGAAGTCCTCCTTGACTTCCCCAGGTTGGTTGATCTCAGGACAGCGTATTCAGGTTCTCACAATGTTCAAATAAAAGATATAAACTCACAATCGCTCAGTCCACAAAAACCTCTTGCGAAAGATAAGAGTTTCCATTCTGCAGAATGGGAGACTCGAGGCCGTTCTAGTGCAATGGCTCACTCGGGTCTGAACTCTACCTCTGCATCAGGCTATTTTATTGAAAGTAGGGAGTATACAGAGTCATAAAACAAGTCACATGTGAGTTACACAAACTGTTGCAGAAACCATTATTCCCCCTCCTCGCTGACCCCTCACTGATCCCTCACAGTGTGCAGACACGGGAAGAAAAGATAGTAAAACTTTGCCATCTGGTTTCACCCCCCCAACTAACAGATTTATTGCTAGGGATCGATGGATAACCCCCTTCCCGTGCCCCTCTGAACTCAGCTCCTCAGAGAGATAATAAACAGGCCTTATCAGGAATTTATAGCTCTTTGTTATATGCACACACTTCTAGTATGAAAAGAAACATGAATATATATGAATGAAACATGGATACAAATGTTTACCATTCAACACTATCTAACGTTAATACTATCAATGCAGCATCAGAGCATGCGCTTCCAGATTTAAATACATCCTTAAACAACCCGATAAATGTATCTCAGCAGACTTAAGCTACTAAACCAACTATTGTTAATACTATCAATGCAGCAGCAGATGTAAATATACCAGAACCAGCATCCAGCAATTCTCAAACTAAATAACTCTCAAACACCTGGTGCAGAAAATGCAAGACTTCAACATGGGGCTAATCTGCAGATTCTTAATCAGGATCAAAACAGAGATATGGTTTCTGCAGCTGAATGTGAGCATTTTAATAATGTAGAAATAAGGTCTTTTACACCCCCACCTCCATGTCCGGGCATGGTTTCCGGACTTGGCAGCGTTTTATACCGATGTCATGAAGATTCTGATAGAACTGGCTGAAACTGCAGATCGCTTAGCGGGGCGTAATGATGTGGTTCATTTAGAATTTGTAGGGGGAAATATTGATTGTCACATTACAGTTCCGGTGACAGATAATGAAGACTTTCTGTCAGCATTTAGAGACTTTTTAGATGAGATAGTTCAATCTAACTTTATGTGAAGTAAGAGATTGTGTGTAAGCCCCTATTTGGCTTTACTGAGCTGTCCAAACAATTGCCTGAACATGCAATGACGCTTGTTGTGGACGTGTTGGATTGCTAAAGCTTCCTCCAAAAGCTTTAGCAATCCCATCGTTTGTAGATTACAAACGCGGCTGTAAGGCGTTCTCAACTGCATCCATCCAATGGCTGGAGTGGATGATGAGCAGTAAAAACATCTACATACAACACGCATTAAATGCCGGGGAGAGAAATTGGACAATTTTACGTTGATGGTTACGCTGAAATCAACGGTGAAAAGGTTGTTTTAGAGTTTTACGGGTGTGTGAACAAATGTTTTCTGTCGCATGATAAATGTCCTCTGAGAGGAACTGCATTCGAGCAGATTCATGCAGCTACCTTTTGAGAGGGGTAGGATTCTACAGTCTGGGTATGGTGTGTGTTTGGAGGTTCTTTGGGAAAATAAGGGGTGTGAGATGTAAAAATAACATCCTGGGGTAATCAATTTTTTAAAGAAATTTGATGCTCCAGAACCCCTCTCTCCCCGACAAGCTCTGTTTTGGGGGAGAACCTGTGCACTTCGATTAACGTACACGGCAGGACCTGGTAAAACTGTACACTAAGTGGATTTCACCTCCCCCTAGGTGAACTGCAGCTTCCCCTATCCTCTAGGGCATCCCTTCATCATTTTCAGGGATTTTGATGACCCCAGCAACTATTTTGGTTTCATTAAAGCAACTGTGTATCCACTGCGAGGCCTGTTTTTCCCTTTTCTCCCCTACAGGACTTCTCGAGGTAAACTAGTGTTCACTCTGTGCCATACCTGTGCTGAAATAAATCATCACACAGGTCCCTGCAACCATAACGATGAGGAGAGGGCTCTCACATGTGTCTGGGTGAGTGTAGAGTTTCAAAAAGCGCTGGAATGTGGTTACCGCGTTGCAAAAATCACATAGGTTTGGCATTTTCCAAGACAGAGTAGCTCAATCTTTCAAGGTTACATCCACAATTTTCTGAAGGGTAAACAGGAAGCCTCAGGCTATCCGGCTGCAGCAGTGGATGATGAGAGCAGGTCTAGATATGTGGCTGACTACAAACAACACCAGGGTATTAATTTACATGCAGATAAAATTGAGGTGAACTCAGCAAAATTACAAGTGGCCAAATTATGTCTCAAGAGTTTTTGGGGAAAATTTGCCCAGAGAACCGATTTAGCTCAGACCAGCATGGTCACTACCCCTGATGAGTTTTTCAAGTTTCTCTTCTCAGGTAAATACGTTAACTACTTCCAGTTCCTCAGTCCTGAGGTGTGTATGGTACAGTGGAAATACAGCAAGAAGTGCATCACTCCTCCTGCACGTTAAAAGCATACCTAAGACGCATGAATGCAGTGAGAGGATCAATTTCGACAGCATTAGAGAGCTAAATAAAACCATGCATTGTGCAAGAGATGTACAGGATATATATTCTAGATTCAAGACACCTTTTTCATGTATGATCGTGGGTCCGAGTGGGTAAGGAAAAACTTGTTAAAACTATGCAACCATGTGATGAATGTAATGCCTGATAACATTGTAAGGGTGTACACTTCGTTTCAACCTATGTACGCTGAATTGCAAAAAATAAATACAAAGATTAAATTCATCGAAGGCCTGCCTACTTGAAAATGAAATTCTGTTTCCTCCTGATCAAAGTCATCTGGTTATTTTAGATGATGACATTTTCCAAACGTCAGATCATCCCAAGTGGTTAAGATTTTTGGACAGTACAGACATCATCGTAATATGAGCATCCTGATGTTAACTCAAAATGTATTTCATATAGGAAAGTAAAAACGGCAGAAGAGGATTTGGATTCTAAAATGAGAGCTGTATTAAATGAGTCAGGACTGACTTCATACGGGTTTCCAATCTAAGGGGTCCCTTAGATTGGAAACTTTTTCAAATTGATTTGTTAGAATGTATCCTTGATTTTAATTGATTTTTTGTAAAGTGCCTTGAGACGACACCTGTTGTAAATTGGCGCTATATAAATAAACTGATTCTTGATTTGAGAAAATAAAATATGACCTGACCCTAATTAAACAAGGTCAGGTAGAGGAACCTCGAGTATCTCTGACCCAGCAACGTGATCCTGCACGTGAATCCGGAAGCCAGGAAGAGGTGGACTCTATAGTTAAACCTTATCAATCTCAATTGGATGAAACAGCGATCGAGGTAATAAGAACCCTTCCTGAAAGAGACCGGAAAAATGGTGAGTACATTTTGAAAAAAACTATCCAAGAGCAGCAGTGGATGGACATCTTGAGGAGAATTTGTTCACCGAGGAAATGTTGCAACGGGTTCTCATCTGCTTGACTTACTAAAAAACCTTTTGATACCGTTTAAAAGGAACCTTAAGACATCCAAACCGGTCGGTTGGAGTCATTTCCTCCCTACTATGAATGAACTGAACATACCAGTTTCATCCATTAATAACCACCAAGCCCGTGAACAATACCTATGATTCAAGACAGAGCCAGCAGGTTTGGAGAAAAGCTTGGATGAGTCTCTTGGTGGAAGAAAAAAAGATTATCCTTTCCCCAAAATTAATAGATCCACTAGAAGATGATGTGGTAAACCCTCTAGCTGATGATTATTCATGATCAGTAGTAGTCCACCAACACTTGTCTTCTTGAATTAATTTCTAAAATGGAGTCATGACAAGCATAGACGAGTACAGCGGTGTGTGGCCGGGGAATCCAAAATAGCATCTCCAGCCTCAGATTCCCGTTAGATATAAGCAATAAAGCATCACTATCGTCTGAAGGGGAAAGATTGAACACAAAAATTGAAAATCCTTCATTATGTTCTTGTGCTAAATTCACATGGAAGGAAGGAATTATATTATCCTTAAAGAAATTTAGACCGGCGTTGGAAGGTATGGTAACAAAATCCTATGTCCTGTACTCCACGCTGCATAGTGGCGTGTCAACTGTACGGTTTAACGTATCGTGCATTTATACATCACGGAGCTCAGACTCTTTAATCCAGTTACAGAATTTTTCAGGTCAATTTTTCCAACGTACAAAAACCTGTTCAACCCCTCTGACAGTGCGGCGTCTTAAAATCCCTTCCAGTTGATACATTTTATCCTTAGACAACTTTACTTTTCTGAAGCTCCTCTGCGTAAAACGAACCTTCAATAGGCTAACTGTCTAAATCCTTAAGTTTTTACATAGGTGCGATCGAGGTATCATCTCAACTAGTGTAAACACTTCATTTGTGAATCTCTGTTCATATTTCTTATCAAATACCCCGCGCATCTTGGATATTCTGACAAGGTCCCCCTGCTTAAACATAAACCTTAACTCTGCAATATCTGCTGGTGTTAGTACCGTACAAGTTCTGGAAAACTTGAAATGCATTTTTCGAGTTTACATCCATAGGGGTCATTTTAATACTCGAGTGGTAGCTCGATGATTGTAACTTTTCACCAGGTCTTGTAAGACATCGATGTAACAACGCGTGTTATTTGCTGTGAAATATTTCCCCATCCTTGTTTTTAATGTGCGGTTAAACCTCTTAATAACAGACGCTTTTGTTTCGCTTGCTGTAGTGTTGAATAAGTATGTTCATGTAATATGTAACAAGCAGTGAAGAGTGTCTGTGTGTGCTGACAAGATCACCATGTTTGTGCTGACAAGATATCCTGTGATAGAACAATGGTATATCCTGTGATAGAACAATGGCATATCCTGTTCTTCCCTCGGGTGAGGGGAAGTGTGATATGACCAGATAAGAACCAATCATGTGAACCAATCATATGTGATGAAATGTGAAGGGGTGGTAACCTGATTCTAAATAAAATAACTGCTTGCAGAGAGAAAAAACAGAGCTGCTGGGTGCATGGTGCAAAGCAGTCTCTCCCTCTTGCAACAGGTAAACATATGTCAGCGTTGGGTGTCTTCATTAATTCTCTAAATATTTGCAGATCTGAACTCGGTGAGAAGTCTGGGAGACTTTCTCAACAATTTGGGGGCTCGTCCGGGAGCTGCGAAGGACAGGGATCTGTGAAAGAGAGAAAAGGAAAAAAGGACCACGCTGTGTTTCTTCATAAGTTGGGCAATACGACTACGCTGTTTCTTCGTTGTTTGGCGACAGGCTTCCTGAACGGGCAGCAGACACCAGTGCGCACTACTACAAAAAGGTAAGGCAGAACCTATTTAACTAAATCTGCTATATTGAAAATT
>JAVLVB010000676.1:120238-139957 GCA_032876305.1 Orestias chungarensis | reverse complement strand
CCCGGTATCCCACGTCGAGCCTCCCGCTCACTTCCGCCACTCAGTGCCGCTCGCACTTCCTTCCCGAGATCATCACCACAGACTCACCGCTGGAACCAACCCCTTTCCGTGTCACCACTCACTTCCAATAAACCTCATAACCATATCTTCTGAGTGTCTCTGCCTTTGTGGGTCAGAAAACCTAAAACCCGACATGACACAACCTTAAGTTTAACACTCATGTTGTATTGTCTTGGCTAAATATCTCAATCTCTAGGGAGTTCCTCAAGGATTAATGAATGTTGAATGTAATGTATGTCACCTCTAACTTAAAATATGAGAAGATGGAACCTCAATGAATATTTCAACATACAGATCAAAAAATTATTTGCTCTGTTTACATGTTTGTTTCACAACTTTTATCGCAAAGTTCAAGGAGTTAAATCGAATCACTTGTGTTTTCTTTAATAGGAGTAGAGAAAACTGTGCAATTATCAATGCATTGCAAATATTTATTATTGATTCAGAAAATTATGTGAATTGATTAAATCCCCTGGTCAGTGGTCATGGTGAGCAACACTTTCCTGAGCCGTGCACACGGTCTGTGGAAGTTTGAGATTCCTCAGATGAGTGCACCACATCATGGGACCAAGAACAGAATAGAAGCAGCACCTACCTAATTTGGACTTAAAGTTGACAACTGGCATTGAGTGTTATCCTCCATAAACGAAGTATGTCTATGTCACTTCTTCTGCCTCTTTTTATGTTTTGTGTCTTCTCAAAGTCCCTGCCGGATGTGACAGACGGCCAGATGGTTCTGCTTCTGGTTCTACTGAAGGCTTCTTGGTTTTCAAGTCGATAATCTTTTCTCCACTGTAACTACATGCATGTTCATTGTAATGGGTTGCTGTAAAGTCAAAGACGCAACACAAGCTATTGTCTGCCGTTGCTGCAAGCTGGAGCAGGAGGAATGAATGCTACAAGTCTGGAAGCAATCTCCTAAGTTTCCTAAGATAGAAAACTTTTAATAAATAGGATAAATTAGAATTTCTTTTTGACTGAATTCAAATTATTTTCTTCTGAAGTGCCTTGAGCAGATGTTGTATATGAACAAATTGAATTGAAAGGAACAAATGCATAATGACATTCCATCTCGAATTTGGAGGAATAAAGAATAAATAAATACATACATCAACTAATAACAAGTACTTTTGGTATAATTAATACTACAATTACAATCTGAAAATATTTAATGCAATACCAATTTCATTCTAAATCAAACTGAATCATGAACCAAAGAATTGAAATTTAATTAAATTGTAATGTCCTTAAAAATACACAGCTTAGGTCTTCCCTGCAGGGCACCAATCGTATTACCAAACCTTTTGCATTCATGATTGGCTCAGATATTAGCATGTTTACTTATTAAGACGTGACACAAAATTACTTCACTAACTCAAGCCACAATTTATTTTGACAATTTATATATTAAAGACAAAGACACAGGCAGCCAAAGACAGTTAAACAATCAACCAAAAGTTCAAACATACATTCAGCTTATATTTAGATATTGACACAGGTTCCTGAGAACTGAATCGGACAGCTGACATTCTTTAGTCAGTTAGCCCACAGCATCAAACCAACGCTCTGTTTTTAGTTGTGGATGTACAGATTTTCCCACAGAGAACTGATGTAGTTTGGATTTAGGCAACAAACTTCACTCCACCTTACTCTTATATCATGGCCGTTCTTTTGTAATTGATTTAATAATTTCAAAATATGAAATGTAAATTTAAATGAAGAAAAACACAAAACATTTGCTATTGGCACAAAACACAGCACATTGCTAAAGTCTTTAATGTTCACATGGCCCTGCTTTTTTTGTTAAACCTCAGATGTCTCCATAAATATTTGTAGAAAACAGCAGCATCCAGAACTAAGTTAATGAAATGAAACACTTACACCTGAGTGATGCCTTATTTATCTGAAGTAGGTTTAGGCAATTATGATATGGATTAAATTAGTTTGCAATGTTATGTTTACTGTATTCAAATATTCTTGGTGAAATTGCATTCAAAAGTCCTTCAAAAGTTTATTCAGAATTGTTTACTTTGAAATAATTATTCCAGTTACCAAATTGAAATATACTAATAGCAACGTTAAGATGGTTAACTACTGTATTTTGCCGACTATAGGGCGCACTTAGAAGCCTTAACTTTTCTCAAAAGTCATCCATGCGCCTTCTTATCTGGTGCACCTTATGTGTGCACTAAGTTCTAAAATCTGTAAAAATGTGTGACTTCAGTAAGCGCTCCGTTTGACTATCCGTTGGTCCATTTCTATGGTGGGATTTTTTTGCCAAAAGGTTGAGCTCTGCCAAGAATATGTGAGATTTGTGTGCACACACTTAAAATTATTGTTCCTTCAGACAGATCTAAGCTTTTAAATAAGCATTGCTGCATGCTCAACCTGGTGCCACATAACTAAAGCCATATAATGATAAGAGGTAACCTGTGATGTTTGATGCCCTATTGTGCCGAAAATCGTGTATACCAATCAGCCAAAAGTTTGACTTTTTTTTGTTTTGTTTTATTACCATGAATATTGTTTGCTGACCTGGTACTACTTCTATTCTGACTGTTTGGGTGAAACAGAATTTCAAGTGCTCAGTCTGCATGTGTATTTGTGTAACCTGAAAATGAATAGACTTGTTTAAAAAGGAGTTTCACAAAAGTAAAACTGAATTAAAATTGGATTTCGAATGACATTTATTTACCCTAAAATTGTATTTCATTTTATAAAAAAATTGTATTCTGTTGTTTATCTTTCAGTTTGATAGCTCAACTTCAATTAAGTTTTTTCTGTTCTGTCACATAAATGTTTGCATAGGCTTCACTGTCAGGTTATGGGGCATAATGGAAGAGTTTCTGAAACACTTCTGCTGTTAACATACATGTTTTCATTCTAGCAAGCAGGAATAGTCCACATACTGGTAGAGTAGAATCATTTTGTTTGGAGGGTGACACCAATACACTGAAAGAGAGAGGAGCAACTTGTCTGCTTGTGTTGAGCACATGGTTGTTGAAATGTGTGTTTGTGAGTTTGAATGCACTGAAGATATCCGTGAAATAAACTAACTGTTTGAAGTGTTACATATGGATGCTATGGGGGGTTTTATACTGAATGCTACACAAATCCTGTTTTGCTTTTCAATTCAATCAAATCAGAAATTATGTATTTATCCCAAAGAGAAATTAAATAAATATTATTGTTCTTTTTTGTTTTTACAGCAGATTTGATCAATTCTGTTGAAATGTCACCTCCTTTAGACTAAAACCCCTAGTTACATTTATGTAAAACAAGTTTTACTGTAAATTATTTGCTTAATCACTATGTGCCAGTGGTGTAAAGGGCCCAATTTTGATCTGTTCCACCCCCCCAAAAAAACAAAAAAAATCTAAATTGTGCAACTTTTATGGTACTAATTTGGATATAAAGTAGACAGTTTTCAAAATATTTGTTTATGCAAGTGTTTGGATTTTATCGAGAGCATTTTATCTGACTTTCACATCATTGACAATCAACGTGTCGTAATTTTGTTCCTTTAGAACCCAGACGTGGTATATCTGGACGTAAACAATGGCTGAAACAAGCAGTGCCAAGTTTTTGTTTCCTCCTCCTAGCCCTCTTGATTATGTGACAATATGGTCGCTCCTATTGCTCAAAAACCTAAAATTCATCCACATGTGCGGCATCCATTTTTATTTCCCTAATCATTTTTGGTCTGCTGATTCCAGAGGAGTGAATGCTGCAAGTCAATGACTCGATGCAATCTGCTGGGGTTCCTTAGATTGGAAACTTTTTCAATCGATTTGTTTATGATGTATCTTTGATTTTAATCGATTTTCTGTGAAGTGCCTTGAGACAACATCTGTTGTAAATTGGCGCTATATAAATAAACTGATTCTTGATTCTTGAATCATTGCACTCCTATCTGACCTCTTAGTCCTTTTGAGCATTCTGTTTAAACAAAACTCTGCTGACGGTTGTTTGTAATTAGTATCAACAATCGGCCAAAAATTTGAATGCTAGTAAAATATGGGGAGTAAAAACATCAGATTGACTACAATTTACATGCATGCAAGGTTAGGTTCAATAAGGAATAGACACAAAATTTAGGTTTCATGGGAAAATAATATTGCGTAATTTTTAACTCAAATCTTTCAAGGGCTTGTAAAAAATTTCTATCTGCACAAATAGAAATTAGATGTTTAAATCAGGCAATGGGAGGGCATAGATCAAGAATCAAGATTCAGTTTATTTATATAGCGCCAATTTACAACAGATGTCGTCTCAATATGCAATGGATATGGATTTGCAGTGCAGAAGAACATGGTTCATGCACCTAAAATCTTTTCCTTAGATACATCATGAGCAGATAAAATGTCATCAGCGAGTTGCTGGAGCATCCAAAGGTCATTACAACATTTTTATTTTCCTTTTATTTTCCTGCTTCTGTGCCGTCATACACTGACAATTAGTCACAATTAGTATTTAGTCCAGCAGACACTCTTGTAAGCTTGGGAACAATGGAGTTATGGCTGCTGTGTTATAGATGAAAATCTGGTCTGCCTCACTACAGAGTTTGATATGTTCGTCATCTGTAGGTGTAAAAGAGGATCAACACTGTCATTATGGTTAAGAGACATACCAATAAATTTTTGCACCATGATGTGAGGACATGTAGAAATCAATTGTAGATCGGCACCGGTGATAACCCAGCATCTAGTTACAGCAGTTGTCTAACATACTGCAAAAAAGGATAGAGAGGATGTTTGACAATGCACTGACAAAACTGTCAGCTGCCTCAAAGATTTAGGTTGCAACACTTACTATTTATTTGTCCTTATATTAGGACTTCTCACAAAGTCTAATGTTGTTTCGCGGAAATTCATTCACACCGCTCTACTTATATGCTTCATTTTAAAAGTGTAAGTGGTTCTAATAAACTGCACTTTACAGTTTTACTTAGGTCTTAATTGTAATTTTTGCCATAAAACCTAACTAAACCTACGTTCTACGGGCTTGTCTTTTTTAATATCAGGGTTATAAAGATAAACACTGCCAAGCCTGAATTCTTAAGAGTGAGATAAAAATACACAGATCTTATTGATATGTGGGTGCTGTTAAGCTAAATTAGTGTGCCGCTGCTTAAGTAAGAGAAACGATGAGCATCATGTGTTAATGGATCATGCACCTAAAATCTTTTCAGATTTCCAAGAATAGTGACAGCTTTTAGATATTTCTAAGAATTGAAGTAAGTGGATATGGATTTGCAGTGCAGAAGAACTTACTGTGTTAAATTACAGGATAGATTGTGGCAAATAACCTTAGAACAGTGCTTTTTTTCACATATTTATGTAAAGACACAGGTTTCTATGAGGCCAGCACTTTTGATTTTACAAAGTTGTGAAGAAGAGAGATGTCTCAATCTTTTTATTATTTTTATTGAATGTATTTGGGTATTAAAACCGTTGGGTTTTCTATCAACAAAGATATTACAGAAAAAATAATTCACAATGAATTTACCATCTCATAAACTAAAGCTTAAAAATGCTAAATGTTACAAGAATCTGATTAGCATTTTTTTTTTTTCTGCAGCTGGAACCTCACCCAAGTTGTGAACTTGCAGTATGGTTCTGTTGAATCACAAAATAATTTGTATGTTAAAAAAAATACACAACCTCCAAATGAATAACTGAAAAAAATAATGTTTGCCCTATGCATGGTTCTCCACATGGATTGATTTGACAGTTGCCATAAAACAACGCTGAAAAAGGCGGTCAGGGTCTGGTTGCTGGTTGTCACAGTCTAACTTGCCTCTAATAAAGTGTTTCCTGAGGCCTTGAGGACCAGCAGGGCCACTGGTGTGGCTGGCTCCAGCTCCCTGTTGGCTGACGATAACATCTGAAAAAACAAAACAAAAAACCTGAGTCTGAGTTTAAGACAAAACATTTGATGGCGTTTCCCCAACATACTTTTCAAAGCAACATGACCCATTTTGCTATACTCCTGAGCTCCTACAATGGAAAATTAAGTGTTTAAATGTCAGCCTATATTTAATTCTGTCCTGTCAAATCGCACAGATTAGGGACCAAAACAGCACCCAGTTCTATCTTGGTTGAATTGATGCAGTTGGTGTAGATCATATAGTATGCAGTCTGCAACACGCCATTCACATCTGCAACACTCCATTCACTACAACATGTTCTCGTGGTAGCATCTAACATGTTTGTTTTTTGCTTCAGATGCCAAGTTGGAGTGGTTTGGCACAAGATGTGATTAATAAAAGTGTGTTCTGACTGTAATATAATATATAAACAAATTTATTTCCTTAACATTTACATTTATAATAATAGTATATTTTTGGATTTCAAGTGGAAAGTAAAGATTATTTTAACAATAGTGCATGCAGGAATGGAACTGCTTCCTGAGCAAATAGCACATAGCAAACTCAAACCTACATATAGATCAAGATTAAATCAACTTTATTTGCCAGGTACATACAGGACATACTAGGAATTTGATTTGGTGTAATTACACTGAGGCAGCCATTTGTGGCGCCAGGTAGGCAGTAGGGCAAAGGGTCTTGCCTAAGAACCCACACTGGATGCTGTGGTGTATTTTGCCATGGGGAGGATTTGAATCCATGACCTTTCAATTGGAAGTCAGGCAACATTCCACTTGAGCTATCCAGCTGCTATCTGTCAGGGTGTAAACAATATGCTTTTTAAATATCTAAGAGCAGTCAAGGAGCAAGCAGGTGATGGTCAGAGTGGAGGAAACAGGTTTAGGTACCTGAGAACACTTGAAGGTTGCCCCAGAAAAGTGAATCCAGAGCTGGAGCTAATAGACAGTCGCATACTTTGCACATCGTATGATCATCTCTGCCATATATATTTTTTTATTTTCTTGATAGCGATGAAGATGAAAAGTCATCGTCTACATAAAATAGATCTTTAAGCATGCAATAACAAGAAACTTGCTTGTATTGTCTTTTTATCATCATAAAGATAAAAAAGAAATATGTGGCTTTTATTTTCTGCCCAGCTTAATTGTTCAGTGTCATAAATTCAGACAGGTTAATTATGGTAGAAAACTGCTGCAGCGACCTCAGAAGATTACCAAACACACACAGGCTGAGTCTAGGCTGTATCTTGTCTGGTACGCTGGTTTATAATGCACCATTGACCTTGCTTAAAAATTGGAATTTTCATCCGTATGTGGCAATTACAGCTTCTCCAGCCTCAGATGGAAAGGCCATGACAAGTATGTGGAATTCACATTTCAACAGTTTGAAAACTTAAAACAAACAGCAGACTTCCTCTTCACTTACCCATTCCTGGAGACAGGGATAGGTATGTATGTATTTTTTATATCAATGTGTAACTGCTGGAAGCCAATAAAAATACAAAACTTATACGATGTGATTCATCTTCTAGTGAATGGTTTGCTCTGATTATGATCTTAAATATGAATGCATCTGATTGAGTACACCATTCATCTCCAAGCTCTTTTTCTGCAGGTAAAGAATGATGGTCCATATCCAACCTTTTAAACATTCTTGGCTAAACGTTTAGGTATAAAAAAGTATTTCTAATCTAGTTTTTCAGCTGTAAAAACATTTAGCAATAATTTAGTTCATAATATGATATATCACCACCAGTTCTGTTTTGTGGCATCTGGTTTGGAAACTGCCACCATGATCCAAGATAGCACTTTCATTTTAAATGATCATATAAGGCTGCTTTAAATCTTAATTTTCTGATAGATTCCTGTTTGATGTTGTTCTACACCCTTTGTGATTACTTGTGAAGTAAAACATGGCCAATGGTTGTCCCAATTTTTACTGTATACTGTATATGACTCCAGTTAGTAAAGTTATCTGACAGCATGTTATAAATGTCCACTTCTATGCTAATATGTAATGCTGTAATCAATAAGCTTGTACATAGCAGCAGGCAGGTAATGGTCAGAGCGGAGGAAACAAGTCTAGAATTTCTTGAATAGAATGGGAAGCAAATCTTTTAGTAATCTGAACCATTCTTCTGTGGAGGCAGTCACCCTGTTTAGTTTTGAGTCTGGGCTTAAAACTGTGTCTTTGCGGCTCGGGTAGTTGCTGAGGCAAAAACCTGGCCGTGGGAGGAGTTTGGAGAGGCCATGGAAAAATAATTCCATACAGCTTAGAGGCGATTTTGGGTCACCATCTGGCGTCTCAGGGGGGGAAAGCGGTGCACCACCAACACTGTTTACAGTGGGGATGTTGTGTTGTTGACCTCAACTCGGGACGTCGTGGGTTGGTGGGCGGAGTACTTTGAAGACCTACTCAATCCTGCTGATACGTCTTCCACTGTGGCAGAGCATGTGGACCTTGGGGCGGGCTTTCCAATCTCTGGTGCCGAAGTCACCGAGGTAGTTAAAAAGCTCCTCTGTGGTAAAGCACCGGGGGTTGATGAGATTCGTCCGGAGTTCCTTAAGGCTCTTGATTTGATAGGGTTGTGTTGGTTAACGCAACTCTTCCGCTGGATAGGCAGACTTGGGTGGTGGTCCCCGTATTCAAAAAGGGGGACCGTACAGTGTGTTCCAACTATAGGGGAATCACGCTCTTAAGCCTCCCCGGTAAGGTCTATTCTGGGGTTCTGGAGAGGAGGGTCTGTCAGATAGTCGAACCTCGGATCTGTCATGATCCATGTTTTGGTTTGGTTCAGTTTGTTGTTGTTTTCACTTATATTTAGTTTTTGCTTTGTTTAGTTCACTAATAGTTGTCTTGTTTTATTATTATTATCTTTATTATTCGTTAATATTTTCTATCTGGTTAAGTTCTCTAGTTTGTTCCTCCACTCCCCTGTTCTCTATTTCCTCCTGTGTGTGTGTGTGTGTGTGTGTGTGTGTGTGTGTGTGTGTGTGTGTGTGTGTGTGTGTGTGTGTGTGTGTGTGTGTGTGTGTGTATGTGTGTGTTCCCTCATCTGTGCGTGTTTCTCCACTCATCATCATTCACATCTGTTATTAATCATCCAATCATCTTCTCCACCTATCCAACCCCGGTTCCCCTGTATTTAAGCCTCTTTCATTCTTTCATTCACCGCTGGATCGTCTGATGTCCTTCCGGAAGTTCACCCTGAGGTTCTCCCGTAGCTTTCTTGTCGCCTTCTCGTCTCGCTCCAGAGTTTCCTGCCCCACATCACCTGTAAGCCTCCTCTCCTGCTCACTGAGTTCTCTGTCCTGGCTCTTCATTTAGTTTTCTCCCCTGATCCCGTCTTGTGTTTCACTGTTTATTACTTTTAGCTTCTCAGTTCTGCAGTCTCCGGTTTTCCCGTGCCTCTTCCCCCTCGTGATTGTTATTGTTCTCATTGTGTCAGTTTATTTCCTCCCTTCCCGTGTTCTTTAGTTGTGTTTGTTTATTTGATTAGTTGTGTTAGTTTACGTTTATAGTTCCCGCGTCTCGTTCGTTCCTTCGCTTTGTTTACATTTAGTAGCCCCGCCTCCGCTCTGTTTACGTTCCGCGTGGTTCCGTTTCCACTTTGCCCTTGTTCCGTTCCTTGTTTATGTTCATTATTCTTCCCCAACAATAAATTATTTATTCGCTCAATTCAACCTCTGCTCGAGTCATTGATCGCAACCTGACAGGATCCAGGAGGAGCAGTGTAGTTTTTTGTCCGGGTTGTGGAATGCTGGACCAACTCTATACCCTCAGTAGGGTCCTGGAGGGTGTCTGGGAGTTCCCCCGACCAGTCTACATGTGTTTTGTGGCCCTGGAGAAGGCGTTAGACTGTGTCGCTAGAGGTTTCCTGTAGGGGGTACTCCGGGAGTATGGGGTACCAGGACCTTTGATACGGGCTGTTAGGTCCTTGTATGACCGGAACCAGAGCTTTGTCCACATTGGTCCGGCAGTAAGTTGGGCTCGTTTCCGGTGAGAGGGACTCAAAGTAGACCTGCTACTTCTCCACATCGAGAGGAGCCAGTTGAGGTGGCTCGGGCATCTGGTTAGGATGCCTCCTGGATGCCTCCCTGGTGAGGTGTTCCAGGCACGTCCCACCGGGAGGAGGCCTAGAGGAAGACCAACGACACGGTGGAGGGACTATGTTTCTCGGCTGGCCAGGGAACGCCTTGGGATTCCCCCGGATGATCTGGCCCAAGTGACAGGGTAGATGGAAGTCTGGGTCTCCCTGCTTAGGCAACAGCCTAAGCAACCGATCCCGGATAAGCGGAAGACAATGGATGGATGGATGGCTTAAAACTGTGTCTTTGAAAAGCTTATAGGCTTCACGTCTCTTTAATGGGTTATGTTCAGCTGTTTTTGTAGTTCTGCTGCTGTAGGTTAAGGCCGGACTGGGAGATTTTTTCAGGCCAGGAGTCAGTCATGTAACCAGGCCACCCTGGGCTTGCCAGGCATGCGTGTTCCCACACATACATGTTCACACCCACACCTAAATGCATGGGAACATGCAAAACGCATTTGTGCACCTGCGCACACACACAGTTATAGCAAATTCCAAATAAAAGGCAACTTATTAGACCTACTGTAACTTCTGAGGTTGTAATATATAGTAACTTTACTGCTGTTAATGCAATAGTACTAAGATAATAAAGATTTTACATAATAAAAAGTGCCTAGGTTAGAGCTTTACATAGTCAAGTCATGTAAAAAATCAACTGCCTCAGTGGCACATTATCATACCGGGGAAAACTAATGAACCCCAACCTACAGTAAATCCAAGGTTGGAATATAGAAATGTTCATGTTTGATCTGGGATATATAACAGCAAATCAGCAGCAGACAGAAATATTTAACAACACAATCACTTAATAGAAAAACGGCAAATTGCCAAGAAAGCTATTATAAAAGTTGAGAGACATTTATTTCTGGTAGTGTTCATGTGTTGTTGCTCTACTGTAAAAATGGTTTTGTAACTTCTCCCAAATGCTCTACTTCTCTTGAAGTAACAGCAGGACTGGTGTCATCACTAGCTCCACCTTTGAATAGCAAGCATATGTTTACAGTTTTTCCATAAAATGTATTTCAATCAGTAAGATTATGTAGCCTGTCTCACTGATTTGGCCTTGTACTCATATGCATGACAATGATAAGATTATATCCGATTAACTGGACAAATAAATAATTTAAAAAGTAAATAATAATAATAATAAAGTGGCGTGTAAATCAGTGACTTCCCAGTCCTTATCTTAATTTCAGCTTGAGAAACGACGTCTCATGGTGTTCACAAGTTGACTAATGGTCTGCTGAGGCAGGGCATCTCACTCTTTTTGAAGGGCAGCCCTCAGGTCATTGAGGTTTTGGGGTGCAGAGTTTCGAGCCTCTACACGGCGACTCAGTTGATCCCTCAGGTTTTCAATGGGATTCAGGTCTGCAGAAATTGCAGGCCACTCCATTTGAGGTACACCAGTCTCCAACAGCCGTTCCCTGATGATGCGACCCCAATGAGCTGGAAGATGAAATTAGGCCTGTGTTGTTCATGTAGGGGCACAATCACTGGATTAATGATGTTATTCAGGTAGTATGGGCTTGTCACTGTACCATTCACAAAGTGTAGGGCAGTTCTATACAGACTGGACACACCTGCCCACACTGTGACACCACCACCACCAAAAGCTCGTTTGGTTACAACAGTGGCTGATGCATAGCGCTCTCCTTGACGTCTCCATCATCGTTGGCGGCCATCATTTCTGCTCAACGTGAATCGACTTTCATCAGAGAACAGCACTGAGGCCCATTGGTCCCTCGTCCAGCTAAAATGCGCCCTGGCCCATGCAAGACTATGACGCCTGTGCCTGCTGGTGTGGTCAGGTACCCTTGCAGGTCGTCTAGCACGCAGACCAAGCTGATTTAAACGGTTTGAAATGGTCTGACGTGACACTTGGTGTCTCTCACCTGCCTTAAACGTGCCTGGAGTTGAGTGGCATTCATCATTCGGTTTCTCAGGGCATTGTTTACAATGTAGCGGTCATCAGCATGGGATGAGGCCAAAGGACGTCCACTTCTACGCCTTTCTGTAACTCTTCCAGTCTCTCGGTATCTCTGTTAACCTGCTGATGACACTCTGAGCTCAGTGGCCACGTCCGTCTGAGAACGTCCTGTTTGAAGCATTGCAATGGCCAGGTACTGTTGATCCATTGTTGGGTGTCGTCTTGGTCTCATGATGTGTCAATGTGAACAGCCTGATGAGGACGACTGTTTAAACACCAGCTGTAGTTGAACCAGGACATTTATTGGTCCATTTGAGGATCAAACACCTGTTGTGACTTTTGTCGTTAAGCTCCTCGTCAGAGAACAGCAACATGTGCAAAAAGTACTGAAACATTTAGCAGTTGGATGGGTGCATTCAAAAGCGACACTGCTAACCTGGCAGCAACTTCCTGCTGACCATGCCACCAGGTTTCCTGTCGTTATTTGGTGATTCCTTGTTTTTTATTTTAAAGTAATTAGTAAGTCTGGGCAGAAATATGTTCGTTTAGGTTAAACTATTTGAATTTTGTCAATGACTGTGTTTCAAGTTATTTAATCATAGGTAGGGATAAACTGTGTTTTATAAAGTTATTGACTGACAATTGGTTACTTTAGACATGCAATGCAAGTTCACTCTTTTTTCCTGGAGTTTCCCTTTCCCCTCTTAAGATGTGCTTAAAAATAGTCCATTATCCAATGCTAAGCTAGGTCGAAGCTAATGCTGTGAAGGTTGCCACTTCCTCCACCAGTCAGTTCTAGCTAACCACTGGCATTCATTAATATGTTAAATCGTTATTAACACTCGCTAATATGCTAGTATCTAATTGTTATTAAAACACCTTCTTGTGAGAGACAATACATTTGAAATCCCACCATCTTGGTATCACTAACTACTGAATTAGATGTATCACTGTGGTTACTGATCAACATATTAAAAAATTATTGTCCAAAAGGGTATTATTTTCTAATTCAGTAAATAATTCTTTTCAATCTATCTTCTGGAAATGGGAAGAGTACGGCACAACTGTAAACCTACTAAGACAAAGCGATCCACCTAGACCTACAGGCTGAAACAAGTAGAGCTCTGATGAGAGATGCAGCCAAAAGGGTCATGGTGACTCTCTGAACGAAATGCAGAGTTTCACAGCTCTGGTAAGGGCATTTGTCCTCAGGACAACTATTAGGCATGCACAAATGTGTGACAAGAAAAAAAGCCATTGTTGAAAGAAATCAAGTCCTGTTTGCAGTGTCAGAAACCATGTTGGGGAACAGCAAACTTGTGGAAGAAGGTGCTTTTGTTACACCAGCGCAAAATTTCACTTTGGTCAAAATGCAAAACGCTATGTGTGGCAGAGAACCAACAACTGCACGCTCTGCAGTAAAATAGTGTCAATGTTTTCTGTCCACACTTCCGCTAGTCATAATCAAAGTGGATTTGGTCATTTTGATCTAAATTAGTAATTTTGCTTTTGGCATTTATTAATATTTATTTACAGCCAAAACAAACCTATTATGGATCAGTAAGTAACCCCACCCCAGGAGTAGGAGAGCTCCTTCATATGAACTGGGTTTAGATCGTAAACAGTGTGTGGAGGAGCCCAACTTCCAATATCTAGTTCATACTGCTCAATCTCATAACCTAACTTTGACTTTTCTTGTGCAATTCAACAATGTATGACATTCCATTATCCTAAAAGCACAATTTTGATGCCAGTAATCAGCTTATGTATGTCCCCTCCCTCACCTGACACCGATACTGCAGCTGACCTTAACACACCTCCAAGCAGGTGGTGGGCCCACATGGAGATGGCCCTTACTTTCCTTCTTACTCTGCATGCTAAGCCCCAGAAACCAAGGCTCAGCCACCAGGAAGTCGGTGGCAAGCCTTTAAAAATTTCAAAAGAAGGACCTAATTTTAACATTGTGGAAAACTTAGAAGGTTTTCACTGGCAGCTTATCTGAGGCCTAACATTTATTATAACCATGAGCTGTTGTTTAAATTGCTGTGAAAAGAAAAAACCCTTGGGTGTGTCTTAAGACTGCTGTGTCACTTAAAGTTAAGGGTGTGACGGCAAACAGGCAAAAACCTTTGACTTTGCTTTTCCCCTAGGCCAAGTCATAAAAAAAAAAACTGTTTTAATATTTCTAAAGATATATGTTTAAGTAAATCAGAAACAGCTTAGAATCAAACATCTAGGCCAAAAAAAGCAAAAGTCAAACTAAGGCCAATAACACAGGTATCCCTTACTGACGGTAACGAAATGAATGAATAACTCCAACACACACACCACAGAGATTTGTTAAAGTGCAGTTTTTATAGCTCTTTTTAAAAAGATTTATAAGCCTTAACATAAAAAAATACAGGGGAAAAATTTGATTTACCTCCAACCACCATGTTGTTGATTATATATTTATACGTACATAAAGAAGTAAATGAATGTACAGCTCAGTCCATCTGAATTTTCAGTGTAATTACCAGTCTGAGGAATAAATGATCATTTAGTAGAAAGGGCCTGGAGACAGTACCTGGTGCTCGGAGAGGCAGTCCATTGTCCAGACCTCTCGGTTTGGTTGTGACAAACAGATAGAAGAGGACGCACAGAGTGATGATGAAAGCGACAAGGACCACAGCGGCAACAGAGAGACCCACAAGGGCTCCGAGGCTGGAAGGCAGAAAATAGCATATATAGAAATAACAGAGCAGGACATAGGTTCTTTATCTCTCCTCACAGCTGTGGTTCTTCATCTGTCACAGTGGGAGAAATTAGGCTGTAACTGTTTTCCATTATTTCTAAATAAAAGCTACATGTGTTGAGTAATTGAACCGGTCCTGAAAAGTCCTGATAAGCTTTTGTCTGTTTTACATGAAGAAAAATAAAACCTGCTTTTCATATGTTAGATAATTTTAGGGATTTTAGTTATATTCTGCAAGTACTACAACTAGATTTAAGTCATAAAAACAGTGTAGTTTTAAAGCAAATGTAAGCTCAGATTTTTGTCCCTTTATTAAATTCTGGATAATTTGGAATAAACACACTGGCTTTATTGGTACCAAAGAGCTCAGTGTAACACTCATTTCACATCTCCTATTATTAAGAACATTTTAACCAGATTGAGATTCTAGAGTGCTTGCTAGGATATACATTATGCAACACTACAGTGTTTCAGCAATGCCACTGGCTCATCATACATAATGCCACATAATGATACATAGTGGGCCGCTTATACAGCTCAGAGCGAGATCTTTTTACTGAACCTCAGAACTGTTCCAAAACATAAACATTTACAGAATATTCAGACTAGAACAGAATATTCATTTCAACATACGAGCTTCCCACATAATAATAGGAAATTTTAGCTACATATACAATTTTTATGTAGATATGCTTTAGATACAGAACAATACTGAGGTGTAAAAAAAAAAGCCCAAATCCATCAAAGCAGAGAGGCAGACCCCTGGATTGGTCCTCTGCTTCTACTGCATGCACTCACAGATTCGAAAACAGAAGAACTGTACTTGCAACTACATCGAATTACAAACTGTCATAATGAACACTCAGTGTGCTTTACACTGGAGCCCTATTGAATACATATTTAATGAATAGAAGTGAGTAGTGTAGTCTGAAATGTTTGGTACAACTACCCCAGATGATATATGTAGGTGAAGAGAGTTGGCTCAATCGTGTGCAAGAAACCCATCAGGTCTGTCTCTTTACCACCTTTAATTATTGTGTAATAAACACTTATCACCGACTAATGAGGCATTTACAGATCATTTAATGACATATCTATAAATTACACATCCACTAAGCATTTATAAGACGCCGTACCTGACCCCACTAAGCCACAGCATAGCATTCATTCATAGCAGCAACATAAATTTGTTTTTAAATCTTAAAATGTGTTTTTAAAATGATGCTGCTGCAAAAAAGAAAAGAAAAACACGAAACTGCTCCAGGATCCATCGAGTCCACCCTGCAGCCAAAGTAGGTTTCTTTAAATGAAACAAAACTTCTCTATAAATATGATTCCAGTTTTATTATCAAAGGCAGGAAAAACGGGCAAATCCTGCTTCAGAAACGTTAATTTTACTTCAATTGAAGTACCTGTTGAAGATCTGATTAGTCCTTGTAGATATTCTACCCTTCATACATCCATCACCTCCTGCTCTCATTAGGCTGCTTTAAGTGATTGTTGCGCCACTAATCATGACCTTATTGTTTGTAATCACTCCTAAAGTCTAAACGTCACCAACCCTGATCCTAATTCCTGACAGTCGGGGGTGAGAAGTGATCAACATGTGGCGCACATCTGCACAGCACCTCCGCAGCCAGCGCCCTCACCTCAGCCACCACATGTATCCATACTCGTAAGGGAAGAAGCTGTTTGGGTCATCGCAGCAGTACTTCAGGTCACTGAAGCCGCAGCAGAACACGGCCGTGGACTCGCCCCCCGCCTTTGGACACGTGAAGCTGTCCACAAACGCCTTTTCCCTGGAGTAGTAGCCGTCGCAGAGCGCGCTCATGTCCGGCGCACAGGACGCGCGACCGGCCAGAGTTCCAGCTCTAGTACCGCGCTGATCCAGCTGCTGCTGCTGCTGCTGCTGCTGGGCGTTAGAGAGAGAGAGAGAGAGAAAGAGAGACCTGGGATCTGCAATCAACACCACTCAGCTCTGCAGATCACTCTCCCTCCTTCAGTGTCTCACCTAATCCAGATGCGCAACTATCCAAGGTTTCAGCTCCCGCCCGGTCTGGCTCTGGCTTTAGTATCACAGCTTTAGATGTCATAAGCTAAAGAGTAGACAAAAGTGTGTGAAGGGATGACATATTTAGGAATCTTGCGATCAGAAAAGCTCATGTGATTGTAGAAAAGCACAACTGTAACTATACACCTAAAGTGTTCCAGAGAAAGAATGTAGTATATTTCTGTCTCTTTACTAATATGCTGCTTTACTGATATCAAATGTATGTTAGGGACAGTAGCAGAGTCCTCTAAGTCGATGTTCGGGGTTTGATTCCTGGAAGTCCAAATTGTGAATAAATACAACAAAATCCTTCACAAAAAAAAACAAAACCAGAAACCAGCATATTTTAAGAGCTGACAACAACACAAGACAACAAACGTTTACAAAAGCTACCTATTGTGCCAAAGTGAAGCAACTTCAAGTTTACTTAAGTGTGGTCTAATGGCTATGTCTTTAATAACGCCTCATTAATAAAATACTGACGACTGTTCTGAATACATTTCAAATATATTTTAAGGGCAGTGTGTTGCAGAGTTGAAGAATGCGAGCCACACAGAAGCTAAAATCCTCCATCTGTCAGTCTGTCAGGCACTTATAGATCTTTACTTGCATTTGTGCCTCAATTTACAAACATATTTTTATTGTTTATTTAGTTTTATTCCTTGTGTTTCTCACTAGGTATGTTAGATCTATTGCTATAGATTAGTGTTAACGATTTCATGTTCTTTTACACTTATGCCACTTTCTCTGCCTGCCCGCTATCTCTATGCCCCAGCTGGTTTCAGTCATCTCATCTCTACTCTGTTTGCTCTCCCTGCAGCCACTATGAGTTTTCAATTGCTCCTCTATATTGTGTATTACTGTTTGCTTTTGGAAATAAATCATCAATTTTTCTTCCTACTTGGGATCCTATCCTACTAACCGGTAAGACAACATGTCCTAATTACTCTCAATGAACACCTCAAAATTCTTTACTAGTGTAATTTAGGAGTGTCCGTCATGATTTCCTTCTTCTTCTTCTGTGTTTTGAAGGGCAGCTTACATTTGATAATGTTGCACTGCTGCCATCTCCTAGATATTATTTATCATAAATTCCTACCATAATTTTTTGAATTAGTCCTCAACTCCACAGAAAATGAAACACATTCAATTTCCCATCATCATTATTCAACTGAGCAAACCCATTTTCAATCTTCAGTTTTATAAAATCATTTGTTTTCAATGAACGTTCGTGTTTAATTCCCAGTCTTTGTACAACTAAAAAAAGCATGTTCTATCATCTACATAGTATTACATCAACTAAACAAACCAGTGACTTATTTTGCCAGTCATAAAAAGACTGCAACTCAAACCTAATCTACCGATAATGATCTACTTCCTCGTATTTATCCGTCAGTTTCTTGTAGCCTCAACTGTATTTTGCAGTCAAAATAAAGAACTCCCTTTTCCCTTTTTATCCTCATTATCTAATTTTCCAAATTTTACTTTTGCTCTTCGATTTAGAAAACTTTTATGAGGCTATGAGGCTATCAAGATCTAGTTTTCTAAGTTTCTGTAGCCAACTCTAGTTTTTGAGACCTACTGTCAACACTGATCAACAAACTTGAATACTATATTCTTGTTTTTTGTTCACACAGTTTATGACAGTGGCGTATCTAGGACGTTTTTACTGGGGTGGCCAGGATGGGACACAAAATTAGTCTGGGTTGGCCATGGAATCACAGAATGAATTACTTAAAATACACCAAAGGATAAAATTAAAAACACACCAAAGAATGCCACTAATACATAAGGATAGACCTTCTTCAAACTTTCTGTAAAAGGTAAACTAACCTTTACATGTTTAGTGTTTACATATTGACTATTGCTTTTTTAAATGTTCTTTACTATTCATGATTAAATCAAAACATACCTGTACAAAGACAAAAAATATATATATAATACAATATCTTGTGATGTATGAACATGTCAAGAATCAAGAATCAGTTTATTTATATAGCGCCGATTTACAACAGGTGTCGTCTCAAGGCACTTCACAGAAAATCAATTAAAATCAAAGATACATCATAAACAAATCAATTTGAAAAAGTTTCCAATCTAAGGAACCCCAGCAGATTCATGGAGTCATTGACTTGCAGCATTCACTCCTCTGGAATCAGCAGAAAGAAACAATGGCTTGTGTTGTCGTTGACTTTACAGGAATCCCTTACACTGAGCATGCATGTAGCGACAGTGGAGAGGAAAAACTCTCCTTTAACAGGAAGAAACCTCCAGCTGAACCAGGCTCAGTACAAGCAGCCATCTGCCACGACCGACTGGAGGTTTGAAAAAAATGAAAACAAAATTAGAAGCACAGGAAACTGAAAGAAAAGAGTTTATAGCAGCAGTTGTAGAGTGTCACTGGAAGCATCTCAGCTCATGTTCTCATCCAAGTAGCTGTCTCAGCTAACAGAACGCCAGCCCAGGTGTGGTTACTATGGAGAGAAGAACACTAAGAGAAAAAAAAAGGTTAACAAGGTTGAAATAACGGTAATTAAGCAGATAGGACAAAGGAAGAAAGTAGCAGAGAGAGAAGTGGTCAGATTGTCCTCCAGCAGTCTAGGCCAACAGCAGCAGAACTATAGAAATAACATGCTTTAAATAACCCTGTAGAGTAAGACATGAAGAAGGTAGAGCAAAGGAGAACCGTCTGTCAAGACTGAGTTCCTCCCCAACCGGATTAGGCTGTCTTCTCTACCTCTTCCTAACTATAAACTTTATCAAACGAAGGTCTTAAGCCTAGATTTGAAACTAGACAGGGTGTCTGCCTCACAGACTAAAGCTGGAAGCTGGTTCCACAGGAGAGGAGCCTGATAACTAAAAGATCTGCCTCCCATTGTGCTTTTAGAGATTCTAGGAACCACCAGTAAACCTGCAGTCTGAGAGCGAAGTGCTCTGTTAGGGACATAAGGAGTAATCAGATCTCTGATAT
>JAVLVB010000676.1:109429-120138 GCA_032876305.1 Orestias chungarensis | reverse complement strand
TCTTTAAACAATTTTGTCGGGATTGGATCCAACATACAAGTTGAAGGCTTAGATGAAGAAAGTATTTTTGAAAGCTCAGAAGGCTCAACTGGAGCAAAACACTTCAAACAGAGATCAGGCTCCAGCGCCACATTCAGTACCTCATTGCTTACTGAGGTAGTAGTTATGTTTGGTAGGAGGCAATCAATTTTAGTTTTAAAAGATTCAATTTTATCAATAAAGAATTCCATAAAGTCATTACAGCTAAGAGTTGGAGGAATGGGTGATATAACAGAGTTTTCATTTCTCGTAAATTTAGAAGTAGTTGTTTAATCCAAACAGTATTCATGTTAATGGCCCCGATGAAAGCATACATTGAAACATTTACTTTGATTCACCATACAAGACCTTTATTTAAATTAAATTATTATGACTTCAACAAACAAAAAAAACCTATATACAATTAAGAATATATATTAACAAAGTGCAAAACAGGTAGTTATTTGTAGACTTTTCTCATTGTCTTGCCACAAAATCTTGTAAGATATGTTTGGTATAAAACTATAAGACAACACTTCACAACCAGTTCTATGCAACATTGCCTTTTTCCAATTCAAGAATCCCAGAGATGAAGTAAATGCAGATCTCTGAGTGTTTGGCAAAGAAAAACAGTTGGCAGAGTTTTTACTTTGTGAGTACTCAAGCCATGGGTGCTGTTTGTACCACTCGCCTTTGAAGGACCTCTTCCTGTCGCCTTGGTTTGTGGGAAAATGCTGAGATGAGGTTGTGTAGGACCTGCAGCTCTGGACTGTGAAATGTCTGTAAAATATAAAGAATCATGATAAGCACTTGCTTCAGTTTTTACAAAGATTTTACTCAAAATGACAAGTTACAAAGTAAAAATGTGATCCATATTTTAATGTTACTTAAAAAGAAGGAAGTCATACTGCCGTGTGAACTGAAAGATAAAAATGTCACAACGTACCGTAAGGTCCAGGTGGAGCAGCATGTACAACATTAGTAGGCTCTCTGTCATCAGTGTCACCTGAAGCAGTACTTATACTTTCCTTTCTTTATAATTAAAAAGCCGACAACGAATGAGTAAGAATCATTAGTCGTCTAGTTCTACCATCCTCCACCCATTCTAAGGCCGCTACAATAGTACATAATCACTGCACTTATTCTTTATCTGATTACATCATTTTCGTGTTTCTTGCTATGATTCATGCTGGTTCTCTGTCCCCTTGTGTCTCTGCTCCTGCTGGCTGCTGATTGATCGTGCCACTGCTGCTGTCTACATAAACTCAATATTCAAAAAGCCTTCAAGAGTTAAGTGTCTGATGAGTACACCCAACCTGTTTCCCATCTACTGACCATAACCTCTTACTGCTCCTTTGCTGCAATAGTTGTGCTTCATCTGCTTAGATTTCTATTCCTGCCTTACAGACATTTGTTCTGCAAACAAAGTGATCATTCACTTCCTCCAGGAACTCTTTGACGTCAGCGTCCACGCTTGCCATTATATGTGGTTGAGTGTCTATGTCTATATAGGGGATTTCAACTCTAGTTTTTGAGACCTACTGTCAACACTGATCAACAAACTTGAATCTAATTATGAATGAACAGTTATTTAATTTTTTTCATATAGCTGTTGGTACTATTGTTTTTTTTGTTTTTTTTGTTTTTTAATTAGACACTGTCTTTAAAATGGGTTTGAAGTAGTGATGGCAAATCTGACCTAGTATCAAATCTGGTACCAATATCAGCATAAATAATGGATATAAATTTGATAAGGGGATTTCCGACCCATGTAGGATTTCCGACCCATGTGTCATAAGACATGCAACAATGAGGTCTGCCTCCATTCAGGAAATCCATTTCTAGAGTTTTCAGCCAACTAACAAGCCAATATTGAGCCCCTGCTCTGTGACTAACTAACAGGTCTTCTGAATAGAAATACTAAATTTGAAACACCAAAATGCGATTTAGACACATGCAGTATTTGTAAAGTTGATGCGTACTCTGTCATGACCAACAACACAACAAAAGCCATCAAACTTTTGAAAAACCATCCCATAAAAGAGCACAGGGGTGTTTTAGACATTGGGAAAACATTAAAAAAGAAAATCTACCCGGTGCATGGAATCATTTATCGTGTAATTCTATAACTAAAGTAAACTTAATAAACTCTAGATCAGAAAAAAGCTAAAGAAAATGCTTAGAAGTTTCTTAAGTTGGTACAGGAAAAACCAAAATGTATCAGTTTTAGAGAACAGATTTCAGAGCCTCTTACCCACCTGGAGATTTTCATCAGAAACTGTGTTGCCTTCAAACTTAAATGGAGACATTTGGAGTTGTGTGTTAAATGTCACTAATAAGCCTCACTGTGTACAGGGGTAGACTTGGATACACATGTAGTGAGACGTTTTAGATAAAACTATTGCAGGAGCTTTTACTCATCCTACTTAATTTTTTTGTCATATTCTGTACAATTGGAAAAATAGCGGGGGGAGTGAAAGCTCCTACTAAACAAGAGTGTCTGATGTTTAAGCTTCTGACCCACATATATCAGAGGACTCTCAGGAGTACAATAATATGAGTTTATTGACAGGGTTGTGTAATAAGATCCGGGAACTGGAGACGTTGGGCACAGCGGGAAACCAGAGACGATCGGCAGCGGTAGGGATATGGGGACAGCAGACAACGGAGGGGAACCAGAGAATGCGGACACGGAACAGTTCAACGGGGAAACTCTGCGGATGGCGGGAACGATGTGGAAGACCGGAGACCACTGAGAGGTAACCAGAGCAGAGGAGGTGATGCGGGCAGAGTGTGAAGAAATATGGAATGTTCTTACTTTAAGGTGTATGATTGACGCCAGGAGGAGTGAGTGGTGAGTCCTTTCAGTATATCCAGGTGGAAGGTTGTCCAGGGGGTGAGCACAGCAGATGGGAGCTGAGCCAGAGGAGCGGTGAAACCTGAGGATTGTATGACTGGTGGGAATCTTGAGAAGGTATGAGGACCGAGATGGTTGGAACCTGGGTGGAGCACAGGAGATTGTGAGGGACACAAAAAGGGAAAAACAAGGTATCAAAATAATACTGCTCAGCTGATTAGCGTCTACCCGCTGCACCTGGGCAGGTGAGCTGGTGGGGAAGGTGCTCAGCAGAGAAGCTCAGGTGACACCCAGTGGACAACCTGTGAAACGCACTAAAAGGACTCACCCTTACAAAGAGTTTGTGAACTTGCAAGCACTTTCAGCATATAAGCTAACAAAGCAGGAATAACAAAGGCAGCAGAAAAGGTTGCTGTCATGGAAGCAAGTCCAATATGGAGTAAGATTGCTGACAAAAAGGTTCATGCAAAACTGTAAAATTCGTATTCGTATTTATATGTCAAAATAGTTTTCGTACACAAAATTTGCTGAAATACTTGTGAGCCTGAGAGTATGAATCTAAAACCTGTGGGTGCAAACTCTTTTGAAAACAACTCTAATTTTTACAACTATAAACTCCTCCTTTCTATGTGGACATAAATTCAACTTTGTGGGTACGAGTAAACAATTGTTACGATGACGTCATGGGTGACGTCAAACACAGCCCGTTCCAAACTTAAAGATGGCGGTAGATGAAGGGAGCAACAACCTCAGGTGAAGCATCACAGGTAAGATAAATATATATCCCTATATAAACAAGGGCTGTGTTTGATGTGATCGCAGATTGATTAGTCTCCCCCCGTCATCGTAACAATTTTTTACTCATACCTAATAATCGGGTTTCCCTTTTTTCCTGACACCCCTTTCTGACCTTATACTTAAAGGTGTCTATTTAGATATATATGCATCAAAACTGATGCATGTCTTTCTTGCTGGTAGAGAGGAGGTTATCACAGCCTAATGCACTATCTTCGACATCCCCCCAAAAACCCACAAATTACGAAGCAGCATTTGTCCCGTCGAGGCAAGAGAACTCTGCTTTGCCCACTGTACCCATTAAAAAATGTGATCAACAGTGTTGAGAGACCAGCTGTTTAATTTCCAGTTTTCAAACGAAAACTGGGAATTAAAAGGCGTAGATAAGGAGGATACTGGGAGACTGACGAGAGAAGGTTTTTTACAGCTTAACAGATGCAAAATTATGATAAATATCCTCTTAAGAATGTGGTGGTGAGTGTTATTATTTACTTAAATGTGAGTCTCTCTTCTAGTAAGGTTTCTGCCAATAGGCGTTTTGAGGACGGCATTAGCTGCGAGCCATTCACTTCTCCTCGGATGATCAACCTAGAATGGAGGTTTTTGCACCTCTGCTCCATCATCAGACCTCCAGGATCAGAGAGACTCACCTTAAGGCAACAATATATCTCGAAACAGGAAAGCTAGGTCATGAACTCCATACCCCCGAATCCTTTATGTGAAATCTAACTAACAGAGGAACCAAGAGTCCAGAGACCAGCATCATTTGTCAAATCATCATTAGTCATTGTGTAAAACAATAATATTCTTTCATATATTAGGTGTCTAAGTCTGATTCTGCATGTGAGTTATCATACATGACAATATACAAAGTAAATCTCCAGCATTTAAAAATCTTTACCAAAAATGCTAAATTTATAAAGTTAAAATCCATCTATGACATTGTCTATACCCAGTGTCACAGGCCTCATTAAGGGAGAGTAGAGGGACAGTCTGCTCCCTCTCCTCTCTCCACTGTCCATTAAAAACACATACAGAACTTCAAATGTGACACGGGACGTACGAGTTTGACCTGTCATTAGTGGTTTGCCGGTTGGAACCCCATCTCTGTCCATACAAGTACTTGTGATCTTGGGCAAGAGACTGTGAATGGATGAATGAGATTTGATAAAGTGCTTTACAAAAGCAGCCCTTTAACCATTTAGAGAGAAAAACAACCATGGCAGTTTTTAAAAGAGGCTGGCTGCTTATATTTCTAAGAATTTGGACAAAACATGCATATGTTTGAAATATTGGACAAAACTGGAGAGCCTGGAGAGAACCCACAATAAATCGGGCAGAATAAGCAAATGTGTGCAGAAAAGAGTAAAATACAGATAAAAAATATAAGAAATTCTTTTTGGTTTATTTTTACATTTAGAGTCTGCAAACAGAGATGTTGGGTGACGACCGCTTCTACTTCTTAGAAGTGTCCCTCTCCACTTCTGTTCCGTTATCCGGATACAACAGGGACCATAAAACAGAATTTAAAAAAAAGATTCCACATTCAGCTCAAACAGCAGACCACAAAAGTCATCCATAAAGAGAAAATGGTGTTTGGTTACGCAGATCAGATTAAAAGGTTATTAAAAGATAGGCTCAGAGGTTTGTTTTCACCTTAGCAACCATTCTTACAATATTTTTATACAAAAAGAAGAAATTAGAAGCCTTTAGGTCTGACTAAGTGCAAAAAGAAACCATGGACACAGACACCTCTAGAGTCATTAGGGTTGGGTTTATATCTTACAAGTTTTGACATGAAAAATTGTCAAAGTTTGCTGTTTGTCCTGGAAAAACAGTAAACATGATCGAAACAACCTTTTACCATCACGCAATTAGGGATAATAATATTTTATTATGACACTAATTCTAATCAAGCAAAACCTAAATTACATATTAATCAATAAATCAAAAATACTTTATTTTTCCCAAAGAGAAATTAAATGGTGTTGGAGTTACTTATGTGACTCAGGAGTTATTGTAGATGGCGATGGCTGTGTTTGGAATTCATGTTTCATTTTCCCTCATTTTACCTAACGAAATGAGGCTGCTAAATAAACATGCACACGTTGATACAGGAGGTTGACTTCTTTACTGCAGACACCCCCTAATTACAGATACACCTCCCCTGCTATGCTCAAATCCATTAAGAAGTCAAGTTTATCCAACTTGTAGTGAAAAAAGTACTTATAAATAGTCAGTTGCCTTATAATTTCACACACAGCTTAGAGCTATTTGTCCCAGCAGGTGTTGTTGTGAAGGAGATTAGATTGTAGATCCCTCCCTAGATGTTTTGTGCATGCTGACAATAATTGTGGAGTGCTCGGCATGTAATGAGGAGTTTACTGCTTTGTTGTCCATTTCCAAAGACCTTTTTCAACTCAGCTCTTTATATCTAGGTTTTGGTTGGTTTTTGAAGCTGGTTGCTCCAAGAAGTATTTGTTACATCAACCTTCATATTCATTTGCTGTTTCATCGTTGAAAAATTCAGAAATTTTGCTGGACCATATTTAAACTTGATTTAAACATCAGAGATTTGGATTGTCTTTTTTTTCATAAGTACAATTATAATGAATAAATTGCTCATCAGTCTCCTACTGTATAGTTCGTTTATATAGTCTCTCTAGTAAACGTGACCGAAACAATAATGTTTTGTAGATCTTTAGTCATTTAAAGACATGAAATGTGACAGACTCCTAGACTAAAAAACACTGAAATGGTGGGGAGTCCGAACTTTTATTTGAAATTAGAAGATTTTTTCCCTGCATGAGTTTAGCACTACTCTTTAAAGACCACTTTTATTGCACATCTATGCAGACAGTGCTTGGAAATGGCAATCTGTATACGTGTATATATGCCTTTAAAAATCTGGAAGTAAGTGCCTGCCATCTAATAAACTAGTTGTACTTTTTTAACACATTTGTAAACATTATATCTAAACTAGAAATTAAATTGATATCACTATTGATTACTGTGCTAAAAAGTGGCATGAGTTATTGTTGGGCCAACAAATCTCTTCTCAGGAAGCCTCTATTATTGAGAAACCTGGTAAAAAGACGCATGAGTTTAGCACTACGCTTTTGTTGGTGCCTTTTCAGTTTCTACACTTATCATTATATCAATATGAATAAGATGCATTTACCCAAACTGAGCACTCTTGATAAAATTATTACTACTTTTAGTCTGCGACTGAATTGTTAAAACACAAAAGCAGATATAACAGGGGCTCCTTTTACAGGCTAGTTAAAAAGAGCTTAAGCAATTTTCTTGTCAGTCATTCAGCGGAACATAAACTACTGGGATTTCTGAGTGAAGTATGAGAAACATGAAAGATGAAGCATTCGCTCCAAAATGAATAAATAGGAAAACAATGGTCCCAGTTAGAAAGACAAATTTCTAACAGAAAGGCTGGAGAGAGAGATGAGGTTCCAAAAGTCCCAGTTAAATTTCAGAAATCAAATCTGATTGGAAGGGAGCTCAATAAAATGTAATACCATTGTAATGAAGCATGGTAAGAATAGGTACTGTAAATAAGTTGTTTATAACCTCCTCTGTTTTGGTTTCATGTGTGATTAATATATTTTAGAACCTGATAAAATAACCCAAAACCTTATCAGGCTAAAACGTACATACAGATCATCCAAAAAGTGTTCACATCATGTTGTATTACACCCTTACTCAAAATAAACCTTTTTCCTAATCAATCTACACAAAATACACCGATATAACAATATGTTAGAACATAGGACACCAAGATATCACATTTGTGTTAGTATTTACAGCCTTTGCCATAAAGCTCAGCAACATTTAACTGTTTACCCTGAACATCCATGAGAGGTTTTCACAGCCTAAATGGAGTCTCTCTGACTTAATTATTTTTTTTTAACACATATGTCTCTTACATCTGTCTACATAACCTTGAATTGCAAATGTGGGGGACTTTTTATGTTATGAAATGGTTTTTCTTAGTCCTTAATGTTTACACTACAGCACACAAAATGATGAATAACAAGAGGGACGATGGTTTGCTGCTTTTCTGCAGTAGCATAGGTCAGCCTGATGGGGGCACTATATCTGAGGGGCAAAATAAAAAGCTCTCCCACATACAGTAGTCCACATGTGATGCCTTTTCTGTGTGAAGTTATTTACATCACCGTCAACACCCCTGGCTCACTGTTAAACTCATTGTACAGTTCTGTGTGAAACAGGATGTGAGTCCAGATTATAATTGTTGTCTTCCAGGGAAAAGCTTTTAAACAGATAATCTGTTGAATATATATCACCTTTTAATGGACTGGGAAAAAGTCTCCCAGCATTAAGCCTTCACTCAAAACAAAAAGTTATCTGATTATTTAAAGATACATTTTACTGCGGACACATGAACTGAAGTTTTTTTAAATATCTCTGCAGAATTTTAACATCTCACCTACTGGTTACAATCCTCTTCTTTAGGGGTTCTCTCTTAAAAGTACAGTGCAGAAATTTGCACTTGATGAGCTGCCAAATCCATGTCCTAAATCTCAAATCTTCTTTGTAGGCTCTTTTTTGTGTGTGATTAATACAACACAAAGCATTATTGGTTATTCTAAAATTCTACATAGTTTAAAGAATAAAAACAAATATGTCAGCCAAGTGGGAAATTCATTTGTATTCACCAGCCTGTACTATGATACCCCTATATAACGGCCTTCGGGGTTAAACCAATTATTAAACAGAGTCCATCTGTGTGTAATTTATTCTCAGTTTCACGTTTGACTGCAGCTTCCTGACTAACACACAAACATGCAAGCCGTGCCTCATTGCTTTACTTCGCCCCTATTGGAGAATTTCATCAGATAATTTGGTGAAGATGGAAAAATTCAAAGTAACTTAATGTGTATCACAAAACTAACAATCTTCGTAACCTGATTGGCTCAAAACCAATTGGTGTCAAATACCTGTTTAGGGAGACTCAATCCCGGATGGGAAAAGAAAAACGTAAACAAACAAACTGATGTTCTCTGAAGACCTCAGAGTGTGTTAGACAACATTTGAGCACAAACAGCTCAGAAACACAGCCGACCTTCCTGGGAGAGTTCTATTTGAGTTGCGGTTTAAAAATAAAGCATTGGAATCCATTAAACACATTTCTGCAGTTACTCCAGTGGTCGCTGCTTTAGTTATTACTACTCTAAGCAATGTTCTTTTCATTACTTTCTATCTGTAATAAAACTGAAATCAGATGCCATATAGAGCGACTATTAACTAACGAGTTCAGACTTTGTTCCATGGTTGTGAACCGGTATCATGTGTTGTCAAAGACAAAAAAGATGTTCCACAGCACCTTGCAGTTTGCCAAAGAATAACTGCACTTTCTAATTGGACCATGACATTGCATGCAGGGTGTAATGACTAATTTTCCATGAACATCAAAAAACAGATCAAAGCGTAATTAAAATAATCGCTTGGGGCACGCTGGTTTGTGGTTTACACAGTACAAATAAAATGTCCGAAATTGCAGTTCCTGGTTTATTCCGAGTTTTTGCAGGCAGACAAAGTGATACACATTCCAGGCTTTCCTTCTTGTCTCCTGCTCTCCTTGCTCCTTTTTGTGACTGATTGATTCACCTGCCGATTCCTGACTCATTAACCGTGATTAAGACTGAGACTGTCTTGACTGGCTGACTGAGTGGTAAAAACCATATGACCGCCATCATGCTTCCTCGGCTGCCTAAAGACTATGCATTTATACAAAATACCCATATTCCAACCAAAAGAAACATTTAAACTAAACAAATTAATACACTTCAATTGTATTCTAAACCACTAAGATTAAACAAAATATTAACTTAAAATTCACCAAAAATTAAATTACTATTACATCTACAACTAAAGGAGCTACTCTGAAATAACTTTCAGTAATACACCATTAAAAAACAAATATACTTGATCAATCTTCCCTCTTCTTCATGATGAACCTGCAAAGATCAAAGATAGAGAAAAGAATAGAAAAAATGTCTTTAGTTCACAGAAGCAGACAGAGCTTCGTCACTGGCCTCTCCAACACACTGGCTTTGTTCTGAAGTTCCACTGAACGAACAAAACCTAGTACATCTGCTTTGACTATCAGGATTCTTTTTATCTGCCAACATCCTCTGGCTGCTGTAGCATCTTTTGAGTAGACTTCTGCCTCTTATAACATCAATAGGGCCAAAATAATGAACTCTAACATCTGTAAATGGAGCTTTGTCTGGAACTACTCGTTCCTAGGGCAGATCGGCCACTTTTTCCTCTATTTCTTCTTCAGAATCAGAATCGTTTATTGTCATTCACTCACATGGGGTACATGAGCACAAACGAAATTTCTGGGGTGACGAAGACCCGTTGCTGCTGCACCTCCGGCGCGCTGCATCGTGTCCTTGAGGACAAGGGAAAATGACACTTAGGGAGAGATGAGGGAGAAAAAAAATACAATTCACACTTTATCCTTGACAGGATACAGCTTGAAGTTCCAAAACAACCTCTGCACAAGCAACAATAACACAACAGAACAGAGCCTTGGGATTAAGATGAGGGTGAAGGCGTATGTAGAGCTGGTATCAGTGTGTGTGAGTGTATGTGTAGGGCTGTGAGCTGTGAGCTGCTCTGTCCTTCGATGATAACATAGGTGTATTCAGTTCAAACAGATCCACAGATGTCAGGGGGAGGGTAGGGTTGCAGTGGAAGGAGCAGCTTGTTTATATAGTTCCAGGAGAAGTTGAAGATAGCAGACCGTCAAGTTCGCCCCAAGGAGCCGAATAGGGAAAACCAATGATTTGTTTGGGCCAGGCAGACTTTGTTTTCTGTCTACCTTGAGTCCCGCTGTCTCTTGATGGCGAGTTGGATCAGCCGAATCTGGACCTTTCCGTCCGTCTGAGAGACCACTTTCTCCAAGATTATTCCCCTCCATAAGAACTTGCAGCGTGCCTGCGATCCGGTTCACGAATCCCATCCAGTTTGCGGTTCGCGATCTCAGTCTGAG
>JAVLVB010000676.1:63569-78987 GCA_032876305.1 Orestias chungarensis | reverse complement strand
AGATCAATCTAGTGTTTACATGTTGTCGTGACACATTTACTGTTCCTTTGCATGCTGTTCAGTCTCACTAAGAAGCTTGTTTCATAAAAATCTGACTTCTGTTGCAAAGCTTTACTGGGACATCTGACAGGTTCGGGAGGAAAAAGCCTTAAGAAGCTTTTTCTAACCCATGATCCACAGTAAAGGTTATTTTGACAGGGTGAAAAGCTGAGATGTGTCTAAAGAGTGGAAGAAACCCAGCGGATGACACAAAGGGCTCCAGCACCATCTTTGCAGGATACGGATGAGCTCTTTCCTCTGAAATTGATGTTTGTTGCTCAAGAACTTGAGATTCATTTCCATTAAGAGGTCTACACATGAAAACCATTTTCTGTTGTGATTACTGAGGAGACGTCTTATGCTGGAGCTTTAAATTGACTTTGTTCCATAAAATGATTTCCTTCTTACTTTTATGCTTCTTTCTGTTCAGACTCGGAGAAGGATGCCTGATCCTGCAATCTACTTAAAAAACTGTATACCCTAGCTAATAGACAAATTGAGGATTTTTTGACACACTTGACAAAAGTCTTATCCACACACAGCTGGGTATATTTATAAAAAACAATATCTATCGCGCATTGTGTTGAAAACAATACAGGTCACAAGGGATTGTTTTCAGAAAAGCTTTTATCAACATGTAGCACAAATAAGCAAACGGAAAGCACTTTTGAAAATGAAACATGCAGAGGGGATAAGTTCACCATTGTTTCATGTACGGAACATGGAAACTCCCTTGGACCACAGAGCAGTAGACGCTTTACAAGATGGCGGCGCGCAGTAGTGCAGCGGCTTCTCACGCTCCTAAGGAAGGGGCAAGCATGCCCACCTCCCCCTGCACATGGGAGGATCTGCGGTGGAAGTGGTCAACAGCTACAGGTACTTGGGTGTACACCTGGGTAACAACCTCACCTGGAGCAACAACACTTCCATTCTGGTCAGGAAGGCGCACCAGCGGCTCTACTTCCTCAGGAGGTTGAGAAGAGCTGGACTCGGGAGCTCAGTTCTCACCTCCTTCTACAGATGAGTCTCACAGCTTCATTCGTGAAGCTGTGAGACTCTCAAACACATGCAAGGACAATTACAAATGAAAAAAACTTACAAACAAAAAACAACTTTCTCATTTAACCAGCACTGTTCACTTTAATATCACACTTTAAAATGTCACTTTAATATGTCGCTTTATTAACCATCCATGCTGCTACAGCAAATTTTGCACTCCGAATTTTCATTGCTGCTATGTCCGAAGTCCCATATTGTAGATTCTGTGTAGTCAAAATCCTATTCTCTTACATTTCTTTATATTTTATTATATTATTCTTATTTTGTAGCTATTTAAAATTGCTATCAGGGTGTAAACTGGACCGTGCGATTAGAATTTCGTCCCACCGCATGTACCACATGTGATGTGATGACAAATAAAATTCCTTGATTCCTTTATTCCTTGATAAGCAGACTTGGTCAGACTTTCTATCATAAAATAAATGAACTTTACTAGGATTGTGTGTTGTAGTTTTAGTGACGCATCAGAATTGCTGTGCACGCGGTCCGAGTCTCCTATCTGGCAGCAGTACAAGCCTCAAACACAAGCGGAACAGATCTTCAGAGCAGGACATATAACATCTTAAAAGCAACACTGAATGATGCAGAGAACAATCCACTTATAGGAGCCCAGTGGTACAGTTGAATTTAAATCAAGATTGTTTCTTGTAGTATTTTAATATACCTGTAAGGGGTTTTTCATTTACTGTCATCAAGGGGGCAAGTACTCTCCTCTCTACATGATTCTAGTGTCCATTCCAAGTTATGCCACAAGGGAAGTGGCATAACTTGGAATGTTTTGGGTCAAAAGATCAGAAATCTGCTGTTCATACTGTTGGACATGTGTTGCATGGTAAATGTAAAAAAATGATTTGAGATGCATTTGCCTTCTGTGTGATCGCAGCCTTTGACACCATTAGAGCGTAGCCCTAATTATTCAAAATAGCTGCAGCAAAGTGTATGTAATTACTTTAAAGCATTTATAAAGGTTGCTTTGAGTAAGTGTTTAATCATAACACTGACATTTAAACATTCAAAAACTTTGGGGTCAGATTGAGAAAAATTCAACGTTGTGTTTAAATTCCAGTATTATAATTAAAAAATAAATTCTAGCTGAAGGAGCACTTTTTTAAAACTGTTTTTATCAATAAGCACTTTGAGCCCTGGAATCCTGAATTGGGATTCAGACCTTAAAGCGTTGAAAATCTGACTCTCTATGAATCTCTTTGGGGCAGCACGTTCCTCAGATATATTCAGAGCTTCAGAATTTGTAGGCCCACTTTAATAACTCAAACCTCGCTGTGTTCATTAAACCATTCCTGAACCATTGTTGTTTTGTAGTCGGACACGTTTCCCAGTCTAAAAACACAAAAGCAGGCAGATTTCCACCCTGACCTACACTGACCTACTCCAAAAACTGTGATTATGTCTGTATTTTGACAGCTTTCCATCATAATCACCAGTGTTACCAACAATAGCTCATCTGACCACATGGGACACCAACCCATCTGGATCAGTAAGCTTTTCCGGCCCACGACCCATCTGTTGTTTATCCCTGTTTCTTTTTGGACCAATTTTGATACTTTTCTAAATCTAAACCCCGGTTATTTGCTTGGTTCCAGTAGATTAACTTTGATGAAAAAACTATCACTTTCCCTAATATATCCCATCAACTATCACATGCCATGGTGGTGAGAAAGTCTGCGTTGAGTAATGTGTATTGAGATTGATAAACAAGGCCGAGATCAGAGCTGGGTGGTAACTAGTTACATTCACTTCACTAACTTTTGTGTAATAAAACAAATTTTAGAAGCAGTAGTGTGTGTCCATACTTTTTACTGTTACTTTAGTAGTATTATTAGGAAGTATGCCTATTCTTACTCTTACTTGTGCCACTTCAGTGACCTGAAAAGAACATGTTCTAATCAGAAATGCACCAGACAAAGACTTAAATCTACAGTTTATGTCAAAGTGCTACATCCTCTTTGTTCTAATAATATTATCATTTGGGAATCAACTGAACATACAGTAAACTCTACATATCAACACTGGAAGCACTCGGTTGCGCTTTCTAGCAGATGTTTTTCTTTAAAATTGCCCAAAAATCATCCACGACATTAACAGAGTGAGAGTGAGGAGCAGAGAGCGATGAGAACAACCCGTGATCACTTATTTAAGAAAGCTTTTAATTCTCTTTCACAAAAAGGTTTTTTTTTATCTTAAAACAATAATAGTAACTAGGCTTAAATAAATTGATGACTCTGTATAAACAGCACACATTTCCTGAAGTACATATTTATCAAAAATTATAAGAAGTCTCTTTTTCAAAGATCTCATCATATTTCCGTGTATATTTAAATGTTGTTTTTCCTGGATTGAGGGTAAAAATTGATCATTGGATTGTCAAGTTTGCTCACCGATGGTACATGTTGTGTAACCATTAGTATGCTAACATTAGTTCATGGCATTATTTTAAATGTTTTTCAAAATCATCATCTTGAATAGGGCAAGTTCTAATGTATAACACAAAAGACAATAAGCTATCCAATAAAAGCATAAAATCACAAGCTAAATTCACAGCAAAAATAAAATAAAAACTAATAAAACTTATTTTTTATGGGTAAGCTATAGTGTACAATTGTGTTTTCTCTCTTAGCTTTTATATACCAGGAGGTTTTGCACTGTCCAGGTTTTTCAGCAGTTGGTTCTAAAACTGTGGAGAATAAAAACCCAAATGCTGCCTCTCTTGGTTTAATTCTGGGTCAACATGGTCAAATCTGATCTGCAACGCTAAAAAGTATTTAGGACCAAAGAGATTCAGTCAAAAGGATTTTAAATTCTAATGTCAACCCAAGGAGCCTAGCAGACACATTTAATGTAACCTACATTCAGTTCCTAAAAATAAGGCCATGGACTACATGTTTGTTCTCATTCAATAAGGATCACTTAGATCAAACCATCCATGTTTTACACATTTCATTGTTTTTTAAACTTAGTTCCAGAGCCCACGATGAGGCTTGGTCTTTTGTCTTTAGCCTCTCTGGGGGCCAGGCAGGGGCTAAGATTTATACACCACAGCATCCAGTGTGGGTCCTTAGACTAGACCGTTTACACTACTGCTGACCTCCTTGTATTTTGTTGGTTGTGGGGCAATCTTTATCAATAACTGGTATTCAAGTTACAACATCCATGAACATCTGTTGCTTTTAGTTAAAAAATGTATTTTTAATTGTGTGCTTCTGTGTCAATGCTACCATTTTTATACCCTGATCACCTTCGTTTGTGGTAGAGACCAAAATGACTTGCTATTTGGAAACCTATCCTTTGCCAGCTCTATTTATACAATTTTGCTTTCTTCCAAGAAATCAGAACCATAAACCAGGCGGAGCCAAATAATAGATAAATGTATTACAGTTCATTAATTGAGCAGCACAATAAATGTGTCTGCCTAGAAAGTGAAAAAGCATCTTGTTTTTATTAAAATAGTCATACAAATTACTTGCAATGTCTGTATTTTTGCAGCAGTTCCATAAATAAAATCTAAAAAACATTATTGTCCACAGCCTCCGTTTTGTTAACTGGCCTGAATATTGAAACATTCTGAGACTTCTGGGAATTATTTTTCCATCCTCCATTCTTGTTCATGTTTATGACCTTTTGTTAAATAACATTAAGATTGCTTTCTTATTTTCTGCCTTAGTGCACTTCCCTAATTAACCTCTCCTGCTGTCTCTTGTTCTCTGTCCCTGGCAGGAGGTGAAGTACTTTCAGTTTCCTGGTGAGCTCCTCATGAGGATGCTGAAGATGCTCATTTTACCTCTCGTCGTGTCCAGGTACCTGCAGTTCATTACAGCCCTGTCAACCTTGATCAGAATTGTTCAAGATACACTAACAGTGACCTGCAAAAGTATCAAGACCCCTGGAAATGTTTCACATTCTGTCCTAATTTTAAGAGTTTTAGGGATTTTTGGTTATAAACAAAAAACAACGGAGCACAAAAGTATGGCATGCAATCGTGTTCAGCCTTCCTTTATGTTTTGTTTAACCTGCAAATCTTTGGGGGTTTTCTCTTTCGGATTTGCAGAGTCAAGAAATGTAACTTATTTCCTATGTCTCTTCTTTGCAAAATATCTCAACCTCAATCAGGCTAGATTGAAAGAGTCGATAGCTGGTTTCAATTCTGACCACATACAGTAAAACAATTTTGATTTAGGACTGGACTTTGACTATGCCATTCTAAAACCAGCAAATGCATGAATCTAAACCATTCCATTGGCGCTATTGCTGTATGTTCAGGGTTGTTGTTGTGTCAAATCGAGTATTATGAAGTCTCTAAGTTATCGCCTTATATTCTCCTGCATTGAGCTCTATCTGTATAATGCTGCCACCACCAATTTTCACTTTGGTTATATTGCAGTTCAGATTGATGCGCAATGTTAGATTTAAGCAAACTGCAATCAGACCTTCCTATGGTTTTCCTTCAAAACCATGTTTCCTTTAAACATTTTCCTATAACATGTACACTCACCGTATTTGTGGATTACATTCAAGAAAGTAATGAAAACATTCCTCAGAGAGTCTGATCCATGTTGAGCTGCTGCGGGATATATATGCTGGATATTATATGATCTTTTTTTATTCAACCGAAATATAGTTTAATTAATCTTGACAGAATATTTCAAATACTTGTTTTTAGATTAACTGAAAAGAAAAGTCTGAGGGTGGAATAAATGAGTGGCAGTTTAATAATGCCCCCCTGGCATGGGGTGATCCTTTTGAAAGGACAAAAGGAGTTGTCTGGAATGGACATTAATGATGAAGCAGCATTGAATCGTGACAGAAAAATAATGTAAAATAATCTTTGTTACTTAGCAAATCTTCCCTGGCTTTTACAGTTTGATTAAACATGGAGCTCATAGTTCATCATTTCTTTCTGTTGATAAAAATTTGATTCGTTCTTAAATGCAAAAAGAATTCATTACAGCTTTGACTCGAAGGAAATCTAACTTTTGCTTTCAATAATGGAGGCTGGACATGTGTTCTGCAGTGTTTTCTACGATCAACAAAATGTTTCCTAATCAAATCTTTACTAAGCATCAACAAGTCTACATTTTAAGGCCTTAAAATGTAGACTTGTTGATGCTTAGTAGCTCAGGAAGTAAATAAAAAAATTATTGAGTTTAAAAAATAGATTTATTCTGATTTGGTTCATAAACAATTACTAGAAGCCAATAAAAACCGACTGGTTCCAATCTCTCCAGTCATGGAAAACACGTTTCACAAAGTCAAACTTTGAGTCACATATTAAACCAGAGTTCATCCAAGCATGTGAAAATGTAAAAGGTGTCATTTATCATTAGAACAAAAGCAGTACAACTTGTGAAGTTGCAGGATTAGGCTGGTAAAAACAAGCCATTATTCAGTGAAATTAGACCTTTACAAAGACACTCCTTCTCAATTTATCGATAATTACTCAGGTGAATTTTTGCTCTTAAGATTAGATACAATTCAGTTTTCAACAAAGGCTTTTTCACTAATCCTGATTGATGATTACTATGAGAATTTAATCACTATCTATAGGGTTGTTTTGATTTGTTTGAAATCACACACTATTCCTAATCAGCAAAATAGCCTAACTACATGGTTTCCCTGCTACTGTAGATATTTGAATCCCCTTCGCTTCATTCCCTTTATCTCCAACACTGAGCCCTGCAAACCAACAAGAAACTAATCATTGCGGCTCCCTTTATCAGTTTTAAAACACTACATCTCTCTCCGCGGCCGATTTCTGTGATGACCTTGTGTCAGACATTTTAGGAGCATGATAAAGGAAATCAAAAGATGACACGTAAACCCTTTTGACCATAGATGTATTTTCAAAACATGTCTAATCACCCAGGAATCATTAATTTCCCATAACAAAAAGTAACATTCGCTTTTCAAAAACTCATTAGCATGTGTTGCCGTTTTATGTTAGGACGGGCTGTTCTTCAACATCCATCGCAAGGACAGCTCAAATTAAAAAGATATCAATCTTTAGAACATGCTTACATTCAGTCAAGGAGAAAATGTTGTGTATTTTTTTCCTAGATTTTTTTGCCTAGTTGCCTATATTTACAAAAATCCGACAAGAAGAGAGAAAAGTCGGAAAGGTCCAACATATAAAGATAAAATCATAACCTCCGCCTCCATCGTCACATCACATCTGTCTCCCCCCACTTCAGCAACACATTAATACACAGTTTGAACAAATGTATCTTATTCCATATGAGCCATGGCCACCACCTACTTGGTTGTTTATGATGTATCTACGATTTTAATTGATTTTCTTGTAAAGTATAAATAAACTGAAAAAACTAATACTGACTCATGTTAATCTTTGTGCAACGCGGTTGATTCGCTCCAAACCAGTAGATAAGAACACGCCTAATTCCTTAAAATTTGCATGACCACTGTATTGAAATATATGTGTAGTTGCATCGCACAACAAATCAGTTCAGCCCCGTTACTATGGACACACAATAAAAAATATGGGCTGTCATTAACACTGATTTCTTTGTAACGGATGAAGCAGCAAGTAACACTACATCATAAAAGTCAGTGATTGAGTGAATAGCAGGTTTGATAAAGTGCTTCACAAAATGTAGGATCTTACATACGTATACAGAAATATTTAAATAAGCCAAATACATTATTAAAGCCTTAATAAATGAAGTGTTTACCTGCATGAAACATCTATTGTGATATTTCTGAAAACTAAATAAAAATTAAAAAGGTTAACAACAGCCTTTTTTACTTTTTTAATTTAAAATGAAAGCCAACATCCGGGGAACACCTGAAGTCCATGGAGGAATTTACTAATAGCATATTTTTAATTGTTAGCCCAGATTTTCCCAAAGCTTTATTTATTTGAAATCTACCTAAAAAAAATATGCAATTTAACTGTAAAGTTATTAGGGAGCGTGTTCTTTAATAGAATCAGAGGCTGCTATGCAATTTAACAGGCTGTGTAATGTGACGGTTAAATTAATTACATTTTTAATTATGAATTTTTTTATTTAATTCTCTGAAAAAACATAAACGTTATTTTCTTCTTTCTTCCAGTCTGATGTCTGGCCTGGCAGCTCTCGATGCCAAGTGTTCCAGTCGGCTCGGGCTGATCACTGTGTCATATTATTTGTGGACCACGTTTGTGGCTGTGATAGTGGGGATCCTGATGGTCTCCATCATCCACCCGGGCGGCGCAGCCCAGAAAGAGGACTCAGAGGACAGCAGCAAGCACATCATGAGTTCCGCTGACGCTCTGCTGGATTTAATCCGGTAAGATCTTCGCTGAGCAGCAAACCTCCACACACATCCAAGCGTGGCTGAATCAAGAAAAGGAAACTGGATCTGTTCCGTTGTTTTGATCAAATGATTTGTAACCCTGATGGTGTGTGATTAGTTCACATCAGAAAGAGGCACCAAAAGATTTTTTTTCAGGCTGAGAATCATTAACTACAATCATCTTTCAGATCCCTGATGTGAGTGTTAAAGTGATACCGACTGCGAATGCTGTGTTCAGTTCTTAACTACAGGCAAGAGACTCACAGAACGGGGATGAAAAATCTGGATTTAAAATTGCTCAGCACTAATTTTCATAGATGAAAGAGTTGAAAGAGTTCCTACGATCACGACTGCAGAGACATGACACTTATTGGGGCAACTATGGCTCAGTGGGAGGATTTGTCATCTTGCATTCAGATAGTTGTGGGATTATTTTTTTCTGCCTGGCCTGGACTCTTTCTGCATGGAATTGGGATGTTTTGTCCTGGGTATGCACAGGTTCTCTCAGAGGGTGTTTATTTTAAATCACAGCATGAAGGTCTGCGGATCAGTGTGATCTTTATAGTCAGATCAATTTCACCCATGCAGAGAAACGATAAAGTGAATGATAAGAAATATCCTCCTGCATGTTGGTCAGAGAATTAAACAAAACCATAAGACTGAACAGAGTCAGAATGAACTTAATAATGATCGCACAGCTGCATTACTTTAGATTGCCATAAATGATTTTAAAGAAAATTGTACAAAAACTTCTCACCTCATTCCAGGTGGACCTGTGACTCGCCAATTACATATGGAACTTTCTCTGCATCAAAACCACACATTATTCTTCTGAAAAGTAATCACTGTGCTGAGACTGTTTGCACATTTTATGTTTATCTAAGCCGGTCTCCTGTGCCGATCATCGAAATTAAATAAATGCCACAAGATCCATTTGGGTTCCCTCAGAATTGGGAATTGGAAAGACAGACTAATGGAGCAGCTTTAGGCACTATACCATTCTATTGTGGACGGAGCTCCAATTCTTACCTTCATCTATGGTCAAGGGCTCTAGGTACTGAGACTGAAACAATCTTTCCCAGTTGTTTTTACTTTTGCCCTATTTTGTTTCACTTATTTCTTTATGCCATTTCTACACAGTCTGAGAGAAAATCTTTCCATCTTTTGCTTCTTATCTGCCCTTAAGAACTGCCGTCTGACTATCCCAGATCCACATGCGTTCCAGTGCTAGACAGGTTTAAACTATTGCATAGGAAAATCATAAAGAGGGACAAATTTAACGCTGGTCTGTTGTTAATATGTTGTTGCCCTTTAAAATGGTTCAATCTCATGAAATATCTGTAGTTTGAGCCTCGCTGCCACAGAGAGGCTCAAAAGACGGACATTTTTAGTGTGCATATCTTTTCTTCTATAGATAGAAAATGACACAGCCTTAAGGTTTAAATTAGTTCATGGTCAAGATGGTATCCACTTAATTAGCCTCCATTTAAAAAGTAGATCCAATAAAACTCTCATTAGTTCCTTGAGAACACCTTGAGCTCCTCTTAGGTAAAACTGACACTTTCTTTGACAGCCTAACATGATCTTAAAAAGTGCATCCAGCAAAAGCTCCTTGACCAAGCCTTGTCAATATTCCCAGGCCAGCTCATTGATATGCCCTCATCTCCGCTACAACGGGTTCTCTTCCTTTCACGGGTCTCTGGTATGCAGCTGTTATAATAAACCATTTTAATCTCCTTAAAAACTCTCAGGATTTCAACACTCAGGATTCCAATCAGCATAGAAGTTCCCAGTGAGACCGGCTATGTTCAGACTGATTTTGTCATCCTGCCGCACAGTTCCTGACCCCCTGAAAACCTCATCCAACATTTAACAGTAACGTCACTGTTAATTTTCTCCTGAAAAAAGTTAGTTTTCTGCATTGAATTATTTTCCCAAAGGATCACGCGAACCAACTTGAATACGTTGCTTCCATTGCTCTGTCATGTATCACATCAGAGATAGTCTCTCAATAAACTGTCTTATATTAATCTGTGCTAGCCCACCATCAAACTAAAGATGAACCTCTGAGGCACATAACAATACTAACACTACTATTGCCGTTGTATTTTAGAACACCTGGAAAAACCAGGTAAATATAACTAGGTGTTTTTGATCCGTGAGAGCAAATGATGTGTTATTGTTAGAACTGAAAACTGTTTGTTGTTTAAGTAGCCGAATCTAAAGTAAAAAAAAAAGGCTAGTCACCCACCATACATATATTTGTTTTGATGCACAAATTAGAATCTAAAAATGCATTTTTTGCAGATGATCTCAATAATTGGGACACAACAAAGAATGTATGAAACTGATTCAAGCTGTTTATTCATCATAATTACAGATCATTTATTAACTCAGGTGTTTTTTATTTAGGTTGCTTCAAAGTGCAGCATAATTTATTCATAAAGTCGTGTTGCAATAATTAAGGTTGTAGTCAGTTACATTTATAGACATACTAATGGGAGGTGTGGACTAAACATACCATACATTGTTTTCTCTAACCTCATATGTTCTGACTTATAAAGTGTCTTGCACACATATTCACTTTAAAATATTTTTTATGCTAGAACTTCTAAGGTGGTTCTTTTGGTTTGTATGGGATAAACTACAAAAACTAAATTAAAAAATGAATAGAAATCACTTCCATCCGTTTCAACATTTCAAATAGATACAATGATTTTCCACTATGACTCATAAACTCATAATTTCTCATGAGTATGTTTTAATTAGAGTAACCTCTGTACTCTAAACTTTAGCACGAATGAAAATGCTTTAGCTTATGTTTTATTGTTGTTGGAAGTATGATGGAGTGTTTGGTAGGAGAGTGTTTGCAGATTTGCGGATTCATTTTTAATTGGCACCCTGTCTCCATTATCCAAATCTCATTCATTGGATAAAAAAAAACAAAATATTAACATAGAGCTGCATAATTAAGCTATTTTCCAAAGAGAAATCAGCAACAATATCAGTGTCTGCATGTGTAAAAGCAGTCGTGATAGAGATAGGAGTATACTGGCAATCATTTTCCCTCTATTTCACAACCTTACAATACTTTCTGTTGTTTCATCGCATACAATCCAACTGATATCTAAAAAAAAAAGCCAGATATGCAACTGCAGTTTTATAATAACCAAATGTAAAAAAGGCCGTTCCTATAGCTGAGAACCTGCTTTGAAGTGGGCGAATGTGATCCAATCATATACAACTGTGATTTCAGTTTTTGTGAGTATTTCTCAGTCAATCTCATCTATTTCCACTTACAGGACCACAGTTGATTAGCAGAAGGTATTCATCTGTCTGTCCTGTAAGGGCAGTTCAGCACCTTGTATTGCATGAACGTTTCTCATTTTCACCTGAGCAGCTCACCCAACCGTTGAGTTTATATTAGCAACCCTTATGTAGAGATATGACACATATAGGGCCCCTGAGTCACTCAACACAAACGAGGTTTCAGACAGTGGAAGGTAACTTTGCTCTTCTGTGGGGACTCGGTAAAAGGCCTTTTAATCAGAGTTTTCTCTGAGATTAATGATGTTTTCTTGGAACAAGTTCACCTTTGTTGATTCAGTGTTGTTTTACTTTCTCCAAATCACTGAATGCTGTTTTCTAATATGTCTCATTTAGAGTTGGTGTGTGATTCTGGGTAAAAGGTGAAACGTATTTAAATACCTTCTTTTTTTCATGTTGCCCCTTATAGATTAGTTTTGTTTTTCTGTTAACGTAATAATCAGAGACGATGTGGCAGGAAAGGCATTTATTACATATAAAACAAGCACAATATATCACAATATCACAACGTTTGAGGTCATTTTGCCAGTTTTCACAAGCTTCAAATGAATTTATTCTCATTTTCTTTAGGTCAGTTTGTAAGCTGTTCCAGGTGAGATGCAGTGATAAAGCAGATGAAAAAGTTTTTTTTTGTTTTTGTTTTTTACATTTAGAACACAAGTGCATATGGATAATGTGCAGACTTCACAACACAAATGTCAAGCGATTCAACGGATAGTTGAAACATATTGAAATGACAGTTACAAATTTTCCCTTCATGGGGAAAAAAAGTTTTTTTTTTTTTTTACACATATAAACAAACACAGAGGGTTTTTAGTCCTTAGTTTTGTAACACGAGGAAATTAGCACAGTAGGCTAACTGACCTGAGGGTTTTAGGTCAGTTTACAAGTGAAGGCATTGAGTATTTAAAATTTTTTTTTTTTTGTTAGTTTATTTTCGTTACATGTAGAATCAAGCAAAATTTGAGTCATTTTCCAAGCATTTCTAGGTTTGAGGTGAAACCGGAATATTGTGATTTTTTTCTTTTCCATTGATGGAAGAATTCCTTAAACAAGAACACTAAACTATTTTACAGTTTTAGATTTTTAGGTTGTTTTTTTTGTTTTGTTTAAGCATTAAACTATGGAGGGAAATTGGCCAATTATCCCAATGTACATGTTTTTGAGAAATGTGGGGGGAACCGGAGCACCCGGAGAAAACCCACGCAAGCACGCGGAGAACGATCGAACTCCACACAGAGAGAGACATCCTGCAGAGATCTGAGATGTCCTCTTTGTGAAGCTGCAGTGCTGCCCACTTTTTGTAATTTGGGACTAATTTGATTTAAATGGGGTGTTTTTTGTTTTGTGTTAGGAAAAACAACCCCCCCTAGTTGTCTACGTTAGACGTGTTCTTGTTTTTCTTCCACTGTTTTGGTTTCCTCAAACCTAGCCTGTGTCGTAGCTTTTTCCAAGCGGAAGGCTTTGGTTTTGTCTGTTCGCCTTCCACCGCAGACTTGGTTTCTGTGCTCTCCATCTTGTCTGGGATGGATTCCTCGGATGATTCGGCCTCTTCAGCAGAATCAGAACCGGCGTCACTTGACAAGTGCTCGATATCCTCAACTGTCACATTCATGTCCAAGGATGCCCCCTGAGTAAATTCACTCCACTCTGATGAGGTTGCCTCCAAAAGCTTGCCAGCCTCCTCCTCACGTTTCAGGTCGGAAATGTTTTTTACAGGGATAGATAGGACATGTTTCGCCCTCTCAGCAGATTCCTGATGCAGGGAAATGATTTGTGACAATCTTTCATCAAGATCTTCCTTCTCAGCTCTCAGGTTGTTGATAAGCTGTAGATCCTTGTTTGCTCTTTCCAAATGAGCATCTCTCTCTTGATGAAACTCCTGCTGACAGGTTTCTGCTTGTTGTTTCAGTCCAGAAACATCAGTTTCATACTTAGTGTTGAGTTCCTGGTATGAAACTTTAACTTTCTCCAAATCACTCTCCAAATGCTGGTTTTTGTCTTGCAGGAGTCTGATCTCCTTTGACATGTTTGCTTGGAGGTGGTTTTGCTCGTCTTTCATTCGGTTGAAAAGCTCCAGGTCTTTCTTTGTCGTCTCCACATGAGTTTTTTTCTCCTGGATGATTTGAAGCTGTAATTTTTCCACCTCTTGCCCTGCCCTGTTGCTCCCCAGCTCTTTGGTTTCCTGCTGCAGAGTCTGGATTTTTTGGGACATGTTTTCGTAGAGCTTTTCCTTCTCAACCCTCAGTTTGTTGATTTCCTGGAGGTCCCTCTTTGCTCTCTTGGAATTAGCCATTTTCTCCAAGTCGGCCTCTTTCTGATATGTTTCTGCTTGATGCTTAAGTGGAGAAACATCTCTTTCATACTTGCAGTTCAGCTCTTGGTATGAAACTTTCACCTCGTCAAGTTCGCTCTGCATCTGTTTCTCCCTCTTCTCCAACATTGTGATCTCCTGAGACATTCTTTGCTTGAGATCTTCCTTTTCGACTCTGAGGGTGTTGATGAGCTCCATGTCCACATTTGCTCTTTCCAAATGAGCCTTTTTGTCCTGATTCATCTCCTCCTGATATGTTTCTGCTTCTTGTTTCAGTCCAGAAACATCAGTTTCATACTTAGTGTTGAGTTCCTGGTATGAAACTTTAAGCTGTCGTACTTCTTCCTGCAAACTTTTCTCCCTCTTTTGAAGAAGTGCGATTTCTTGTGACATTTGTTGACAGATATCATCCTTCTCAGTTCCCAGGCTGAGCTGTTGACCGTCACTAATTGTAACGTCGCCCTGATTCTGCGTATTGGCCTGCTGCCCCTTCTGATCAGCTTCATATTTAGAGCGAAGCTCCTTGTAGGAAGTCTTGAATTTGTCAAGTTCTTCTTGAAGGGCATTATTTTTCTCCTTTTCTGCCAGGATTTGTGACGTAAAGGCTTCCTGGTTGAGGATGTGGGCCACCTTTAATTCTACGAAGTCCTTCTGCAGCAACTTCTTTTTCTTGTATTTCATGTCGCTTTCCACCTTGGAGGCAATGACTGCGGGGTCGAGGGTTGCCGGATTACTAAACTTTTCAATCCTCTGCAGCTCCCTCTTAGTCTCTTTGCCCTTGTTGATGTACATTTCTTTGAGACTTTTTTGCCTTTTTAACTGGACTTTGGTCTCTTCCAGCTCTGCTTCAAGAATGGCTACCTTTTGGTTCTCTGCACACCATCTTGATCTCTCAAAATTCAAAAGAGAGCCCAGTCTTTGGATCTCACCGTGTAAGGCTTGCACGGGCGGTGGATGAAACCATGCCTGGGGATTTTGGTGATTTCCCATTCTTGGCTGGGGTCCCATCCTTCCATTGTGGTATCTCGGCATTTGGTGAGACATTTTGGAGGTTGTAGTCGATTTGCGAATCAAAGAGCTTTGCAAATGTCTGAACTGGTCAGCGAAATTGCGATCAATGGCAAAGTTGAGTTGTATATATAGGCTTGATGACATCACAAAGACAGCCTCACTAGTGACATCATAGAATTAGTCCTTTAATGTAAATGAGGCATGAAGCATGATGGCATTATTGTTTATATACAAACATGCGTGTATATTTTCAAATATAAACATGGAATGATCAAAGTTTATATATATATATATATATATATATATATAAATATATATATATATATATATATATATATATATATATATATATATATATATATA